>JAWPHD010001478.1:0-319071 GCA_037043455.1 Cyrtodaria siliqua | reverse complement strand
CCATGTTCTGGTTTAGTAGGTGCCGAACATGTAACCTCTGAAAATATAACGACGCCGTGTGTCAGTGAATGCTACGGCTGTACCACCTATATATGTACTGGCCTTGTTGGTGTTCTGTAAATACTAGCCTATAAGTTAATACTAGCCTGTAAGTTAATACTAGCCTATAAGTTAATACTAGCCTATAAGTTAATACTAGCCTGTAAGTTAATACAAGCCTGTACGTTGATACTAGCCTGTAAGTTAATACTAGCCTATAAGTTAATACTAGCCTGTAAGTTAATACTAGCCTGTAAGTTAATACAACCCTATAAGTTAATACAAGCCTATAAGGTAATACTATGATAGGTAACTGACTAAACTGACTTCCCGCTTTTTAAGCACATAAGTAGTGTAGAGATGTTTTATATAAGAGGGTATTCGAAAAGATGATGTCACGAAGAATGTTTAGCTCGACTATTCGAAGAATAAGATAGCTTATAATGTACCCGGCGTTGGCATCGGCGTCGGCGTCCCACCTCAAGGTTTGCCTTTAAGCTGTGTTTACAAGTCTATGTCTCTTACATTTCTTATCTTGGCAAAACCAAATTTTGGCCATGGGCTTCCTTATAGCATTATCTTATGGGCTGCATAGGTAATTTTGGTTCCTGTAACCCAAGGGCTTCCATTGAACCCAAATTATGATAGCCCTTAAAATATGTCCTATTTCACATCAAGTTGTGCGTGTAAGCTGTGTTTACAAGCCTATTGTTTAGGATATAGAGGATCTGACATAAGTTGTCATTGCACACAAAATTTTATTAAACGAGTTCAGGATTTGTTATTAAGCGAGCCACATGCATTTTGAAATTTTGAATTTTTGAATTTTGAATTTTTAAATTTTGGAATTTTGGAATTTTGAATTTTGAAATTTTGAGATTTTGAAATTTTGAAATTTTGAAATTTTGAAATTTTGAATTTTGAATTTTGAAATTTTGGAATTTTTGAATTTTAAATTATGAAATTTTGAGATTTTTGAATTTGAATTTTGAATATTCATGGAAATTGAATTTTTGATACTTATTTTTCACAGGTCGCGTTTATCGGACAAGTGTCCGCCATGCTTGTTTGTAAATACGCGGAGTGATATATAGGACGAGTGATTCGGTCGCCTTCTATTACTAATGGTTAATATAAGGAAATACGTAATGGGTATATTAAACGGAATACAAGCAGTTCTATGTGATAAAAGGCTATCCATGTTTTACATGGGGAATGGAAAGTCTTATATTTATGGGTAAAGATAAAAGTCACGCGCGCACCAGCTTCCGGTATGCAGGAAAACATGCAAAACGTTAGTAACTGGTGACGTCAACGCACAACATGTCTCTGATATGCAAGAAAAAGAATCTATCATGGGTATTCGGTTAAGATAGCCTCTGTTCCGATAAAAAAAATTATACCTCGGGTTGGAATTCCTTCCCTATCTTCACCGGATACCCATGAAAGATTCTTGTAATCTCTTACATTTCTTTTCGTAACACTCACAATCAAATTTTGCCATGAGCTTCCTTATAGCATTATCTTAAGGACTGCGTAAATAATGTTGGTTCCTGTAACCCCTGGACTCCCATGGAACCCAAATTATGATATCCCTTAAAATGTGTCTCATTTCGCATCAGATGTTGCGTGTAAGCTGTGTTTACATGTCTATATCACTTACATTCCTTGTCCTAGCTAAACTGAATTTGGAAATTGGTTTCCTTACAGTGTGTTGTAAAGGGTTGCGTAAGTAATTTTGTCTTCTACAAATTCTGGGCTCCGATGGAACCAAAGTTGTGATGGCCCATAAAATGTTTAGATAAAGGCAGATCAAAGTTTGCGTGTGAACTGTTGTATATATCTTTATCTCTTCAAATATTTTTCTTATTTCACCCAAATTTTGGTTTGGGATTTCTTATAGCATTATTCATCTTATTCATACTTCACCCATATTGGGGCATGGGCTCCCTAATCCCCTTAACCCCGTCCACCCCCTCCCCAAACCATATTTGTTTTACATATTTCTGTGTTGTGTTGGTAAATTCTTACACATATAGCTATGTTGCCCCCCACCTCCCACCCCCACCCCACGCGAAACCCGATTAAACAAAATATACATATTTTTGTTCAACTGTTTCTGTGTCGTTTTAGTCAATTCTCACATATTTAGCTATCTCCCCCCCCCCCCCCCACACCCCATTTATTCTATTTTCCATCCGATCTTTACACCCACCCGCCTGACATCCGATTTTTTGTTTTCATATTTATGTGTTGTTTTGATTTATCAATTATACACCCATAGCTATGTTGCGCCCCCGCCCCCACCCCATCCACCAACCATTCCCCACCCCATCATCACCACCACCCGAATGTTTTTTTTGTGTACATAATTCTATGTTGTTTTGTTATCAATTGATCAATTTGTTTCGCTCCCACCCTACCACCCTCACCCTCCAACCATACCCACCCCCTTCCACCCCCATCCCATCAACACCATCATCCGAATGTTTTTTGTTGTTTTTTTACATAAAAATTATGTCTGTTGTTTTGATTTATCAAATCTACACCTCTATCAATGATGCGCCCCGCCACACCCCACCCCCACCCCCACCCCTACCACATCATCACCACCACCCGAATGTGTTTTTGTTTACATATGTCTGTATTGTTTTGTTTTATCAAATCTACACCTATATCAATGATGCACCCCAACCCTGCGCTCCATTGGTTTATGGGCTCCCATCCCATGGAGGACAGGTGGAGGGGAATTGGAGGCAGGAGAATGGGAAATTGTAAATATTTCTTTGTTGTTAGTTTTGTTTCGGGGTTTGGCTGGTAGTGGGAGGTGGTTCTTATCAATCCTGATCTAATTATTTGGATTGGGTTGGCGAGTGGGTGGGGGTTGGGTGCCAATTTAAAAACAAGAAGTAAATATTTCTGTGTTATTAATCTTAAACTGTGATATTCTGATACACAGATGAAAAAAAACTGAAATGAGACCACAATAAACGATTGCTAGATTCTCATCCCCTACCTCCCCGAGTTTTGACCACACATTTCTTTAAATTCACAGCAATTTTGGATAAAAATTGATAGAAAAATAAAAATAGTTCACACCCTGCCCCAAATATTACTTAAGTTTCTAACAATAATTTTATATCGGCCCGAATGTTTTATACCCGCCCCGCCCACCAAACCCGCCCCAACATTGTTTTAGCCTTGTTTTCTGATGGTATATACTGGCTATATAATTTATTGAATTTATCAAATGGTCGAGGTGCGCTGTTCTTCGACAACTCTTGTGTCTCATAACTACCAGTATTTTTAAAACTTATTTGACTTAGTTACATTAAATATAACTTCCTCTCGCCAAAATACACTGTTCAAGCATTCTTGTCCAATTTCTGAAACATTTTTCATACTCAGATTTGGGTATACCCATGATACACTGATAAATTGCAGATTTCCGAGCGGTTCTTGAGGCATATCTCCTCCTTGGTAAGTGTTTCTTTAGCTTTGGAAGCAAAAATAAATTATAGGGGGCGAGTTCTGGCGAGTATTGAGGATGGGGCAACATCTTGACCATTTCTGATTTCAATTGTTTGTCACCACAGCTGTCTTATGTGCGGATGTATTATCCTGTAGTAAATTAGCATGCCTCAGACCCATTGCAGGACGTCGCTTTTGTATTATTTCTTCAGATTTTTGAGTACAACATGTGTATACCAGTTTCCCGAAACTCTTTTCCCTTTGGAATAGCGACGTGTACTGCACGGCTGTTACTGGAGAAACATTGCGTAAAAAACTTCTTTGCAGTCATGGTTCTTTTCGCAATGTTTGGCCCTTTGGCATTTTTAGTAACCCATATTCCGTGTTTAACCTTTCATTTTGGTTCAAAAATGTATACCCAAGTATCATCCCCGTTAACCAATGTGTGTATGAATGTCAAAACGGACATTTAGCTTTCACAGAACACAGTCGATTAAATATATCAAAACAATCAACAAATACAGCATTAATTAGAAGCAAGACATGTAACATCAAAAACACAAACGGGTTGACAATAGGTCTTCAACAAACATGTGTTCCTATATTGCTACAAGCAAACATAGTACGTGTTCCTATATTGCTACAAGCAAACATAATCAGTGTTCTTATATTGCTACAAGCAAACATACTAATTGTTCCTATAATGCTACAAGCAAACATAATACGTGTTCCTATATTGCTACAAGAAAACATACTAAGTGTTCCTATATTGCTACAAGCAAACATAATACGTGTTCCTATATTGATACAAGCAAACATAATACGTGTTCCTATATTGCTACAAGAGAACATAATAAGTGTTCCTATATTGATACAAGCAAACATACTAAGTGTTCCTATATTGCTACAAGCGAACATAATAAGTGTTCCTATATTGATACAAGCAAACATAATACGTGTTCCTATATTGCTACAAGCAACCATAATACGTGTTCCGATATTGCTACAAGCAAACATAATAAGTGTTCCTATATTGCTACAAGCAGACATAATACGTGTTCCTATATTGCTACAAGCAAACATAATAAGTGTTCCTATATTGCTACAAGCAAACATAATAAGTGTTCCTATATTGCTCCTCTTTTGATATGTAAATATCCTTTACACTTACTTGTACAAGTTGGACTTGGTGTCCATGTCTCTGTAGCTTGACACGTGACTTTATCATCGCCTATCAGTTCGTAACCACCGTCACAGGTGAGTGAACATTGACTTCCATATACGTAGCCATTTGTACATGAAACCTTTCTTCCATTGTTCGGTATACTTGGTCCGCTACAAGTTTTGTCTGAAATATTGACACTTTCTAATTTGTTTTAAAAATCTTTGCTAAAATAGCTGTATATAAGACTACTAGTGGGCGTATACATAAAGCAAATGAGAGCGGTTTAACGCTTGGTTTACTACCAAATTCAACCTTGTTGGAACATTGGCGGAGGGACATAGGTGATCTGAATAAACGCATTCAATATGAATCGGGCTTGGCGATTTAATACGCGATGCTTTTCCCCGGTGGAGGGGACTTATGGTCATATGGGATTTTTATTGATTTCTTTTAATATAAACTCTTGTTACATCAGTTGAAGGATGGTGCTCATGTTTGATACATGGTTTCCTAGAACGTATAGTTGACAACAAAGGTTTCGCATCCAAGGTTTGACCCTGGGTCCATAGGTCACAATGTCAAATCCATCAAAGTGGACATTTTTACAATTTTCAAAATTGTTAATGAAATTTCCATGCATTCTATTAAATTGTTTCATTGTAAACTTTAACTCCACTTACACCATTTAAAGGAGTGTGTTAGATTTAAACACATGTTATTGCCAATATTTTACATACAGAGTAATATCAACATATATACGATAACATATTATAATGACAAATGGGTCGGGTAACAAGTTCTTCCAGCAATAAATTAAGGAGTGTGTCAGATTCTACGATGGGCCGGCATCGATTTAGCTCTACTTTACATTTGTGATGATTTTTTTTTTACTTTTGTGGTTCCTACACGGCCCTTCGAATGCCTTATCAACTCGTTTCACACTTGTTTTGTGGTTTGGTTGTTTTCGGGGAAAAAATCAGGTCATCGCTAAGTTGACACATATACATAAATGTTCACATAAACATATATATGGTTTGCAAAAAAGTGAACATTTAAACGAATTATAATTTACTTACAGACTGCTTTGAAGGAAAATTGGCACGCCGTGTTGAGATTATGGTTGTCTGTAACCGTGTAAGTTATCCAATGTTCGAGACCCTCACCAGGCTGTGCTTTAAAACTGTCGCCCCATTTGACACCACAGCATGTCTGCTCGCTCCTGAATGTGTGAGTTTTATTTAATTATCGAAATACGAAGTGGTAACAGTGGTTTGATAAAATAAAACATTACAACATTAAAAGTAAATATAATATGTGACTGCAGCATCTGGCAGCTTAGTTATAACAACGAAACACAATGATAGTTCAGCGCTCTAATCGGCTTGCTGAAACTACCATCAGGGAAATCGGAAAGAATCTCGTACTTGTACACATTTATCGAAAAATAAGTTATATATATATAAAGTTTTATATTAAAACTTAGGGAAAATGAAATAATGACATGAATGTTGCACATGCGTTTAGCATTCTCTGTTTATATATTTGTAGCATGTTTGCTGAAATTTCCTTTGTATTGACCATTTCGATGTTTAAATCAACCAACTCGATGAGACCATACACTTTCTATTACGAAGACATGTGTGAAATTAAAAGTCACTGTCTGGCGAAATAAATGTTTTTCGTGTAATGAATGCATTTCTTGTAAAAAATACGATAAAGGCATTTCATATACTACTTTCTACATACGTATCTGTACAATTGGATGTGCTTGGAGACAAACTCTCCTCTCTCTGGGGCATCGTTACACAAGCATCGTCGCTACTCACTCACTGAATAATCGCGAAAATCGTATTTATCTGAACCACTTCGCAGTCAGTCTTATAATCTGCAATGTCTATCTGTTACTATATTTACTTACGATATGACTTCTTTGTCATCATGTGGCTCTGGTTCTGACCACGTGACCTGAACCACCGTGTTTCCTTCTAGTGCTGTGTAGACAGGTTGCAGGTCACTAGGAGGGCAGTTACTGTAGGTAGGTTGCTTAAGTTCTTCCTCAGGGACTTCTTTAACAAAAAGTATAATACACTGAACAAACGTTATAATTGCTCACCTGTCTTTCATGGCTATAATTTGAAAACAAACAAGACATGAATGTTATTTATCGTATGAAACAATTCAACTCACAATTTTGATTTGACCTCTAAGTGTGACCTTGACCTTGGAGCCACGGACCTAAATTCAGGTCGTCTTGTTGTCGTGAGCACTTGTGTCAAGTTATTTGAAAATCTGTTCATGACTGTCGGAGTTATTAACCGGACTCGAAAACACTTTTCTTTGGCCTTTGACCTCTAAGTGTGACCTTGACCTTGGAGCCACGGACCTGGATTTTGAGCGCGACACGTTGTCTGTTTGTGGTGAGCACTTGTGCCAAGTTATTTGAAAATCCGTACAGAAATGCCAGACTTATTGACCGGACACGATTGTATGGACGGACGGACAGCTTGTAATAAATATGAATGAGTATAACGTACATGCCCTATTCACCGGACTACGACAACTTCGTCTCGACTTATGGGTCTACTAGAAGAACGCCATTATCCAAGTAACGGTTTAATTGGATGGGGTTTATTGTTAACTGAATTGAATTGAATTGAATGTTGTTTAACGGCTCATCAACACAGTATAGGTTATTTAGAGCCGCCCCAGAGAGAGGGGAAGGATACATAGGAATCCGGGAACCTGCCCTACTCTTATGATCGAATAGATTCATATGGTTCTTTAAAGTGCTCGGAGGATAGACCGATACACGGGACCGCCCGGTTTACGTCCCCATCCGACGGACGAGGCTAAGGTAAAGTGTCTTGCCCAAGAACACACCGACGGAACTCAGTGGCACCACGGATGATTGAACCCGGGGCCTCCGGTTACAAATCCGCCGCGCTACTGACTGCGCCACGCCAGCCCCTATATTGTTAACTAACTGACAAATCTCAATCGGCTTGCCAAGTGTTACGAATAAATGTGTTAATACAAATTTTAAAATCATCAGTATAAGGTAATTTAGCATTAGATATATGTAAACCTAATGCTGCTTTAGCAGCACTATCAGCTATATCATTACCACGTATTCCTACTTGGCTTGGAAGCCAGCAAAAAATAATAACATTATCAACTATAAGAGAATTATAATTTCTAAAAGCTGAGGCACAACTGGGTTAACATGTTTCCTATTACCCAGTGCTTGAAGAAATGAAAGGGAATCAGAAAAGATTACAAAATATTCATCATCAGATTCCTGAATATAATTTAAGGCAAGTTCATTTGCCTTAAGTTCAGCTGAAAAGATAGAGGCCTTGCCAGGCAGGCCGCTCTTTATGCTCTGTTTGTGAACAACAGCTGCTGCAGCTACCTAATCTCCATCTTTAGAACCATCTGTGTATATATGTTGAAAGTTGACTTTATTTCAATTTAATTTCATTAAATTTGCTTTGAAAGACAGTAGGGTCTGTACTGGATTTGTTACTACTACAAAAATGACAAATAATTGTTGATGTTTCCAAAGTCCACGGTGGATTTGTGGTACTTTGTACTTGACAATCAAATTTAGGTCGATTTCAGTGTCTCTTAATGTTGGTTTAATACGAAGACCAAATGGTCGAATGACCTTCGGTTTTCGATCAAAAAAGAGGTTCATAACTAGGATTAAAAACAGTATCAAAAGTTGGATTTGAAGGGTTAGATTGTAATTTAATGGTATACTGAAGGGCTTATGTGTCCCTGTCTTTGAGACAGTGATGGTTCATTAGCTTCAACATATAGACTCTCCGCTGGTGATGTACGAAAGGCACCTAAGGCGAGTCGTAATCCTTGATTATGTATAGGATGGAGCATCTGCAAGTATGACTTGCGAGTCCATATACTATTGAGCCGTAGTCCAGTTTGGATCTGATAAGAGATTTATAAAGTTGTAAAAGAACTTTACGAACTGCTCCCCAAGTAGTGTTTGCAACAACCTTAAGTAAATTAAGAGCTGTAAGGCACTTGGCCTTCAAGTATTTAAGGTGTGGTATAAACGTTAATTTACGGTCGAATATAAGACCAAGGAATTTTGTCTCATCCACTACTGGTATTGGTGACCATTTCAGCGTTAGATGAGAATCTTCATGATGTTTACGTAGAATTAGTTTTAGATTTAGAACATTTGTTGACATCCGACCATGTCTGAAGTTTATTCAGACATTGTGGAACACCCATCTCCTGTTCATGAATGTCAGAGACGGTTGAACCCATTCGGACACGAAACTGTCTATCATCTAAGAAATTCTATAAAAATTGGTATTAGGCCTCTAAGACCAAGGTCATGAAGATCATTCATGATACCGTACTTCTATTCAGTATCATAAGCTTTCTCCAAGTCAAAAAATACAGCGACTAGATGTTCTTTCTCTACGAAAGCTTCCCTAATAAATGATTCAAATCGAACGAGAGTGTATGTTGTGCCTCGTTGGCGCCGGAATCTACTTCGATAGCTTAAATACCCGATTTCACATGAGCTGGTGAACATGAAGTTACAAAAAAGGACATGCCTACAAAGAAGACATCGATTGATATAGAGACAGTGTAGCTTTAAGCAACTCTTCTGAGTACAATAATGGAAATGTGGGGTTTTATCACTTGCTTAAAAAGACGGAAAAAAATATTGGTTAGATTCATACAGGCGTGAAATAAAACTCATTCATGGTTGAATGCCACATATAAAGTCAGTCGACCTTTACTCGGTGCCAAACTTATAAAGTAAAACAGTGGTATTATATACACTAATTTATTTAATTAAACAATTGGATGCCCTCGTTTGTAGTTGTCAGACTGATTTAATGTTTTGATAATTGTCAAGTCAATATCCATGGTACTTTTCAAAGCTCAGTCTACCTCGGAACACATTATGTGGTCCCGCCTTAATTTCATTAAGCGATGGGAAAGCTTATATTAGCAGGATTTTCGACAATAAAATACGTTTGAAAACATTTTTTACTGAAACAAATGCAATAACTTAAGAAATAAAATATTTCCAGCGGGTTAATATTGTCCAAGATAAAAACATGGTGGGCGGGACTTGAAGACTATCGATGCCAAGGCCCGTAGGCCCTCGGTTTCGATGTGTTTCAAGTCCCAAACATTAGGTTTTGATCTCGCTTAATATAAACCCGCTGGAAATATTTTAATTTTTAACTGACATGGATTTTTATGTAATTTATATACACATTTTCGAAAGATTGAACATAATACAAACACATTCTCACAACTTACTTTGTAAGTCCATCTCACAGCACCAAACGAAGAGAATGTACAGCTTTATCGTGTTTCTAACAAGTTCAATTTGTTGTTTGAACGTTGCATTAAAATAACGTAATCGTTGTTTTGGTTAATCGTTTAAAATGACGTTCTAAAGGTGACGTTAGAGGTTACCCCAGTAGCCAATCAGCATTGAGTATTTTCATAATCCATGCAAGGGCCCTCGAGGGACAAGTAATTTAATACGTTGAGTGCATTGATATTGACAAATAACAAAATTATGACAAAACAACCAGAGCACCTATACTGAGCAGAGCAGTTCACAGTCCAAACTACAACCACACCAGTAATTTTATAGTACTTTTAATTAATATTAAAGTTATTTTTGCTTTTTAAAAGACTGTTTTAAATAAGTACCCAGTGCTTTAATTTTTTTTAAACATATTTTCACAAGATAACAGCCAAATAAGTTGATTACTTGAATCCAGACTGGAAAACAATTAGAACATTCTGAAGTGATGCATGTTAAGGGTGGCCACTGCTGAGGTTTTGGATTTTTGCACTTCCGGAAATTTACATTTGTTATATTTCAAAAATTATAATAAAACTGGAAAAAATAATTATACAGTAACAAACTTATGCCCAATAGGGATATTTTAGTGCAAAAAAAATAAAAAAAAATTAGAATTTTTCTTTGACCTCACATGTTGTGCCCAAAATTGACAATTTTTAACATAAGCCAAAATGGGGGGTAGGGGTACAAAAGATGGTATTTCTCAAAAACCATTTAAGATATTCACTTAATTTAAACTTTATTACAAAGACATGTGTTAGCATATACAGAGACAGGAATAAAAAGTATTTTCCTATTATTTGTTACAGACCTATGCCGTTATATGTCAGAGCTCGTCGAAATCTAAAAAAGCACATTTTTTTCTCAGTTTTTATTGAATATCTTTCTTATATGCACACCGACCCCCAATTTTTATTTTTTCATTCTGATACTCAGGTCTTGTATATATTGTAGACAAAATATCTCAAAAAGTTATCTGTTCCTTTATCATGAAAAATTTATGGATCACAAATTTAAAAATGCAATTTATAGTAAACTGGGTGGGGTAATGACAAGGGATGTACTAATTTTTCAGATGGTGATAAAAATACCTCAACCCTTAATTTGTCGTCCTAAAGTATGATCTATTACATTAAAAAAGACGGAAAATCGATACCTGTTCTGCAAAACCACACTACACACATGTAAGTTGCCATACACAATTTGCAGCTGATTCAGAATTTAAAACCGCACTGTGAGAGTGTATAACTAAAGATTAATTTTGCGAAAAAGTTAAATCACCGACCCATCATTATTTTTCCAGAAACTAACTAGTAATATGTTAGTCTTCATAAAAAACAGGGAAATTAAAAAAATTACTGTTCTGATATTCACCAGAGGGCCCCCTAATAAGGTAGATATTTCATCTGAATAGTAAGGACATGTTACGAGTACTAACTCAAGTGCGTCTAAATATCAGGAGAAAGGAAGTTACATTGTAATCATCAACGCATCCATTTGTTTTTAAATCGATTGAGAAATCAAGATCTTACATTTGATATGTCTTTACTGATGTAAAATAGAATTTCTGCTAAGGAGGCGAGCTTTTGACAATTGTAAATAACTTCTATTTAATTATAAATGTTGGGATAACACTTAAATACGTATATCGTTATGTATTTTTAAATCCACAATAATACAAATACGTATGCAGCAAATTGGGCTGTTCTAGGTGCGAAATCATATTCTCAAATTAAAAACAACAGACATGTGCTCGTAGTTAATTGCTTAAAGCTAGGTTCCTTATGACACTAACGAAACAACACGCATTCCAGTAAAATGTGATCTTAGGGCAGTAGTTCAGGTTGATTCTGGAATATACCTGTTTCCTTGCACTCTATATTTCCATGTTTAGAGTAACAATATACAACTACTGCGGCTACGGCCAACGCTATTAATGGACACAATAACCAACAACGCTTGCTTCGATGGTGCACAATATCTGAAATGTAATATTTTTCAACACACAATTAAAACATAAACTTAGTCTAAAAGAAAAGAACGAGGATGAAAACATTTTTTGTTTTATTTGATTTTATCTAGACATCAAAGATAAACACTTGTTTCGAGTCACACGTGGTAGCATTGCTGACGATTATATTTGTTGTAACACGCGGTGTCAAAGCAACAACTAAATAAAGACAGGCAGTATATATCTATAGTTTTGAACACGAGCGTATATAAAAAGTTTGTCAAATATAGTTGCATACCAGTTCCTCTTTTATGTGCGTTATATACTTCCCACGTGCCGTCAACGCACTGAAATGTTTCTACCTCTGTTGTCGTCGAGTCTACGTTACACCTATCTAGATGCTGTACCACGTGCTCGTCGTTTTTATCACAACCTACTACAACACCATCAGATACTTCTTTCAAATCGTCTATGTAACATTCCCGAGTAGTGCGCAATGCCTTAAAAAGAAATATAACAAGATCGGAGAGGGAAAGTAGCATTCAAGGAGGACAGTCAACCACAAAACACAGAAACAAACACGCAAACAGACAAACAAGAAGACAAAAGTAAGTTAAAAGCGTGATTAAATTGTTTATGAGTTATCGACCATAATGAGCGTAGAAAAAATAAATCGTATTTAGATTAACAAAGGTAGTTAGTCGAGCTACCTCCGTGTGGAGGCATATCGAAAAGTGCTCCAGTGCCACTTCCGAGTTAGGTCCAACGCCAAAAATAAGCTAAACAAGGTCGGTGTGCTTAACTATTCCTTCGTTATTTTTTATTTAACTTGATATGAATAATCCGGGAATGCAAATCCGTGAGCTTATGTCTAAGCTTCGTAATGTCTCCATTTCCTTTATTTGACTTCGTCAAAAATTAAAATTTCCGACCACGACCGTATAATCGTACAACTTAAGTTTTGTTTTTGTTTTATTCTTTTGAATAGCATGCAACGGACAAAATGGCGTCAGCCGGTACACGACCTTCGTAATGGGAGTAGAGAATTCAGGCATTCTCGCACTCGATCGATACTAGTATCATCTCTCGTATTAGACGCTTGGAATGCTGGGGAAAAATGTAGTCCGGTCAAAAGGAGTTCAAAAGGTCACGAATGTCATTTGATAAAGTTTTGCACCATTTCTCAACAAATTAAATTAGGATATATATGGTGATCAGTTAAATTGGTGAATGAAACTGTGGATACCACCGAATTTGAGTAGAACTCAGATACCTGAGTAGAACCACCGTATGGTGTTTTGCGCCATTTCTCAACATATGACATTAAGATATATATGGTGAAATTTGGTTACTATTTGAGTAGCACTCGGATACCCGAGTAAAACTACCTTTCTTACGCAACTGGCAAACTTACTCTGATATTAAACTTTGCCACGGACAGGACTCGAAACCACGACTATTAGGCCAAGGAGCACCCTTACATGATTCAGTTCTCTACTGAGTTCTTTACGGGCTTTCTATTCTTTTTTTAAGCACTTTACATGCTCTGAGAAGACAAGGTTGTTCAGTTTCTGTGTTCATATGAAAAACAAATCAGTGATAATATATGTATTTATAATACGCTTCAATTTGTTTAGCCATGTATCTTCTCGCATTCGCACAAAGAACTGGCCAGCATAGAAGGATATACAGATTACAGTGACACTGTCCGTAATAAGCTGATATTGAGCATAATCAAATAACTGTCTGACTTTTATTCAGTGAAATGTATACATGAGCATAGACCCAAATAAGTATATTCGTGAGTTTGAAAAAAAAAGTTTTAATTATTATTTGTAAATAATGTGGGACCCATTTTATTTACTTTTATGCTGATCACGTGACTTCCATTAGCGCATTAGGATTTCTACATAGTATGTATTTCGTAACATGTATGGTATAGCTCAGGTAGGAGCGACGTCGTCTATTACGCGCACAATCTTATTACCCGTGAGTGTCATTTTAGTTTGGGCTGCTGGTCCAAACTCGCACAGCGGTAGTACCGCGATTGAATTCCGTCAAACAATCTTGCTTTTAATTAGTAAATAGTGTGCAATGTTTGTGAACGTAATTAGTGTGTGTTTTATAAGCTAAAAGTTACGGGCATTGTCCCTTTAAGGAATTGTTTGTAAACTGTTATAAACCTATGCTGGCAAAAGACAGACTGGTTGTATATGGTATACTGTTGTTTATTCTGTAAAGACCCTTCTGGCAGTGCTCCAGCAACTGGGGGTGCCCACGATAGAGTGTCATATGTTTGTAAATAATATGTTCTTATATATCCTAAAACTCAAGCTATCATACAAAAACACATGATAAAAGTACAAGGAGGGCCTGTAAATATCACAATAAACAATAGCATGCATATATCTATACTAGTATCGATCGATCGAGTGCGAGAATGCGTTTATAATATATCATTACCGAAAAACGTAGAATAACAGATTAGAGCCTAAATATACGTTTTGATTAGTAAATCAATACTTTCAGTAAAAGCATTAATAAAAACACATACTTAAATTTATCGCGTGATCCCTATAATTTATAGCACTTACTCTCCTTACATTGATTAATTGATTTATTGCTGCAGCTCTGTTTCATTTTAAACCTTTAAAAAACAAATGTAAGTGTATACATACCGGTAATTGAAACTTGGCAATGCGTAAGGCTGTATTTTTTCCATCACAATTACAGACCGAAACGCAAATTACCATCAAAGAAAGCACCAATGCGATACTCTCCCGCATTTTCGATCATATGTGTTCAATCCTTATCTTAAACTGTTTAATTTAGTTAAATGTCTTTTTGTTTGTACCTGAGATTATGACGATATTAAGCAAATGGAAATAACCGTAAATTCCAATAATGACGTCATTTGATTAAACAAAAAAAATCTTAGAGCGCTTTATTTATAGACCCGGAAGACTGAATTTGTGCCAACATAGGTGACTCTATCATCGTGATACATCTCAAATGGACACACGGTAATCATGAAGTATTTATCAAGCATTGGATTTATTTATCTAGTATTATTTTGACTTCAAAACTACTTGCATATAATTAAATAAAGTTTTGAGTTTCCCTATTTCGTGTTATTCTAGCATAAGTTTAAGTATATTATTGGTACTATATAATTATAATCAACAGTTAATAATATGCGAAAACAACTGTATTTAAACTAGTCTTATACTTAATATGAATGATTGAACAAATAATAATTATAAAGAAAAAATATCGGGACGCCGTTATTCAAAATTGTTGTGTCCTTTTAATTTGTTCTAACGACCGGGGGAGAGGGTGGGGGTTGGGCGATGGTGGGTGTGGGGAGGGGTGCCTCCGATATGCGGTGCTAATTATGGACGGTGATGAATACTCTCACAATGCGGTGCAAATTACTGGAGGTGATGAATGCCCCCGATATGCGGTGCTAATTATGGAAGGTGATGAATACTCTCACAATGCGGTGCTAAGTACTGAAGGGGATGAATGACCCCGATATGTGGTGATAAATACCAATGTGATGAATGCCCCCGGTATTTGATGCTATTTACAAACGTGACCAATGACCCCGATATGTAGTGCTAATTATCAATGTGATGACTGCCCTAGTATGTGCTACTAATTACAAATGTGATGGATGCCCCCGATATATGGTGCTAATTACCAATGTGATGAATGCCCACGATATGTAATTCTAATTACCGAATGTGATGAATGCACCCGATATCAGGTGCTAATTACCAATGTGATGAATGCCCCCGATATGTGGTGCTAATTACTAAAGGGGATGAATCACTCGTCATGTAGTGCTACTTGCCAAAAGTGATGAATGCCTTCGTTATTCAGTGCTAATTATTGAAGGTTGTGAATGTCCACGATATATGGTGCTAGTTACTGAAAGTGATGAATGTCTCCCTTTTGTTGTGCTAAATAGTAATGATGGTGAATGTCTCCGTCATGTCGTGCTAATTATCGAAGGTGATGAATGCCTCCGATAAGCCGTGTTAAATACTGAAACTGATGAATGTCTCCCTTTTCGTGTGCTAGGTACAGATGATGATTAATTCTTCCGTTATGCTGTACTAATTACTGAAGATTATGAATGTCCCCGTTTTGAAGTGTAATTACTATATGCGGTGCTAATTACCGAAGGTGAATGTCCGCGACATGCGGTAAGCAGTATAGGGTATAGAGCTTTAATCTCTTGACTTCGATAAGTGTCCAAATGGCGTGTGCCCCTATTTAGAACGGTACTTTAGAAGTACTTATATTAGTTTTATTCATTCACTTGAAATGAATCAGTGTGCTGATTACATGTATCACGTTCTTGCCATACAATTGGAGAATTATTTATATGACATAGTAGGCCAATACATCTAAAAGAAAATATTGCGATACCGTTTTAAAATCCTATTATTCAATATCTATGTTTATCTATATTTTAATTACCTATCTTTGATTGGGTATTAGTCAATAGCCAATAACAAACTATTGATCTATCGATTGTACTACATTGTCCATGATATAGGTAAATCCCCTAAATTGTGGTGTAAATAAATTAATTAATCATATACACAATAAGTAAAGTTTTAATGGCTGTCCGACAGTATTTAGCAAATAAGAGCTCAAAAGAAAATGTGTGTTACTTAAAAATCCCAAAATGTCCCCTATAGAAACTTTTCTGATAATTTTATGCATTAAGCTGCTCAGAGAGGTTTAATCACACATTTCTAAATAATAAATCATTTTTAAACCATAAAAGTTGACATGTAAATACCCTAAACATTGCTCTATACATATATATCAAAATAATTGTATAAAATGTATTTATTTGCCATACTTTCTAGAACAAAACTTTTATTACTAACTGTTGGTGCATCTGTTAATTTAAAAGCAAACGAAATTAATGGTAGTAGAATTTACCGAACTCTGGGGTTTAAAGTGATAGAAAATGTAGCTATTCTTCAACGGCTGTTAATGAATGATAATATGTGTGGAAATTGTTTCTTAAATGAAATATTGTAATGTTAAATATACATAATAATTAATATTAGAATGAAATATGCATCTTTATCACAAACATATAATTTACACTGTTTCCCAATCGTTTTCATTCGATTGCGTATATCGTTGGTTCCGTGAGACTGACGTAGACGAATTTATTCGGCAGTTTATTCGGTATTAATTGTTTGTATAACATGGCTAGGTCCTATTTATTATTCACCCCGCAATGTTTCGTGGGAGCATATAGTCGCCGCTTTGTCCGGAGCATAGCTAAAAACGACTTATATGTCTGGAATGAAACGTCAATGATAGAGAGCAATGAGAGGAAGTTTAGTTTGCAAGAATCATAACTCTGTCTTCAAATTAGAGTCATTGAGCTTTATAATAATTGTCCGCAGCATAACTTGGAAGCTACTAAGCTATTAATGGGACTGGAATGAACATTCATACAGGTATGAAACCAGCAATTATTTTCCCCATGTTAAAATGGCACATGTTAATGATTTGCTGCAACTTCATCACAAGTAACGCAGCAGTGTCATTTTCATATTGAAAAATAATCACAAGACATGTAAGAAAGTTCTCGTTTGTTTACTAAACAGGTCAAGGGTACAGCTGTTTTCACAAGACATGTAAGAAAGTTCTCGTTTGTTTACTAAACAGGTCAAAGTTACAGCTGTTCTCAAAAGACATGTACGAAAGTTCTCGTTTGTTTACTAAACAGGTCAAGGGTACAGCTGTTTTCATAGATAATTACTCGTTGTTTACCAAACAGGTCAAGGGTACAGCTGTTTTCACAAGACATGTAAGAAAGTTCTCGTTTGTTTACTAAACAGGTCAAGGGTACAGCTGTTTTAACAAGACATGTAAGAAAGTTCTCGTTTGTTTACTAAACAGGTCAAGGGTACAGCTGTTTTGATAGATACTTACTCGTTTGTTTACTAAACAGGTCAAGGGTACAGCTGTTTTCACAAGACATGTAAGAAAGTTCTCGTTTGTTTATTAAACAGGTCAAGGGTACAGCTGTTTTCATAGATAATTACTCGTTGTTTACCAAACAGGTCAAGGGTACAGCTGTTTTCACAAGACATGTAAGAAAGTTCTCGTTTGTTTACTAAACTGGTTAAGGGTACAGCTGTTTTCACAAGACATGTAAGAAAGTTCTCGTTTGTTTACTAAACAGGTCAAGGGTACAGCTGTTTTCATAGATAATTACTCGTTGTTTACTAAACAGGTCAAGGGTACAGCTGTTTTCACAAGACATGTAAGAACGTTCTCGTGTGTTTACTAAACTGGTCAAGGGTACAGCTGTTTTCACAAGACAAGTAAGAAAGTTCTCGTTTGTTTACTGAACAGATCAAGGGTACAGCTGTTTTCATAGATAATTACTCGTTGTTTACTAAACAGGTCAAGGGTACAGCTGTTTTCACAAGACATGTAAGAACGTTCTCGTTTGTTTACTAAACAGGTCAAGGGTACAGCTGTCTTCATAGATAATTACTCGTTGTTTACCAAACAGGTCAAGGGTACAGCTGTCTTCATAGATAATTACTCACAGCATAGATGCATAGATTCGAGATTTGGAAAACGTTCATCAGTTATCCAGTAAAACGTATCAACATACATCGTATACATACAACAACAAAATAGAATAGAAATGGGATATTTCTCCCATACGTGTAATGCCCATTTACAACAAAAAAGGAGGGACTACTTTTTACTATAGGAACTACAATCGATTACACCTCGGAGGTATTAAATGCTATTGGTGGCGGTAAACCTACAATGATAGAGGACAATGAGCGGTTCGGAGGTTTATATGCAATTGGTGGTGGTAAACCTATAATGGTAAAGGACAATGAGCGGAAGTGCAGAGCACACGAACCAATACAGAATTATTCCTCTTTGAACGCTGACATTTATTTTCATAATTTCTATTACTGAACTTATGTTTGACCGAAATGGCGGTTCCATATACCGTATGTAGTGCACGGTGAAGCGTGAATTTGCTGTGGCCCTCGTGTATGAACAGTTAATTGTGAATTCCATTTTTGTATACGTTTTGGAATCATGTGAAATATGTTTTGTTCTAATAAAATTCCAAATGTATGAAGATTTTTTTTGTTGTTATAATGTGCGTAAAGGTGATTAAAACCTCACAGCTCAAAACGCTAATAATCGGGAGGTGTTTCATGAAAGTAACCATTAATGTATTACCGGAAGAGCCTGGCGTCATAGCTTCTTTCTTTCTTTTTTTTTTGGTACTGATCGGCCATTTGCCTTCACAAGTTCAAAGGGCGAGAGTCGTTGACATTTTGGAGTTTGGCATATACAATTAAGTAGAAAATGTGTTTTAATATGCATACAATTTACATTGTCTTCTGTTGTGCGTGACAATGAAGATAGCAGACATTTGCAATTGATGAATGGTTTGCTATTGTGTGTGTTTGCATAGCGTGAGCCGTGTCCCGTGATCTAGTTTCAGGCTGCACTTGTTGACAAAACTTATTTAGAGTGAATACACGTGTGGAAAAGAGCAGGCCTGCCAAAACCTTTTAACTCAAAATCCTAAGATTTTTAAAATTGAAGATTTAAAGCGCGCAAAGAATATCTTTAAAACATTTCAGCGTGCGACTTTATTTCTGCTCTTATTTTTTTAAAGCGCAAATTTAAATTATTTATGTAATTAATTTTCGTTGTTATTTTTCTAAAGAGCAAATTTAAATTAATTATGCAATTAATACTTATGTATTGTTTGATAGGTAAAGAAAATAATAGATTAGCATATTTCAACATGCACACACATGGTTTGTTTTATAGAAGACTTTGTAATTAGAGTCGAAAGACTTGTTTTATTTATACCACAGCTGTATTTTTGTCTTCATGAACATGCGCATAATGCTGTTCACAGATATGCTAAATGCAAATGCAATGTTTTCTTAACTCTTAAACAAATTATAATCATCGTACACGGCAGCAGCTATTATCGTGATACCACACAGATTGGGTAGCTGGCTTCTAGCATTTGTTATTTCAATTACTAGTTTGACCAATTAAAGAAGCAATCGATATAGTGATGCTATTTAACATGTTGTTATGTCACTGTATGTCCTCAGGCGTTAATTGTATATTCAGTCAGTGAATTACACTGATGGCCCCTATTGATTCGACACTTGTAAATACCATCCTTTGCATCGCTGACTAGTAACATGACCAACGCATGAAATAGCTGATACATATCTGTTAAATCATGAACATTTTGTTTTGATGGAAAGTCCGGAGATTGTACACTTAAATCCGGAGATCCGGAGCGGATTTTATCCGGAGATTTGGAAGGCCTGAAAGCGGAAGGCAGTGTGTTTAAAAACATTACACCAATAACCAATACTGGTTGGTGCATTGTGTTTGGTAACGTAATTATTTTGTGTTTTATAAGCTTGAAGTTACAGATATTGTCTCTTTAAACCTCTTAAATAAAAAAAACGAAGGGTAATAGAAACGTAATGGTAAAATCCTTATCTACAACTCTGTGGCATCAATAGACAACATGATTTTATATTAACATATCAGGGCCTTTTTACCAGTTTTGGGGAAGGGGCCTTTTGGCCTAAATTGGAGAATAAATCCATGAATGAAATTCTCAGAGGTAAGTTTAAAAACGAGGACATTTTAAAAGAATTTGAGTGGGGAATGTGGCCTTATACACGCCGCTGCCAAGAAGGGAAAAAAGGCCCTGCATATTTATGGCTCCTTGTAAACTTAAAAAAAAATGAGTATAATTTGTGTATGTAAGTTTGTAAGTTTTTATGAAATGAGTCCATGCTTTACGAGCTGAGTCCAACGCCACGAATGGAGAGTTATTATATTTATGTAAACCCTGCAAACAAAGGGCGGAGTCACCATGTCGTTTGGGTAGTCGTGATCATCTTTGATGCTTGATTGTAAATACAAACGTCTCGACACTTTGTGCAGGAAAAAATTTAAACCGGAAACATGTGTCTGTGATTTTTTTAAATTACAGTATTTTTCACCAGCCACATTTAGTTCGCCGATACAATGATGAAGTTTCCCTCTTTGTTTATCCCCCGAGGGAGAGGAGCTACCCTCTTAGTTTTAAATCAATATATCTATGTGAGTATTCATTGGATTAACATTTCAAGCATATAAACCGATTATCAATATATGTATTTACCTATCTGAACCGAAATATGTGTTTTAATAACCTTGATAAAGATGTAACGGTCAACATTTTCAGACGAAGTTAAAAAATATTAGATTTCCATCATTTGTTATTATTCAGGTCAAATGTCACGTGATCGTGACCGGTGCGCCGATAAATATTTCCCGCAAAATTCAAACAATTTCAAAATTGCGACCAACTTTTCCTTTTGGCACTAGTCATTCTCTTAACAACATCCAATTGTTTATCTTTAAAGTGTAGACCAATTATTCTCCGAGAGGAGTTTGTTCCACTCCAAAAATCCCTCGATGCTGTCAGTTGATAGTGAGTGGACTTATTTGATGAGGGGAATATGAATGCCTTCACCTTTCGCGAAAATATCACGGGAATTTAATTGATAATCAAAATGACAATATGGCGGATATAGTAAATAAAAGTGTACTTGAAAACATAAATGTTTTATTGTGTCACTACCATCGATAACGGTTCATATTTATCATTGCAGCTTGGTAAAATAAACATTAATTGATCGATCTGTTGAGCTAAATTATCGTAAAAAATCGACCCACCACCGCAAAGATCGTTGAAAGTTCATTACTGTGTGTTTTTCGTAAACCCCTGTTTTCACTATAGCAGTTCCTCTGACCTATAAAGCCGCAACAAAAAAAGAAAAGAATGAAAAAGAAAAGGCTTTTAGGGTCAGAGAAGGCTCGGATTACATGATGAAGTGGAGATGTTTATAACGTGGTAAACGTTCCGGTTCAATGATTTTTTAGGCAATTATGGCCCTTTGATTATATTCACGCAAGAAAAATATGTGCACGCTTTTTCTCTATGACTCCATGATGTACTTTCGCGAAACTATGAGAAGCATCAGGCAGCATGAAGTGGAGATGTGCAAATCATCGTCTTGTTCCAGTTCAAGTATTTTTGACACACTAGTTCTGCATAGCGCCTTGCTGGATGTTCAAGAAACTTTATGAGAAGCATAAGTATGAAGTGGAGATGTGCATACGTGTAACATCATTTTGTTACGTTTCAATGATTTTGATGAGTTATGGCTCTTTGAATATTTTCACACAAAAACATGTCCGCACTATGTCTACAGTCTCCATAACCCCATAAACTTTTCGCTATATATTTGGCGCCGAAAGGGTTAATGGATTTCACCAAACTTTGTGAGAAGTGTCTTGATGAAGTGGAGATACGCATAACATTCGTCTCGCTCCGGCTCCGTGATTTTGAGGCAGAATTATGTCCCTTTGAATATTTTCGATAATAAGATTAGGGCAGGTTCCCGGATTCCTATGTATCATTCCCCTCTCTCTGGAGCGGCTCTAAATAACCTATACTGTGTTGATGAGCCGTTAAACAACATTCAATTGAATATTTTCACACACATGTTTTCTGCGGTATTTCTCCATAACCCCTTGATGGATTTTCACAAAAGTTTGTGAAAAGCATCAGTATAAATTGGAGATGCGCATTCCTCCGTTCTGGTTTGATTAATTCAGACCGAGCTATGGCCGTTTAAATGTTTTCAAGAAAAAAATATTGCACGCGCTATTTCTTATAACCATCTGATGAGGTTTTAACACACTGTGTGAGAAGCATCTGCATCATATGGAGATACCATATCATAGTTGGGTTTTGGTTTTGGTTCAGAGTTTCTTGATGTGAGTTCTGGCCCCTGGAATATTTTTCTCAGAAAAGCTATTTTGTATGCTATTTCCTATACGGATTTTCCCCAAACTTTGTGAGAAGCATTGTTAGACCGTATAGTGCTCCTTTCGGATAGAGCTACCTGGGGAGCTTTATCCTGAGCATTCGTTTGAATAAAGCTCCTGGGGAGATCTATTCGAACTAATATTTCGAATAAAGCTACTCGGGAGCTTTATTCGAAAGGTAGGTGCCTCTGAATTTTTGGGTAGGGACACTAGACCCGGATAAAGCTCCCCATATTAACATGTCTCGCGATTTGATTGTTAGAGATAACTTTCCCTAAAATGAGATTTTTTGTTGTTGATGCTGCTGCTGTTGCCGCTCATGATGATGATGTTAATGATGAAGACGACAATAATGATTTTGATTAAAATGTGATGATGGTGATGGTATGAGGATATTAGCTGCTGAATATAAATTACTCCACAAATAAATAGGCTATGAGCCCTGGAGCCCTTTGGCTCCGACATTGAAGATCGACATTGAATTTTGAACTGGGTCTGAATATCAAGTCAGGTCATATATCAAAACTCGACCTATAACATAGGCAAATTTCGAGCTGAGTGTGAATATCGAGATACATTTGAGATCGAATTTAACGTACGTGTATAAAAATGCTCGATAATCATCCACAGACAAACGGACGAAAGGAAGGTTTGCAAACCTATAGTCAATTCCGGTGCACACTATTAAGGGACTACTTATCAGTGGTCTCCTTGCGTGTAACAATGAAGGGATGTTGATGATGATAAAGCTTTTGATATTGTTGTTAAGATGGCGGTTCTTTAGAATAAACAACATGTATATTTGTGACTATACTGCCAAACAGAGTTCAAGGTGCACACCCGAATATGGACAAAATAGAAATTTACAAAACGAAGATTTTACTGAGCGCACGTACGCACGCACGAACAGTGGTAATTTTAAGGCTTAACGACATTACTTCACCATAATGCTCTGACGTGTTTTAGCAGAAGTTGACCATGCTTATCATTCGAATAAAGCTACCTGTCATTTTGGATTTCCAGGTAGCTATATCCGTACGGATAAAGCTCCCTGGGAGGCTCTATCCGAAGGGAGCTCTATTTGGTCCCACAAAGCATCAGTATGAAGTGGAAATGCGCTATTTCTCTATAACAATCTGATGAGGTTTTAACACACTTTGTGAGAAGCATCTGCATCATATGGAGATACCACATCATAGT
The DNA here is from genome assembly GCA_037043455.1 of Cyrtodaria siliqua. NCBI lineage: Eukaryota > Metazoa > Mollusca > Bivalvia > Adapedonta > Hiatellidae > Cyrtodaria > Cyrtodaria siliqua. Next base: position 294,927 of record JAWPHD010001478.1, on the reverse strand, counting down.
TGGGTTTTGGTTCAGTGATTTTTAACTCTACTGATCAGCAGAGCTTATGCCGTGGTGCGGTGTCCGTCGTCCGTCCGTAAACCTTTTTTTTTGTTTTGTAGCGAATACTCCTCTGAAACTACAGGATGGATTTTCATGAAAATTTACAGAAATGTTGCCATGATGTAGTTGATCCTAGTAAAGATTCATGTTGATGTGAAATCCAAGATGGCCACCAAAGCTAGAAACATATTTTTAAAAAACAAGTTTGTAGCGACTACTTCTTGAAAACTATAAGTGATATTGATATGGGACTTTTTCTAAAATGATCAGCAGGATATGATGTTGGTCCTTGTCTAAAATCATTTGATTCGACTTAAACATGGCTGCCAGCGGCCATCATTGTTTACATAGAGTTATATAGTAAACACTTGTAGGGACTACTCCTTGATCTAGCTATCAAAAACCTATCAATAGAGCTTCCAGGTCAATGACCTCTTGTTGATGTGAGTTCTGGCCCCTTGAATATTTTTCTAATTTGTATGCTATTTCCTATACGATAGACCTTTTTTCTCCAAAAGACGGAGTTTTAAGAATACATATAGCCGGAATACATTTAGCCGGAACTCAGCTATAGCGAATTGTCGGTTTTAACAAAGATTTTTTTCGGTTCGCCATCTAGCTCCACAAGTCTTTGCTTAATGTAAAAATAGCAAATATAGCACTTTCTTGGTTATAGCAAAGCACTTAAATTGAACGTTTGGTTTCAAATAAAAACATTTCATCTTTATTTCACTTTTCCATTTTGTTCTCTGTCGTTGCTACACCAAATAGAACTCACTATTAATTTTACACAAACAAACACAAATGATGCTGTAATTCCAATGCAATGAATTAAAACAAATATATTCTACAATTTTCATTCTTATCGCCGCTCGTCTATATACTATTAGTACGTTTATGAGACATCACCCGTCTGGATTGTAAGGTATTGTCATTTTTGTTTTAATTGGTACGCGGCAGTATGTTATTGATATATCTATGTACGTTGTTGGGTAATTCACAAAATAAATGTAAAGGCCCAGTATAAAAAGTAATGAGCAGCTACACGTTTTATGCGAAAATATTTCCTCCTGAACTTCAAACGGAAGAACAGACGTGAGAATCATGGCTCTTATGGTACATACCATGATTCGTTGTTCTTTAATTATCCACAGGACCCCGTATCGACCCCCGTACGCATATTTCCGGCGAGGTTTCTAAAGGCATCAAGCAATGCCTGCATACACGACCACCGTATTTCAATAGAACAAACCTTAAATACCACAACTGCATGCAGAAGACTTACCAAACAGAGGAAAGACACGCCGATATTGTCAGTGCTCGGAGACCACTGTTAGAGGTCCGACATTTTCATTGTTACGTTCGAAATAATCTGATTGTCGTATGACGTATCGTTCCCTATTTGGAAACTTAACCCCGCCCTACTCACACACCTCACGCTTTCCTGTTAACGTTGTCGATATGTGTCATCTGTGGGCGGGTTTAAGTTTCCAAATACGGAATACGTGTCAGCGCGAGAATGTAAACATTTTAGATAATGTCTGCTTAAAAAAATGGAGTCGTACGAAAATGCCTAAGATCGACGAGGTATTCTTCTCTTTGGTGAGTTTTATGCATGCACGCTTGGTATTTAAGGTTTAAATCTTTTGAAATACGGCTGTTGTTTATGCAGGCATTGCTTGATTTCTTCAGATACCTCTCTTGATAGAGAAGAAATTGATACCTAAAAAGTCTATAAAGGGTGACATCGTAGATCTATGGTATAGGTACACACCATAAGAGCTACTACGATTCTCGCAGATGACGGAAGAAAGGATTTCTCATATATACGTAGATCGTAGATGCCCAAATTATAGCAAAAGACATTCCTCGATTTTTGGAAAAAGGGCTTCAATACACATTCAATCGTTCACAATCTTTAAAAAAGTACACAACGCGATACTAACTACAAACTACACCACAAATGAGGTAATGGCTTACGGTCCAGCTGTCGTGTTATCTTGAATTGAATTGTTGTTTAACGGCTCATCAGCACAGTTTATAGGAATCCGATAACAGCGCCTACTGTTACTCTCTGTTATATCTCCGATAGTTCGTTAACGTGCTCGGATTCCGATAGACGGCTTACGTCCCCATCCTACGGACGAGTCTAAGGGGCGTGTCTTGCTGATGGAAACACCGACGAAACTCAGTGGCATCGGTGAGGCTCGAATTCTTCTATACTATTATTGAACACTTATATGATGAATATGACTATATGAAAGTTAGTTTAATAATATTTTATTGCAGATATGTTACAATACATCAATTTAATATCAAAATATTAAATTTACTTATTAAACAAATCTTTAATGAACAAATTGACAATAAATATAGTTTCTATGTTAACATTTACACTGACGGATCTAAGGATCCTGTCACAGAGCGTGTAGCATCTGCCTTCGTTATCCCCTCGAAAAATATTATTAAAATTATTAGAATTTCTGATAAACTCTCTATTTTTACTGCAGAGCTGATGGCAATAATCAAGTTCCTTAAATGGATCATTAAAAATAAACCTCCCAAATCAGTTATCTTCTCGGATTCCCTCTCTAGCCTTACAATTAAAGAAAGGACAAGTAAGTCTAGACCAGACCTTATTTCTAACATTTTAATTCTACTTAATGAATTTAATATCCTAAATCTCATAGTTAACTTGGAATGGTGTCCAGCCCACGTAAATATCTCAGGCAATGAAAAGGCTGACCTTGCCTGTAAGGCAGGGCTGGATCACCAAGCCATCAATAAGGATATTCCCTTCGGACCTTCAGAAGATTATTCTGGCATTCGTAAAAAAATAAATGAAAAATTAAACATTTATTTAACCAATCAAGCCAATAAATTTAATACGTTTACCAGGCTTAGTTGCAATTTCGGAAATCATGCTTTATTCTCTGATAATAAAACCATTAATAAAGCTATAACACGACTCAGAACGGGATACAACTTATTACCATCGAGTTTAGGAAGTCATATCATTATAGATCTTAATACAAATTGTACTTCCTGTTGTGTCCTATTCATCATTGAACATTTTTTACTTGAATGCAGTCATCTCGATATAAAAAGGGGAAAGTTAAAGTTAAAGTTACAACATAGCGCTATACCTTTTAATCTAAATAATCTACTCGACCCACATAAAAAACATAGGCAATTGACTTTCAGCGCCCTTAGTGATTATGTTAAGGCCACCCATTTCGAAAAGAAAATTTAACTTATTTACGCATTTATGACTATATTGATCATAATGTTATATACATACATGTTGTAATGACAATATCCTGTGTATAATCATCATCAGAAAAATACATTTAATCTGCTTGATTAAACATATACCAACCAAACCCCCCAATATAAGTGGTCGAATTGCAATTTAACAATTGATACAGATATGATATGGGACTGATCCGGTGGACGCGTTGGGGCGATTTTTGAGTCAGATGACAATGCAGGCACAGCGGTACAAGACCAATCACATACTCTTATATAAATAATGCGCCACGACTACGTGAGTGTGGGGACTGCCCTACCTCACGGCGCCGTGGAAGTGAGTATTATACATGTCTAGCTGACTTTTGACAGGATTTAACTGACATTATTAGATCTGCCGGCACCTATCATAATAGTTTATTCAAACAGTAATATACTGCATAAACCTCATAAGAATATTATAAACTACTTAATTGATACAGTTATGATATGGGACTGATCCGGTGGACGCGTTGGGGCGACTTTTGAGTCAGATGACAACGCAGGCACAACGGTCCAGTACCAATCACATACTTATATATATATAATGTCTAGATGAATTCTGATAGGATTTACCTGACATGTTTATTCAGACAGTAACATACTGCATAAACTTCATATGAATATTAGAATCTACTTATGTTCATTTACAATATCTCCCATATTTCCCATTTTTACGATAACCCCCAATATTTTGGGAGTAAGTTGAAAACATTACTCAGTTTGTGATTTATCCTTTGTAGGTACCAATTATGTTTTGCTCGAATATTTCACATAATGTCTATGTATCCCTTTGATCGTTGCCCTCCCCAGTGTGACCTCCACGGGGTTTTGTGTGGACGAGCAACCCTCCTCAGTCCAAGGTCTCTCTCATAGAGAGAGTATTTGAATGCTGAGGAGTAGTGCCCGACAAACTTCATTGGGTATTCTTATAAGTTTTTATAATTTGTAATAAATATGATATATTTTATTGAGAAACATTAATTATACAACGGGAGCAACGATCAGACATAACATGGACAATGTATATATGCAAATAACACACCGAATCTTTTTAAACTTCTAGAGATATGTGATACATTTTATTATAATAGCTCGCTCGTCATAATTCCGACTTTGGTTCATGATACATAGGGGACATCAAAATAAATTGTTTGGTGACTCTTGCTGACAGCAGTTTAATAAGTAATATACCTACGAAGTTTATTGGTATCATTGGCCTTATATAATAGAAACAACTATAGTAAATATACATACAGTAATCCGCCATAGACAATACTTACGTCTGCTTAGCTCTTGCCGTCTAGTAACGAATACGAATGAATAAATAAATCCCCTATGTATAAAATAACTATGAAATATAGAATATATAATCAGCATAAGAAAAACACGCCAAAATGCCTAGTGCAACAAGGCGTGCCAAACAAAAACTGAAGATAGATAGAATTATATTAAACGCTTTATTTTGTGTGTACATCTATGGGTCTTCTTTTGGTGTTGTCTGCTTTTAAAACAGCATTATGGATACATTTAATTTAAATCATGGTCTAATATTTTCATTTTTCATATAGAGATTGAGGATAAAGTCCGAGTAAACACCTTTATTTTCACCTACTGAATATCTCAACATACCGGAAGTTGACCAGATGTGAAAGTTATTAATAGTTCTCCCTGTACACTGTACCGACTACTTCACATTCCTCCGAAGGATGACCTACATTTACAGTACCATGTCCAAGTAAGATACTGCGGGAGTTTGTTTGAAAAATCCGGGATGTGACCCCACTGGAAATCAAACCCGTGATTTCTGGGACTCGAGTCAAGTATTCTTAACACTTGGCGACCGCAGGGTTAAGTTTCCAAAATTATATGGAAACAAAAGAGCATAAGATATTTCGAAAGATACACATTCAAGAAAAATAGGTCTGGAAGTCTCCTGAAACATGGAGGCATACACAAATATCCTAGACACTGAATGACCCTGACTACCACAACAGCCATGATTCTCACGTCTCCGTCTAGGTATTTTGTTTCTTTTAGTTGAGATACTACAGATTACCAAATATGCAAACGACTACTAGAAACGTCAGGGAATGTTTATGCACACACAACCTTCCAATTGTTCACTCGAATATTTAAACATGCAGAATGAATAACAAATAAGTTATCATTTTACGTAGTCTAGATCATCTGCGATGCTTGCTTGTTTAAAAAAGTATCAGGCGTCGAACATGATCAAGACTAATTTCATGTAGGTCAATCCGTGACAACGCAAACAATACACGTACACAAAACATTCATGAACTGAAAATGTGTGCTAACTTTATTGACACGTATGACAGTGAAGAGTGTAAACTTGCACATATTCTACTTACGATAAATTGTTTCATCCTAACTGGAGCACTCTCACTGCACAAAAGAAAACAAACTGGAAGAATGGCCGCATCAAAACGGAAATGGAATGCTATGACGTCAGGCTCTTCCAGTAACACATTACTTTCATGAAACGCCTCCCGAGTATTGGCGATCTGTGCAGTGATGTCTAAATCACCTTTATGCTCACTATAAAAAACACATACATCTATATAAAACTTCCTTGGAATTTTATTAGAACAAAATGTATTTCACATCGATTCAAAAACATATACAGAAAATGAAATTCGCAATTAACTATCTCCATACACGAGGGGTACAGCAAATTCACGCTTCGCTGTGCACTATATGCAGTATATGGAATCTCGAATTAGGTCAAACTTCATCACAGTATTAGAGCGTTCTAATGGTTTCCATACACAGTCATAGTTATCTGAATTTCTATATTCATGAATAATAACGCTCTATGAAAAATCTTCTTTTAAATTGTTAGCATGGGTTTAAAATGCGGCTAGGGGTGTTGTTGTGTTTTGCACTTGTAAAAAGGTATTGAAAGGAATTAAGTGATGAAACCCCTTGATGTAAGAGCTATTTTAGCTTATACAGTATCCACTGGCCCTCTCCTTCATTTGGTATGTGGATACATCTTGGGATAGCGGTGTAACGCGTAAAAAAATAAGGTCACTGTGACCTTGACCATAATCTGCAAAAAATATCAGTAATAGTTTGAGAAACCACCACGTATAATTATAAAGACTTATATAAGGAAAGACAAAACATCTTCAGTCAGCATTTGCGAGAGGATTTTTTTCCATCATTGCAAAGATCCTCAGGTGATCGATTCAGGGCCATCATCTTGGCCCTCTTGTTTAGTAAGATATGATAGTTATTAAAGAAACTAACCCGCCAAATAAGGGCAAAATTACACTACATAACCATTATCAAAACTTTAGCCAGGTGTTCAGGTCCTATACTAATCTATATGTGCTGAATAAAAGTGCATGTTTATTCACTCTTTCTTAAAATACCCCTAAAACAGTCTATTAAATCATTTTAGAATTATTTTATCTTTAGAATTCTGTGATTATTGATTTCAAGAAACTCATTACTCAATGAGTGATACAAACAGTCTAGGTCCATTATCATACTCTTTTTTTAATCTTTTGTTCACATCAATTAAAAGGCTCATTATGATCTGAGAACACATTGAGCTGCATCATAATAGCATGATGTGATGTCATTATAGCATGACGTGATGTCATAGTTATCCAGGGTGTGATGTCATAATATCAGAAAAGGATGTCATGATAGAAGCAACCAAATGAAAGTATGAATGAAGCATTCTGATTGGTTTACTGATAAGAACACTGAGATTTTACTGGACATTGAGTAGTCGGTGTGTTCTTGGGCAAAACACTTTTCCTTAGCCTCGTCCGTCGGATGTGGACGTAAACCGGGCGGACCCGTGTATCGGTCTATCCTCCGAGCACGTTAAAGAACCATAGGAATCTATTCGATAATAAGAGCAGGGCACGGTTCCCGGATCTATTCGATAATAACAGTAGGGCACGGTTCCCGGATTCCTATGTATCCTTCCCCTCTCTCTGGGGGCGGCTCTAAATATATACTGTGTTGTTGAGCCGTTAAACAACGTTCATTATTGTTATTGAGTAGTGAGGTTCTTGAAACCCAGAAAAACAAAATTCTAATGATAATATAATTCTAAAATGATTTAATAGACTGTTCTATTAAAATAAATATGCGTAGAATGAATAGTTGGTAACTCTTAATTCGCTGCTACAGTTTTGTGGTTTGGCCTGGCTGGTTAAAGCCGTTTATTTTATGTCTATAAAGTTTGAATTCTCAAATTATGCAAATTATATATATACGTTATTGTCGGAAGGTTTGGATACTATTTACATATTTTGTAAAATTTTACTGTTTTTGGCAGGATAGCTACTTTAACAATGATCTTTAACGTAAAAGTAATATATATGTACTTATACATTTATTTAGAAATTAATGTTACAGAACATGATTTATTATATAAATATTATATATCACATAACATGGCGTCTGGGAGTGCAGTAAAGCCATGACTTATTTCTCGTCATACACTAGTGTATTACAGATGCAAATGAGGACAGAGTCACTGCGTTTGTATACGTTAAAACTGTTAATACCAATTGTTACGTGCAGATGCCTTAATTATCTATCATTATTTGAAATCTTACTTCATAAAATGAACGTTAGTAACGTTAATTTGGTTTAGGGTGTCGCATTATTTGTAAGGCGAACACATTTACAACCGCGTTACGTAGCGACGTCGTGTAAACAACAAAATGACGTCATGATTTGCCTTACAAATTGTCGCCGTATCTAAGGGAAATTGACAACATTAAAGGAAATGTAGCGACACAACCAAACAAGCTCTATTATAGAGATTCTGAAAATCTTGGGAAAAGGTGAAAGAATTATTAAAATCGGATGATAAACAAAAAAGATATGACCATTTAAAGGTTGTTCTAAAACGAATTTGGGAGCCGCCATTTTTAGAACTATGACATCATAGTTCCAAATTACCATATATGGAATATTTAAAAACGAAGAAAATCGCTGCAAATGGATGCATTTTTTACTGGTCATGTAAAGCATTGTTGCCATTAAGTATTACTTATTTTTCAAACAGCTGCTGGCAGTTTTCCCCTATATATCAGTAAAGTTTCATATGTTTAAATATTCCATATATGGTAATTTAGAACCGTGATGTCATAGCTCTCAAAATGACCGCTTCCACATCCGTTTCAAAAGAAATTTCAAATGATCATATCTTCTTTGTTTATCATCCGATTTTGATAATTTTTTCACTCTTATTGAAGTTTTACAGAACTCTCAATAATAAAGTTGTTTGGCTGTGTCGCTACATTCCCTTTTAAGTAAAACTATCACGTCGTAGGTGGGTTATGTGATAAACAGAATCTTACATTCGTGACTGTGTTTTATTGACTTTAATAAACTCGTTGGATAAAAAGATAGGATACTCGGCAAAAGCCTCGTATCCTATCATTTTATCCAACTCGTTTATTAAAATCAATAATACACAGTCACTCATGTAAGATCCTCTCTATATATACACATACCTTAAGATCTACTACTACATGTTTGTAAGGTTTAATTCTAAACAAATTAGCTGTTAGGTCATGTTAATAAACTAAACATATGATTATTTTCTTTTGATAACATATTGTATATTAAACAATTAGAGACACCACGCGAAGTGGAGGGTCATAGTGATTTATGACTGCTTATTATATTGGACAGACCTTATGAGGATTAAACCATTTGGGAAAAGCAATAAACACAGTAGAGTATCATAGTGACCGATAATGAGCAGAAGCTAATTTAAGCTACCCCACTGGGCTTTATTGGTCCTTAACAGTAAATGTTATGTGACACACTAATTACCTACCTATTACATGCAGTGTTTGTGGGCCTTACATTGGCCTTTAATCCCATTTCATTTAATTCTACTCTCAATTTCCATCAAAATAATTTGTTTGTTTGTATGGTGTTTTACGTCATTTTCAAATATGTAAGGTTATATATGACGGTCAATTTCTTGTGGTGTAAGAAGACAACCCACTTTTCCTGGGTAGAACCAGTACTGTACTCCACCTCCCAGTGGGATTCAAACCTGCAGTCGTGAGAGGCGAAGGTTTACGTCGTTAACCATATTCGACAACGGAGACGCTACATCGAAATAAAACAATACTTGTACTATCTATACATAATGGTCATACAGTTTTATATAAAGAAATATAAAAAGATTCGACAGGGAATCAGACTATCAAGGAGGACAGTCAACCACAAAACACATAAACAAACACGCAAACAGACAAACAATAAGGCAAAAGTATTAATCAGTGCAAACGCCATCACAAACACAAACGATTTGAAAATAAGGCTACCGCCTTGGAACGGTCAGTGGCAAAGTAGGCCACTGGGGGGTTTAAACCGGTTCTAGGGTGCATCAAACATCACACTTATCCTATTGTCATCCCATTAAAACAGGACAGTGTAAATAAAGAAATCCACGGTCTAATCTCTAACCAACAAGGCAGCATCAATAGGCAATATAAGTAAAACACAAATATGCTCGTGTAAATATAATACAAAAAACAAATAGCCTAGAAAGTCAACGACTCGGCAGAAGCCAGAGCAACAGGAGAATAAACCATTAAGGGCACGACAAGAAAGATCATAGACTAACATCAACCGCTTTGATCGCGCCTGGGAATCATTATGACTGACTGCATTCTTTGGCAATACCAAGGATTTAATGCGGAGGATTTCCGGTTGTGCAAGCAAGCGATTAAAGGTGCTCAGATTGATGTAGGTGGTCCAGATTGTGAACGATTAAATTTACATTTATATTACATTGCTGAACGCGTATACCATTTTTAGAAATGTATTGATCAATTTCGATTATCAAGGGCCGAAATAATTATACTTTGCTGATTTTATCAGATTATTATATGCTGAATATTATATGGATACATTGTGTTTTATATATTTATATTTTACTTTGTTCATTTTATTCTTTCCTTTATTAAATAGTTTTTCTTTCTTCATCTTTATTGAGATCTGTTATCGTTACCAACTTAAATTACTGTGGTTTATTTCAATTATATAATTAAATCCTTTACTATTTATAATTGTATTTATTTCTTATCTGTGTATATTTGATTTCATTAATTTTCCTTATCTATGAAAAGACTACTAATAAGCAAAATCTCATTTTTAGCTCGACTATTCGAAGAATAAGAGAGCTTATGTAATCACACCGGCGTCGCCGTCGCGTCGGCGTTGGCGTCGGCCTCGGCGTACCACATCAAGGTTTACGTGTAAGCTGTGTTTACACGTCTATATATCTTACATTTCTTATCCTAGCACAACTAAATATGGCCATGGGATTCCTTATAGCATTGTCTTAAGGGCTGCATAAGCATTTTTGGTTCCTGTTATCCATGGGCTCCAATGGAACCCAAATTATGATAAATTCCCATAAAATGTGTCCCATTCACATCAAATTTTGCGTGTAAGCTGTGTTTACAAGTCTATATCTCTTACATTTCTTATCATAGCACAACCAAATTGGTCATTAGCTTCCTTATAGCATTATCTTAAGGGCTCCTTAAGTAACTTTGGTTCCTGGAACCCCTGGGCTCACATGGAAACCAAATTCTGATAGCCCTTAAAATGTGTCTGTTTCACATCAAATTTTGCGTGTAAGCTGTGTTTACAGGTCTATATCTCTTACATTTTTTGTTCTAGCTGAACTAAATTTTGGAATTGGTTTCCTTATAGTTTGCTGTAAAGGGTTGGGTAAGTAATTTTGTCTTCTGCAAATTCTGAGCTCCAATGGAACCCAAATTGTGATGGCCCATAAAATGTGCAATAAAGGCAGATCTAGGTTTGCATGTAAGCATGTATATATCTATAATTTTGGTTTGGGATTTCTTATAGCATTATGCATCTTATTCATACTTCACAAATATTGGGGCATGGGCCCCCTCCTCCAGCCCCGCCCCCACTCTCTCCACCCTCCTCCACATTTTTTTTTTTTTTTTTAAATATTTCTGTTTGTTTTAGTCAATTCTTACACATATATGTTGCCCCCTACCCTCACCCACCCCAACAACACCCCCACTTGAAACTCTATCTTTTAGCTCTCCTGGCCAACTCTTACCTTGTTAAGACGATAGGGCCTTCATTTTTAATTCGATCTTTACCAAACTCAACCAGATTGATAATATCAATAAAAGCTCGGAAAAGTCCAAAAACCATCCAGATCGGACCAGTAACAGCGGAGTTATGACCCTTGGTTTAGTTAAAAATGCTATAATTTGCCTCGTTAAGACAATAGGGCCTTCATTTTTCATCAGAAATTTACCAAACTTTACAAGATTGTTACTATCAATGAAAGCTCCGACAAGTTTGAAGACTAGCCAGATTGGACCATTTACACCAGAGTTATCGTCCTTGATTTTCTGAAATATGCTATATTTTGGCCTCATTAAGAAGAAAGGGCCTTCATTTGGCCAGATTTCAGGGATGATCGGTAACAAGCCTAGTTGTACATATCGTCACCGTGTTCCGGTTGAATGATTTTGGCGGAGTTATGTCCCTTTAAAGGTTTTAATACACAAACTTTGTCCTCACTAGTTCTCCTGAACCCCTGGCCGGATTTGAACGAAACTTTTTAGGGATGATCAGTTCCAGGTCTTGTTGTGCAAATCCTTGCCGTGTTCCGGTTGAATGATTTTTGGCAGAGTTATGGCCCTTTAAAGGTTTTAATACACAAACTTTGTCTGGACTATTTCTCCTGAACGTCTCCCAACATTTCAACGTTGGCAGAGTTATGGCCCTTTAAAGGTTTTAATACACAAACTTTGTCTGGACTATTTCTCCTGAACGTCTCCCCACATTTCAACGAAACTTTACAGGGATGATCAGCACCAAGCATAGTTGTGCATATCATCGTCGCGTTCCGGTTAACAGATTTTTGGTGGAGATATGGCCCTTTAAAGGTTTTTGATACACAAACATTTTCCGGGCTAGTTCTCCTGAACCCCTGGCTGGATTTTAACGAAACTTGACAAGGATGATCAGTATCAGGTCTAGTTGTGCAAAACATTGCAGTGTTCCGGTTGAATGATTTTTGGCAGAGTTATGGCCATTTAAAGGTTTCAATACACAAACATTTTCTGGACTAGTTCTCCTGAACGCCTCCCCACATTTCAACGAAACTTTACAGGGATGATCAGCACCAAGCATAGTTGTGCATTTCATCGTCGCATTCCGTTTAACAGATTTTTGGTGGAGTTATGGCAGTTTAAAGTTTTTTTTTACACAAACATTTTCCGGGCTAGTTCTCCTGAACCCCTGGCTGGATTTTAACGAAACTTGACAAGGATGATCAGTATCAAGCCTAGTTGTGCATATCATCGCCATATTGGGGTTGAGTGATTTTTGGCAGAGTTATGGCCCTTTAAAGGTTTTATAGACAAACGTTGTCCAGATTAGTCTCTTCTGAACTCCTTGCTGGATTTCAACTAATCTTGAAGGGGACAATCAGTACCATGCCTAGTTGCACCTGTCATTGCCGTGTTCTGGTTGAATGAATTTTGCCAGAGTTATGACCCCTAAAAGGTTTTAATACACTAACTTTGTACAGACTAGTTCTCTTGAACCTCTGGCTGGATTTCAACGAAACTTGTTAGGGATAATCAGTACTAAGCCTAGTTGCGTATATCATCACCATGTTCCGGTTGAACGATATTTGAAAGAATTATGGCGCCTTATACATAAACCTTATCTTTAGTCAGTAGAACGTCCACAGGCCTCTTGGGTCTCTTGTTTTTTACATATTTCTGTGTTGTTTTAGTCAGTTCTTACACATAGCTTCTTACACATATATACATATTGCCCCATCCACCCCCGCCTCTCCCCCTCCCCCGCCTTTCCCCATCCCCTCCCCTCCCCAGACTCGAATCTCTTTTTTTTTTATTACATATTTCTGTGTTGCTTTTGTCAATTCTTACACATGTTGCCCACTCCCACTCCCCCCGCCTCCCCCACTCGAAACTGGAATATTTATTGTTATTGTTTGACATATTTCTCTGTTGTTTTTGTCAATTCTGACACGTTATGTTGCCCCCTGCCCAACTCCCCTCCCCCCAATCGAAACTGGAATATAGCATTATGCATCTTATTCATACTTAACCCATATTGGGCATGGGCTCCCTCCTCTAACCCCGGCCCCACTCCCTCCACCCCCTCCACCCCCTCCACCCTTTTTTTTTTTTTTTTTTTTTTTTACATATTACTGTGTTGTTTAGGTCAATTCTTACATTAGCTTCTTACACATATATGTTGCCCTGCCCCCACACCCCGCCTCTCCCTCAACCTCACCCCCACCCCCACTCAAAACTCGATTTTTAAATATATTTTTTTTTACATAGTTCTGAGTTGTTTTGCTCAATTCTTACACATAACTTCTTACACATATATGTTGCCCCCTCCCCAGCCACCCCTTGTCTCTCCCCCACCCCCCACTCGAAACTCTAAATTTTGTGTTTTTTTCTTCATATTTCTGTGTTGTTTTTGTCAATTCTTACACAGCTATTTTGCCCCCTCCCCACTCCCTTCCACGCCCCCCACCCCCCACTCGAAACTGGAATATTTTTATTTTTATGTTTTTTTTACATATTTCTGTGTTGTCTAGTGAGTGATTGTGTGTAATGCTATGTACCTATCTACAGTCTGCTTGAAGCAGATCTAGTGCTACCACACTGGAATACCACGTCGTAGTACATGATGTCCATCCCAGTCACATTATTCTGACACCGGGTCCTCCGAAAGTAGCACTACCTACTTTTTGCTTGTCAGTCAAGCTTTACAATGGAGTTGTTAACATTTCTTATATTTTTAACGTCTTTGGTATGACGGCACACGACCTCCCGATTGCAAGTCAGACACCCTTACCACTACATCACTGCAATAAGGTGCGGGTAACCATTTGTGTGTATCAGTACTCGTAGTCAGTCAATAAGCACTTTCATGGTTATAAAGCGCATATCTAAAATCTTTTATGAAAAAACTCACTGCTGATTGGCTATTGATGAGTTTTTAAAGATATATAGACGTCTAGTGTCACTTCCTTCAACCGTTAGAATGTCATTTTAAACGATTTTCAATGTCGAAAAACATCCAAAACAACGATTACATTCTTTTAAGCAACGTTATCAGTGTACAACCCACGTGACCAAATGATAGGGTTCAACACGAAATAGCCAAGAAATCCGGCCTCGATTCAGGTAACATTTTATCTGATTTTGTCGCGAATAGTTAGATTTCTATGAATCTTAGTTCATCTAATGCAGAAAAAAATGCTACTCCCGATTGAAACCCGTTTTTGAAAAACTCTTGAAACAAAAAAGTTATTGAAGGAATAAGAATGTTTTTTTGGTTGAAAGCCGTGACAGGGTAAGCGTCTGAGGATTTATATGACGCATCAAACATTCCGACCTGAATTTAATTTAAGACAATAGCTATGGTGGCGGGGGTTGGAGGGGGGAGGGGGGCTATATTTTAAGAACTACATTAATTATGAAGTCATCGGTATTGATAACCCTACTGATAGTGATAATACCACAGTTATATTTTATAAAGACCACTTTTGTTTTATCTAATCTTTATTCCAGAAATTGTAATGGGAATTCACTTAATCATATCAATAATAAAACAAGCAAGGTTTTACGCAAGCGCAAAATAGCTGCCGAGAGACAAGAAGTTAACATATAGAGGATCTGTTCATACAAAGAGGCTCGCTTAAATACAAATTCCTGGACGAGTTTAATAAAATTGTGTATGAAATGACAACGAGTGTCAGATCCTTTTTATCAAATGAATTTTGAAATTTTGAATTTTTTTGAATTTGAATTTTGAAATATAGAATTTTGAAATTTTGAATTTTGAAATTTTGAATTTTGAAAATTAGAATTTTGAAATTTGAAATTTTTGAAATTTGAAATTTTTGAAATTTTGAATTTTGGAATTTTGAAATTTTGAATTTTGAAATTTTGAATTTTGAAAATTTTGAATTTGAAATTTGTAATTTTGAAATGTTTGAATTAAGAATTTTGAATTTTGTTGAATGTTGAATTTTTTAAAATTTTGAATTTTGGAATTTTGAATTTTGAATATTCATGGAAATTGAATTTTGTTGCGAATAGATTCAGTAGGATGGTTAACGAAAATGTCATTATGGTAACCTTTCAACATTACAAAATATGTGTCTATACCATTCAAGTTTTTCAGACGAGTTCTCTAGGAATTCAAGTTGTAAAGCATGCGTATTGCCACTTACATGAGTCACAGTCTGTTAACCATAGGCACATTTAAAAGTCATATAAGATTCAGCTGCCTATAAGTGAATATAAATTTTAAAAAAATGCGCTATTATTACGGGAGATTTCAACACCCATCATCAGGCCTGGGGGTCCAATAACGCAAATAATAAAGGCAAAGAAATTTAATATCAATTGGTCCGTTTTAAATAACAATTGAGATTTTCCTATCTTTCTATCAGTCCGATTGTCTTCGGAAAAGATTTCCCATGAGCATTACAATCAGGATACAATTAATTATAATAAAGCAGATAGGGATCTCTTTGATATTGTATGCCAGCAACTTAAACCTGATGATTTAATAACAGAAGATATAGATACTTTTAATAATAACATCACGGACGCTATTCTTAATATAGTCCACCAAAGCGTCACTATCTACAATAATTTGCCTAGAAAGGAAAACGTCCCATGGTGGAATTCTGAATGCAAAGAAGTCGTTAAAAAACGTAAATGTATTTATAACTTCATGTTCTTTAAAACAAACAAATACAAACACTTTTTGGAATAAAATAAACAGAATAAGAGGAAAATCCTTCTCATACATTCCACTATTAAAAATCAACCTGCAATATGCCGTGGTCAGAACAAAGATATATTATTAGAACAAAGATAAAGCGGATCATTTAGCTAAACATTTTTCACAAGTTTCGAGCAAATAATCTCAGCAAAAATACCAATGACTATCAAAACAATTTCGAAAATAATTTCAATACAAAGTTAAATGATAATGATGAAGATGATGAAACTAACTGTTTACTTAATACATCCTTTTCTCTCTTCGAATTGAAAGATGAAATAAATAGCAGGAACAATTCCGCTGTGGGACCGGACAAAATATCATATATTTTATTTAAGAACATGCCTGACTCCACCCTCAACATTTGGCTATCGCTTTATAATAATATTTGGTCCTCCAAAAAAGACCTGGAGACTTGCCTGTGTTATTTCCATTTTAAAACCGAATAAAGACCCTAATGACACTAAATCTTACCGTCCCATTAGCCACACCTCCCACCCTAGTAAGCATACGGAATTCATGGTAAAAGTCCGCCTAAAACATTTTTTAGAATCCAAAAACTAAATTTCAATCAGGTTTCAGAAAGGGACGTAGCACACAATAAGCAAGACTTCAACATGACTTTATTTTTGCCAAAAACATTGGCCATTCAGTTTTAGTCAATTTTCTCGATTTACAGGCAGCGTTTGGTCTTATCTGAAATATAGGAATCCTTTCCAAACTATTCGACCTCGGTATTAGAGGTACTTGTTTTTTCTTTATCAAGGCATTTCTTCAGGACAGGAAAATCACTGTAAAAGTTGGTGACTCCCTTTCGGATGAGGAGACTCTCGCGAGGGGCACCCCCAAGGATCTATAATCTCCCCCCTTCTCTTTAACGTACTTATAAATGATCTGCCAAATATATTAAAATAATCAGGAATGGTAATTAGTCAATTTGCAGACGACAGCAGCACTTGGATTAAGGGGGTAAATCTTGATAAACTACAAACTAAAGCTCAAAAAGGGCTTAATTTAATCTGGGACTGGGCTAACAAATGGGGTTTTAAACTATCTCCTAATAAAACAGTAGGTATACGTTTTGGTA
This sequence comes from Cyrtodaria siliqua, assembly GCA_037043455.1. Lineage (NCBI taxonomy): Eukaryota > Metazoa > Mollusca > Bivalvia > Adapedonta > Hiatellidae > Cyrtodaria > Cyrtodaria siliqua. The sequence continues at coordinate 277,646 of JAWPHD010001478.1, read as the reverse complement.
ACTCTTACAGGGTTTCTTTAGATTTACATTTAGGAGAATTGATACCAAAATTATATTCAATAAAATTCTTACATTTTTAGGTGTCATCTGGGACCGTCGATTACATTTTAATACACATATCTATAACATTATAGCCAAATGTGAAAAAGACTTAAGTTTATTACGTATGCTACAAGGAACAGATTTTGGCTCGGATAGAAGATCAATTATTATTTTATATAAAACCTTGATAAGATCTAATATTGACTATGGATCCCACGTTTATTCATGTGCTGCACCGTCTCTTCAACAACAATTAGATACTAGATTTTGATCAGAACCTGATCAAACATGGGCTTTCCATGTCACGCTTAACATGTAAAATCATACTCAATGACATCATGACGTCACAATGGTCAGTGATGATAAAGACAATGATCTTGATTGATTTACTGTAAAACTGACGGAGAAAAGTAAGAAAGGAAACGCCCTCTCTCAGCAACACCATCTCACACCGACATAGTAACCCGAACACCCCACACCCCTCTCCCCTCCACCTCCTCCTCCGCAGCACTCAGCCACCAAGAAAAAAACACAAAAAAACAAACAAAAAAACAACCGAAATTTACGAGAAATCGTTATTAAATATAAAAAACAACAATAAAAAACAACAATAAAAATAAATCCTTAGACACTGTGTTTGTTGGTGACGTCAGTTAAACAACTGTGTCACATAATTCAATACGTGATCAAGCTAAACAGTCTTACCATCCGCAGTATGATGTTGCACAATAAGCGATAAACCCCAAAAAAGTAAACCATCCGCAGTATGATCTTGCGCAACAAGTGATAACGAGAAACAGTTATAACAAGAATTGCCATTTTTACATAGTTCTATAAGAGAAAAATGTAAAATCGTACTGGACGTCATGACGTCACAATGATCAGTGATGATAAAGACAATGACCGTGATTGATTTAGAGGCAAAACTGATTAAAATATAAAATCTGCACAAAAATTACTTTTTATGACTTATGACGTCACAGGCCGACGTCACATTTAATGACGTCTGACATCATTTTATTTTCTTGCACAACTAGACCCTGAACTCTACAATCTGTGAACGTTTCATCCAAATAAGATCGTAGAGTCATGATATACAGTGATAACAAGATTTGCCTGATGACGTCATTGGTGACCATCTTGGATGACATCATGACCCTAAAAGCTTCGGGACACTATTCCAGCCTGAGCTCTATCACTGTGTAAAATTTAGAGGCCGTGCGACAAGTTTTGCTATGAAAAGTGGCGGTGAGAAGAAGAAGAAGAAAAAGAAAAAAAAGAAGAAAAAGAAAAGGAAGAAGAAGAAGAAACAGAATAAAAACAAAAGACAAAATTATTTAATCCTGTTAACGAGATTTTTAAAACAACACACTGTAAAAATAATTTTCTGAATAAACCAAAACCTTTTGGAACAACAATACGTAAAGGGACACTGTCCGTAACTTTTAGCTTATAAAACACACAATGATTATTTTCGCAAACATTACACACTAAACATTATTCAGTATTTACTAATTAAAAGCAAGATTGTTTAACGGAATTCAATCGCGGTACAAAAAAAAAGAAAATCCACTTCGTGCGTATGAACTCGCAGCCCAAACTAAAATGACCTTTTCTTTACACTCGCAGTAATAATAGTGTGCGTGAGCGTAAAGCAGTCGGACATCGCTCCCGACTGAGCTAAACGGGCTATAACATATTATGGTGAAAATCTAATGCGCTAATGGAAGTCACGTGATCGCAGGAAAGGTAAATATTGTGGGTCCCACTTTATTTACATATAATAATTAAAACTTCTTTTTTTATTAAAACTCACGAATGTATTCCTACATACTTCTTAGTGTCTATCCTCATGTTTTCATGTATACATTTCACTGAATAAAAGTCAGACAGTTATTTGATTATGCTCAATATCTGCTTACTTACGGACAGTGTCCTTTTAATCTAATACAGGAATAAAAAGTAGACAATATAAATATAGCAGACTTTAATCCTAGAGATATTCCACCATGGACTCTAGCCTTACCAAAAGTTGATATTTCCATTCCAAACATTATTAAAAAACAAGACAACCCTTTGCTTATTAAACACGTCTTTAATGAACATATTGACAGTAAATATAATTCCTATGTAAACATCTTCACCGACGGATCTAAGGATCCTGTCACAGAACGTGTAGCATCTGCCTTCGTTATTCCCTCGAAAAATATTAGTAAAATGATTAGAATTTCTGATGGACTCTCTATTTTCACTGCAGAGCTGATGGCAATAATCAAGTCCCTCAAATGGATTATCAAAAATAAACCTCCCAAATCAGTTATCTTCTCGGATTCCCTCTCTAGCCTTACTGCAATTAAAGATAGGACAAGACTAGACCAGACCTTATTTCTAATATTTTAATTCTACTCAATGAATGTTATATCCTAAATCTTATATACTGAACAAAAAAAGAAACTTCCATATTTTAAGCTGTGATTTGCATAGGGTTGAGTTTGTTACACTTTGTACGCCAATCTAGATATAATTGATATAATTTCATCATTATATACTTATCACTCAGTCATTCTGATCAATATTAATAATCATCAAAAACCAGAGTTAGTGTGTTGCTGCTAAAACATGTTTTATTCAAATTGCGAAATCACTATATTTGTTTTATAAAGGGAGGTAATCTGAAAAATTCATTCTTGAAAGCTGTATGGCGCAAAAGTGAGTGAACAGGTCAGCCTACTTTCTCCGTCTTTTTGGTGCTGGGATTATCTTCTGTTTATTTCAATAGAACACAACTGTGTTAAATCAAAGTTTAAACCACAAGACCCGGAAATGCTGTATAAACCAAAACAAGGGGAATAACTTTTCGTACAAGTTTGATTCAAGGCAAATTGTTTTCATGACAGTGCTGGCCTTTTAACAAAGGTATTAACATATAAGACTAAACAAAATATATTTTCATTGTGTCTACATGTATGGGTAAAGTTGCGGAAGTTTCTTATTTTGTTAAGTATAGTTAACTTGGAATGGTGTCCAGCCCACGTATTTCTGGCAATGAAAAGGCCGACCTTGCCTGTAAGGCAGGGCTGGATCACCCTGCTCAGTGCAGCAGCAGCTGAAGCTTTTCACGCGCACACACCGCATAACTCACTTTTGAGTTACAAGTGTTTTAACACGAAGTAGTCCCAATTTGCACTCACGTGCAGTTACGCGGAAATTGCAGTTGTCTTTTAAAAAACGTTAGCTTAAGCCAATTTTGAATGCAAAAACAACACAGACAATGAATAAAGTAAGTATATACGTTAAACATCCCCATAGCATTCGTTTTGACTACTATTGACATATTTTGCATAGCCAAAATCGCTGTTCAAATGTGAAGATCGGAAATTTTGAGGTTTTTGAAACTGCAAAATTGCCGATTTCTCAAAACGGTCACAAAAAATGGGTTGTCACTAATTTGGCTTAAATTAACAGGAATGATAGATCAGTACCTCTACTACCTTTCCTGAAAATTTCGGCAAAATTCATGACTACCCATTTTTTGAGACCGTTTTGAAAGATGGTCACCCTTTTTTCTCACTCAAAACACACATTATTCAAAATGGCGGCTACAAGCTAAATAAGCAAAACTGAAACTCAATAACAGAAACGTAAAACATGAATATTTTCTACTCCCGGATATAGTTATTTCCTGCCCCGGATAAAATGTCAGTAAGTCAACCTTTAAACACTTTTTCTGCCTTTCCTTTAGCATGTTTACGGTAAAAATCAGCGGCTCTGGGCGCTTATTAAAAATCGCAACTAACTATAGGCCTAGTCGGCAGTAATTTGTTGTGTTGATTTACGGTTGAATGTACTATGGATAATTGCAAGTGAATACTTCACAATTCCAGGATTTAATGAGCAAAAAGACAGACCTATTCATGTGTTAACTATTGTTATGGGTGAATGATGTAACAAATAATTGTAGAACATCTACTGTCAACGCCCGAGTCAAGGTCATGTCATGTAGACCACATGAGTCATGTCACGTTCGCCTCGATTAGGGACACCGACAACTTTGGTGAATAGACATATAGGAAAAACAAAGGTTGAAAGGTATGTACAGCTCTCGGTACTGACCCATAAATGTGTTTTATTTCGTGCATGTTCATGTTTAGTGTCTCGATCCGTTAAAATTTAATAATAATATAGCACTGATGTATTATTTGTATGATGAGACCCTTTCAGTGGGGTCTATGTTCACTGAAAATATGACCCAATGTTCCCCAAATATATTTTGCTTTGTTCTCCAAAAATATTTTTCCATTTATTTTTATTATTATGTTCCCTTGTTCCCCAAAAATATTACCAATAACAGACAATGTTTCATTGTTCCCCAAAAATAATTGGCCTTGTCCCCAAACCCCCTCTATGACCGCAGAGCAGAAATGCACCGTTGGCATTGCCACCTCCCCTTCACCTTCCCCACCCACAAAATCGGTGCCCTTGCACCACCCCCGCCCCCCTCCACTGCCCAAAGTTTGCATATAGCTACAGCAGTACTGTCAAGTATTAACACATCTACCGTATGTATGTATGTATAAAAAAAACAATTGATTTTCTTTCAGGGATCTTTGCAGATGTTGCCACCTTCTGTCAAGTGGCATCTGCCACCTTCTGTCAAGTGGCATCTCCAAGCTTAGCCTAGTCCTGGGTAAGCTAAAGCTATAAACTTTAATATATTTGACCCCTGTGATATAGGTTAATTAAGCTAATACTATGGCAATATTTCGAGCCACCCCAGAGAGTGGAATTCAAAAAATGTACCTAAGCTACTCGATCTATCTTACTAGCAAATGTTAACATTTCGAGCCGCCCCAAATTCGGGAATACATTTTTATGGTTCTTTAAAGTGGTTTTTATAAATGAAGATTTTAATAAGCTTGATAAGCTTGAGAAACATTAGATTTATTTGAGTGGCAGAATCCGATTTGTAGATTTTTTTATTATTCTCATTAAAGTAGCCATCACGCCAACAACAGTCAAATTTTTTAAACATTATGTACACTGTTTCTAAACCTACTGATGACGAAGTTGAATATATATAACTTACATATTTTGAGAAACCAAACTCATACATACACAGTATAAACGGCTTTAACCAGCCGGACCAAAGTAAAACCCCAGAACTGGAGTGTCGAATTACGAGTTACCATCATTTTACGGATATTCAATCACGGGTATTCTAAGAACCTATTAATAAACCTATACTTTTAATCAGCGCATATACATTGTTATATGGATAGAGTTTCGATAAACGGTTTTCTAGTGCAATTTTGTAGTTATTTGGCGGGATAGCTACTTTAAAAACAAGAGCTGTCGGAGAACAGCGCAGCTCGACTATTCGATTTTTCGGAGAATAATAAATTTATAGCTAGTATATACCATCAGAAAACAAGGCTACAACAATGTGGGGTGGGGTTGGGAGCACAACATAACTATGTGTAAGAATTGACCAAAACTACACAGAAATATGTAAAAAAAATATTTAAATAAAAAATATATCGAGTTTTGAGTGGGGTGCAGGGTGGGGGTGGGAGAGAGGCGGGGGTGGATGGTGGGGGGAGTGGGGGTGTTGAGAGGAACATATATGTGTAAGAAGCTATGTAATAATTCACCAAAACAACACAAAAATATGAAGATTTTTTTTTTTTAAAAATCGAGTTTGAGTGGGATGGGGTAGAGGTGTGGGGTGGGGAGGGCAACAAGTGTAAGAATTGACTAAAACAACAAAGAAATATGTAAAAAAATAATAATAATAATTCAAGTGGGGTGGGGTGAGAGGCAGGGGGTGAGGGGAGAGGCGGGAGTGAGTTGGGTGGGGGGGGGGGAGGGTGCAACATATATGTGTAAGAATTGACTAAAACAACAAAGAAATATGTAAAAAAAAGTTCTAGTGTGGTGTAGGAGGTGGGGGGGGGGAGAGAGAGGTGGGGGAAGGAGGGGGCAACATATATGTGTAATAATTGACAAAAGTAACACAGAAATATGTAAAAAAAAAAAATAGTTTCAAGTGGGGGTGGGGGATGGGGGGTGGGGGAGAGCTGGGGGAGAGGGGGGAGAGGGTGCAACATATATGTGTAAGAATTGACTAAAACAACAAAGAAATATGTAAAAAAAAAAAAAAGTTTCAAGTGTGGGGGGGGGGGGGGTGGGAGAGTGGGGAGTGGGTTGGAAGGGGGAGGGGGGGTGGCAACACATGTGTGTAAGAATTGCTAAAACAACAAAGAAATATGTAAACAAAAACAAAAACAAAGTTCCAAGTGTGGGGCGGGATGGGAGGATGGGCTGAGGGGGGGGGGTTAAAACATTAAGTGTCAGAATTGATAAAAGCAACACAGAAATATGTAAAAACAAAACAAAAACAAAGTTCCAAGTGTGGGGCGGGATGGGGGGATGGGGTGAGGGGGTGTTAAAACATATAAGTGTCAGAATTGTTAAAAGCAACACAGAAATATGTAAAAAAAAAAATCAAGTGGGGGGGGCAAGCGGGGAGGGTTGCAACATACATGTATAAGAACTGACAAAAGCAACACAGAAATATGTAAAAAAAAAAAAAAAAAAAAAATGTTTCAAGTCTTGGGCGGGATGGGGGTGGGGAGGTGATGGGATGAGAGGCGTGGGGGTGGGGTGGTGGGTGCAGGGAGGGTTGCAACACATATGTGTAAGAATTGACTAAAACAACACAGAAATATGTAAAAAAAAAATAAAAAAATTCAAGTGTGGGGCGTGGTTGGTGTGGTGATAGGGTGAGAGGCGGGGATGGGGGGGAGGGGGTGGGGAGGGTTGCAACATATATGTGTAAGAATTGACAAAAGCAACACAGAAATATGTAAAAAAAAAATAAAAAAATTCAAGTGTGGGGCGTGGTGGGTGTGGTGATGGGGTGAGAGGCGGGGATGGGGGGGGAGGGGGCGGGGAGGGTTGCAACATATATGTGTAAGAATTGACAAAAGCAACACAGAAATATGTAAAAAAAAAAAAAATCAAGTGTGGGGCGTGGTGGGTGGTGTGATGGGGTAAGAGGCGGGGGGGGCGGGGCTTGGGGGCGGGCGTGGGGGGTGGCGTTGCAACATATATGTGTAGGAATTGACAAAACCAACCTCAGAAATATGTAAAAAAAAAAAAAAAAAAAAAAAAAGTGGGGGCGGGGTAGAGGGGGAGGGGGGTGGGGGGGATGGGAGAGGAGGGAGCCCATGCCCCAATATGGGTGAAGTAATAAGATGCATAATGCTATAACAAATCCCAAACCAAAATTATAGATATATACATGCTTACATGCAAACCTAGATCTGCCTTTATTGCACATTTTATGGGCCATCACAATTTGGGTTCCATGGGAGCCCAGAATTTGCAAAAGACAAAATTACTTATCCAACCCTTTACAACATACTATAAGGGAACCAATTCCAAAATTTAGTTCAGCTAGGACAAGAAATGTAAGAGATATAGACCTGTAAACACAGCTTACACACAAAATTTGATGTGAAACAGACACATTTTAAGGGCTATCAGAATTTGGGTTCCATGGGAGCCCAGGGGTTACAGGAACCAAAATTACTTAAGCAGCCCTTAAGATAATGCTATAAGGAAGCTAATGGCCAAATTTGGTTGAGCTAGGGTCAGAATTGTAAGAGATATAGACTTGTAAACACAGCTTACACGCAAAATTTGATGTGAAATGGGACACATTTTATGGGCTATCATAATTTGGGTTCCATGGGAGCCCATGGGTTACAGGAACCAAAATTGCTTATGCAGTCATTAAGATAATGCTATAAGGAAGCCCATGGCCAAATTTGGTTGTGCTAGGATAAGAAATGTAAGAGATATAGACTTGTAAACACAGCTTACACGCAAACCTGAATGTGGGACGCCGACGCCGACGCCAACGCCGACGCCGACGCCGACGCCGACGCCGACCCCGGGGTGATTACATAAGCTCTCTTATTCTTCGAATAGTCGAGCTAAAAAGAGAGGAGTGCCTAACTATAAGTATAATTGTCCCAGTGTCCCAGCTCATTGGGATACTTTACTTTTTTGTTTGTTTTGTTGAGATATTGTGAAATTCCATCACATAAAACAATGGATACACATGATACAACATGAAAGTTTCTCTGTGATGTTGTCACTTTACAGCGATATTATTAAAGACTGCCCCAGTTAAATTACAAATAAAAGGACACTTTAAAGGGACATATGGCAATCTTGAGGCTTTTGTCGAACATTAGTATCAGTTTATTAGTCCAGTATCAACATGATCAATTTCACTTTAAAACTGCTTGCATATAATTAAATAAAATTTAGATGTATTATTTGTCTTCGTTATTCTACCATAGGTTTAAATATATGATTGGTGCAATAATATCAGCAATTAGTAATAATATATAAATTACACAGTTATACTATAATTATAGAGAATAATATACAGGCATTTCATATCTCATCCTTTCCTTCGATGTGTTCTTGGGAAACACACTTTCCCTTAACCTCGTCCTTCGGATGGGGACGTAAACCGGGCGGTCCCGTGTATCAGTCTATCCTCCAAGCACGTTAAGGAACAACGGGAATCTATTCGATAATAAGAGTAGGGCACGGTTCCCGGATTCCTATGTATCCTTCTCCTCTCTCTGGGGCGGCTCTAAATAACCTATACTGTTCGAAGGCCGGGCACGATATAAAAATGTAATATTTCATCTATGTATGACCTAAAAAAATTATATACTTCAGAATATTTTGTTGATTTTAGCAGTGATGGGAGAATAATGATTAAATATTTATTTCTCGGCGGATATAATAGCTGATCTTCCATGATCGAGTGCGGATTTATTAAACGAGTTGGCAAAAATATACAATGCGTGGCTTGTCGAGCATCAAATAATGTTTAATGTTTACTGAAGAGTTTAACAAATAATAGATGATTTTGTGAGATTCTATTTATCACACAAAACTCATACAAGTTGATGGTAAAACTTTCACATTTCTCTGTGATGTCAATTTACCTATATATTTATACCGTATTTCCTCTATTAGAAGAGCCCCCACCTGGTTTAAGAAACCTTACCGTCTTCAATATTAAAAGTTCCTAAAAACACACAATTTTTTTACCATTAATGGATTTGATTAAATTAAAAGTTCCTAAAAAAACACACTGTTTTTACCGCTTATGGATTTGATTACAGGAGTTTTTTACCTTCGACACCAGTATGGTCTATGACATAAACCTTAAAGCGCTATCATCATCAATACAATTACCGCTTTATTTATCTCTTTCCTTTCAATTTACTATTTAGTTTATCTTTTATTATTATTTAATTCATAGGCAACCAACCCGTTTTGTAATTGTCAAGTTTGACAGAAATGTGTATCATATAGATGCAGAGTGATGACAGTAATATACTCGGTACAGTCATGTTTCGGTTAAGTCAATACCGGTGTAACAGTAAAAGATCGCCTACAGTAATTTAATAATTTAATAAGGAAACAGTCGGTGGGGGGGGGGGGGAGGGGGGGGGAAAGTAGGTGAAATATATTGAACATTTGTATCATAATAGTAGCAATCCCCCCCCCCCCCCCCACCCCCACCTTCGCACTTTCCATAGTGCCCGGGTGCTACTGTTAGAGGAAATACGGTATATACGACAGCCCAAGTTAAAATCCCTTTAAAAATAACAGGACACTCTATTGATTCATGTGAAATTCCATGCATATATCATATGGCTTATATATTTTGTACCAACAATCCATCCTTTTTAACAACTTGTTTTGTTCATTTCAGAGACGCATCATCTGGTTTCCAGATGCCCTTCGTTCTTCAAATACCAATGCAACCCTGAAAGACGTGGATTTAACCAAAAAAGTTGACAATACTGTGATCGCAAGATTCTAAACTCCAGGAAATATATTCATTTAATTAGGCCAAATCAGAAACGCGGTTAATTTTTCTTCGGCCTTATGCGTTACAGTGTATACTTGTTACTGCGTATCCCGCTTGAGATGTGTTCGCCTGATCATGATGGTGACCAGTTTGGCAATCCCGAGGACTGAGCAGACATTATTTTTTTAAAGAACCAAAATGAACATAATTATACCTCACAGAGACTATATAATATGTAAAGCTGTTAAAAAACACCAAATGTATACAATGTCGTACATTGACAGTAGATGCTCAAATTCAAAAAAACTTTTGGTGTTTTACATCATTTTAACACATTTTAGGCCATATATGACATTGATTTTTTTGTGGTAAGTGAAGTAAATTTCATTATTGTATTTAATAGTGTTTATTTTATAAATATAATATAAATAAAATATTGTATTATTTATTCTTTGGTTCAGTTGGATATACATTGTATGTAAAAACAAGTTTCCATTTGCGTACAGTCATGTATCTGAAACTGAAAAACTGCCTTTTGGGAACACAAGGTCATTTTAATCTATTTATTGTTTATTCAAGCTTTTGAAATAGATCTTTTGTAATTAAAGTGACACATGGGCCGATGATGGCAATCTTGAAGTGTATATCAAGCACTGAATTTGAAATTAGCATCTCGAAACATGTTTTGCTGTACTTAGCGGTACTCGTCTGATAAAGCAAATGTCACTGGTCTAGCCTGGTCAAGTAAAATTCATTGGGTTGAAGAGTGCATAAAAAAATATCCGCATGACGGATATATTTATATGAGAACTGAACACTTATTTTTGTGTCAACTGCTTAGGATGGCAGACACTTATCGATCACTTTGTCCGTCGTCGTCCGTCCGTCTTGCTTTAACCTGCAACCTAACCTTGGCCATCAGTTGAAAAGTATTTTAATTGTGTTCATGAAACTTCACCCACGTCTTCATCTCAATGAATGTTGTTACACATGTGCAATACCTCTGACTTTCATTTTGGCAGAGTTATGCCCTATTTATCAGTCTAACCTGCAACCTAACCTAGGAAATAAGCAAACAGCAGTGTCAGCAGGCGAAGCAAGTGTTCATGGATGATGGAACACACTTCTAGTTCAAGGTCGACTTTCCCAGATTCCAATGAGACACCTACCCTGACCAGACCCGCATTTTAAATTTTTTTATGGGTGGGGTGGGTGATGTTGGTGGTGACGGGCCGGTGAGGGATAACCAAATAAATTGGACTGCAGCTTTGTTTTAGTATAATTTGATGTTAAATGTGGCTGCATATGGTGATACTCGCCAATAAAAAATAAATAAAAAAACATTTGCGGGTGGCCAGTTGAGTTCCATAATTCCAGATTGGCTATCAAAATGGACAACGAGAAGCTGAACAGCGGTCAGCCTTTTTAAATATAGGCTACAGACTACTTTTCAGACTTTAGTGTGAGCCCCTTCACCGAATACCGAATACGCACCTGTAGACGTTCAATGACTTTACACTCGTTATATTTTTTGACCGACAGTGCCGTGTCGAACATTTTATCGTTTTAGCGTGTAAATTTTATAAAGAAATACCATGATGTTCGTAACATGTAGTACACGCCATGTACTATTTAAGCTTAAACAACATATGTTTATTATCTCCTTGTATTTCATAAGAAAAGAACACAAGTGTTACCATTTTTAAACGCATTTTAACAATGACATCTCTTACGAGTTACTTCCCCTTGCTTCGGAATTTTAAATGGTGAATCTCGCGCAGTAAAGTATCTAAAAGACAATACAGCTGAAGATGACGAAACTTAAATGGGAACTAAAATTTTAATCATGTAAACTTGTTACAATCTTCCAGATTACGCGTTTAAAAAAAAAGTAAAGGGCGGCTGTTTCACTTTTTTTTGACGTTGACGGAAAATGACGTACTACCTTCCGTTGTCATGTGTTGCTATGATAAGTGGACGGCGGAGCTAAAAACCACTCTGCTTCCCACCTGGCTATCGATAAGGATATTCCCTTTGGACCTTCAGAAGTATATTCAGGCATTCGTTTACTAGACTTAGTTGCAATTTTAGAAACCATGCCTTATTCTCTAATAAAATCATTAAAAATCATTAATAAAACTATTACACGACTTAGAATGAATGGGATACAACCTATTCCCACCGAGTTTAGGAAGACATATCATTAAAGATATTGATAACAATTGTACGTCCTGTTCTGTCCCATTCACCACTGAACACTTTTACTTGAATGCAGTCAGCTCCTTAGTGATTATATTAAGGCCACCCATTTCGAAAAGAAAATCTAATTTATCTACGCATTTATGACTATATTTTCCATAATTATACATATATACGTTGTTATGGCAATATCCATTTTTCGGATACATTCCCAATCGATTAATAATATTATAATCATCATCAGAATAAGAATTTTAGTCTGCTTGTGATTAAATATATACCACCCACCATTACCATAATATAAGTGGTCGAATTACAATTCAACAATTGAAACATAGCATATGGACTGATCCGGTGGACGCGTTGGGGGCGATTTTTGAGTCTGATGACAAAGCAGGCACACGGTCCAGGACAATCACATACTTTCATATATATAATGCTCCCCGACTAAATGAGTGTGGGGACTGCCCTACCTCATGGCGTCGTGGAAGTGCTTATTATATATACCTAGCTGACTTTTGATAGGATTTTCTTGATATGATTAGATCTGCTATTAACTCTACCAATAGTTTATTCAGATAGTAACATACTGCATAAACTTCATATGAATATTATAACCTACTTATGATCATATACAATATCTCCCATATCTCCCATGTTTTCCTATAACACCAAATATTTCGTGAGTAAGCCAATATGAATACTTTTGAGGGTGGACAGGGGTGCGCTTGTGATTTTAGGCATTGTTGGTGTCCCTCAATTGATGACGTTGAAGCCTTTCCTCAATATGTGATGTATCATTTGTATGTACCAATTAGGTAATAGGATTGTCTGATACTAACTTCTACTTTTACTGACAGTATCGGTCACTATGTTTTGCCCCAATATCTCACATAATAATATATGTATCCCTTTGATCGTTGCCCTCCCCATTGTGACCTCCACGGGTTTTGTGTGGACGAGCAACCCTCCACAGACCAAGGTCTCCCTCACGGAGAGTGATTCGAATGCTGAGGAGTAGTGCCCGACGAACTCGCATTGGGTATTTTTATTATATTTTTATAATTTTTAATAAATATGATATATATTATTTTATCATTATACAAAGGAGCAACGATCAGACATAACATGGACAATGTACATATGTAAATAATACACCGAATATTTTTAAACTTTTAGAGATATGTGATACATTTACTATAATAGCTCGCTCGCCACAATTCCGTTTTTGTTTTACTATACATAGCGGACATCAAAATACATTGTTTGGTGACTCTTGGTGACAGCATTTTAATAAGTAGTATACCTACCAAAAGAAATATAAAAAGATCAGACAGGGAAAGTAGCATTCAAGGAGGACAGTAAATCACAAAACACAGAAACAAACACGCAAACAGACAAACAAGAAGGCAAAAGCAATAATAAATGCAAACGACATCACAAACACAAAAAGGGTTGCGCGATAGGGCTACCGCGCCTTGGAACGGTCAGTGGCAAAGTAGGCCATTGGGGGGTTTAAAACCGGTTCTAGGGTGCACCACTACTGTCATCCCATTAAAACAGGACAGTGTAAATAAAGAAATCCCCGCCATGATCTAATCTCTAACCAACAAGGCAGCATCAATAGGCAATGTAAGTAAAACACAAATATGCTCGTGTAAATATAATCCAAAAAAAACAATAGCCTAGAAAGCCACAATGAAGGTACTCAATGTCTTTGCAGAAGCCAGAGCAGTAAGAGAATAAACCATTAAGGGCACGACAAGAAAGATCATTGACAAACATCAAACGCCACCGTCCCAATGGGCTTTAGGTAGGCGTCATCATAGGGTCCACAGCCTGTCCGGTCATCGTACAAATAAAGAGGAAAGCATAGTGGCAAACTGTAAAAGGGTCCACCACCAAGCATGCAGTACGTTTCAAAATGATAGGGTCATAACCTCTTTTGATAAACTTTTTAACAAAGAAATACACAAATATCGGACAGGGAAAGTAGCATTCAAGGAGGACAGTCAACCACAAAACACAGAAACAAACACGCAAACAGACAAACAAGAAGGCAAAGGCAATATTAAATGCAAAAGACAACACAAACACAAAAGGGTTGACAATAGGGCTACCGCCTTGGAACGGTCAGTGGCAAAGTAGCCACTGGGGGTTTAAACCGGTTCTCGGATGCACCAAACCTCACACTTACCCTACTGTCATCCCATTAAAACAGGACAGTGTAAATAAAGAAATCCCCGCCATGATCTAATCTCTAACCAACAAGGCAGCATCAATAGGCAATATAAGTAAAACACAAAAATGCTCGTGTAAATATAATACAAAAAAACAATAGCCTAGAAAGCCACAATGAAGGTACTGAATGACTTGGCAGAAGCCAGAGCAGTAAGAGAATAAATCATTCAGGGCACGACAAGAAAGATCATGGACAAACATCAAACGCCACCGTCCCAATGGGCTTTAGGTAAGCGTCATCATAGGGTCCATAGCCTGTCCGGTCATCGTACAATTAAAGAGGAAAGCATAGTGGCGAACTGTAAAAGGGTCCACCACTCAAGCATGCAGTACGTTGCAAAATGATAGGGTCATAACCTCTTTTGATAAACTTGTTAACAAGTTTAACAAAGATAGTATGAAAGTGATCATGACCAAGAATCTTACGAAGTTTATAAATCACATCACCATATAAGTCAGGTTGTTATAGTCCTTGTCGCAGAAGAATCCTTAAATTACTCTTAAGTTTAACAAAGATAGTATGAAAGTGAGCATGACCTAGAATCTTACGAAGTTTATAAATCACATCACCATGGAAGTCAGGTTGTGATAGTCCTTGTCACCAAGTCCATTGGTGTCCTTGGCCTAATCTAATAGAAATTACTATAGAAAATATACACACAGTAATCCGCCATAGGAATACTTACGGCTGCTTAGCTCTTGCCGTCTAGTAACGGATACGAAAGCATAACTATATCCTCTATGTATAAAATAATTATGCAATATAGAACATATAATCAATTTAAGAAAAGCACGCCAAAATGCCTAGTGCAACAAGGCGTGCCAAAACAAAAAGTGAAGATAGATAGACTGAAGTTTGTTTTTCTGGCTAAATTGTTTGATACATTCATTCTGAGGAAAATGGTGTCTTTCTTTTTTTTGAAAAAAAATCCTTTTTTACAAAATATGAGGGCTTAAAAGAGTTTCGGCTGAAATCAAATACAGTATGTGATTTTTACGCGTAAATCCAGAATTTTTAAAACGCCATATCTCGACGAGAATAAAGTTATTTTGAATGGAATTCATCACTAATGTGATTTTTAAACAGTTGAAGCAATCTTGAAAATAATATCTATTGAAAAATGATATTTGCGATTATCAGGGGTCAAAATAGCAGATTCACCATTAAAAATCCACTGTTTTTATATATTCAAAATCTGCCTTCAAATAGATTTAAAAAAAATAATTATTTTCAGGACCATGCCATGTTTCACAATAAGCTCATTACACAATATTGCCTGCAACTGTACTATTTAGTGTATTTTTATTAGATACTGTTTGTACCATATTTACAGGTCATTTTCATGCAACCATGCAGTCAATAAACACTGTTTACAGTTCAGATCAATGCAATTCATTAAAATGAAGGGGTGGGATAGAAAGAAACGTTTAAAAAACATAGCAAATGTCATATATTTCGTCAACTAAATAATTTAAATTGTAAAATATATTAAACCGAATACAAAATTTGCATATGGACATTAACAGTAAAGAAGCGATGAACTGAGAGTCAGAGTTTATCTATACAACATCTTTTTTCAAAACAGACATAAGTGGCTTTTAGATATCAGGTTGTTGGTAATTTTCAAACTTAGATTTTCTCTACTAGAAGCTTGATTTTCTCTACTCAAAAGTCGATATTCTCTACTCGAAACTCGATATTCTCAATTCGAAACTCGATTTTCTCTACTCGCGAAACTCAATATTCTCTACTCGAAACTCGATTTTCTCTACATGAAACTCGACATTATCTACTCGAAACTCGATACTTAGAAAATGTGGACATCTTACAAAAGGAGTATGTAAGGAAACTTTGGAAATCGCCGAACACGTTCAATACAAAATAATGCAGTCTTGGTTTGATTCATAAACGGTGGTGAAACATGCTTGCTACCGTTCACGCCCTCTATCTTGAGTTGTATATAAATGCGTATAGCATTATATTAGCACTTTATATTACGATTTATTTATCCCTCTATCATTTTGAATTTAAAACCGCATGTACATATTTAAATAAAACATAGAGTTTTGAGAGTTAATTTTCTTCTAATTTTTCAAATATATTATTGGTGCAATGTAATCATGCGCTTGAACAAGTGTGAACGTTATGAAAGTGAGTACAAAGGTCAGACAGGAGATGTAACAGTAACATAAGGCAGAAATATAACAGTCACTTGTAGCATGGTCACAGGCAATTCTTTTTGTTCAGACACAGGTGTAAATCGTTTAATTGAAAATAAGACCTGTCAGAATAACAGTGAGAATAACAGTTAGATAATTGAAACAGAGCTAAAATGGACATGCTACAAAACAAATAGAGTATGGTTTCATCTCGTTGGTTAATTTAAACATCGAGATGGGCGTAACCAACTCAATGAAACTATGCTCTATCTATTACAAAACGCAAAAATGTAACAGTCAAATAACGCAGAAATGTAAGTCACATAACGCAGAAATGTCAAATAACGCAGAAATGTAACAGTCATTTATCGCAGAAACCGAGCACGTGAAGTAAATTTAAAAGGTTTAAACTTCTTTGCGAACAGGAAAAGCCGAACGCAAAATACTCTTTATTTCTGCACTTAATGCCAATCCCCAGACTTAAATATTGCATGAATCAGTGAAGCAAAACAATCAGCATTTCCAACTTTTCAAAACTCCCAATCATAATAATTGCTTAGGTACATGAGTTGTTGTTGATGTTGTTGTTGATGTTCCATTTTACACTCAAGTGATATGAAAACGCAACACGGGAATTTCCGCTATATATTGTATATACTGCACACTTAATTGCACATAATATTCCAAAGAAACCCCAAGATGGTTTTAAAAAGAAAGTTGCAGTTAACTAGAGAAAGGACACAACTGTGATGTTGTAGACGTTTTAATCACACTACACTTTGTATCAAGAACTTCATAAATGTTGAAGTAGCTCTTTGAAAAATTGAGCTAGTTCAGTACTGTATTTAACGTAAATAGTTGCAAAATGTTGCATCCTAAGTTTGCTCACATTATTGAGCCAAACGCGTACTCTGTGAATAATGAAACATTGAAGGAATACTATTTGCTGTATTATTTGTTGTTTTAGTATTTTTTCCAAAAGGAAAGGTCTTACGTAGCCATGTACCATTCGATTAAAAGCAGCATATTGTACATACAATATATAGCGGAAATTCCCGTGTTGCGTTTTCATATCACTTCAGTGTAGTTTGAAAAACATATAAAATATTTATATTTCGAGTAGTTTTTAGTATTGCCAATCGTTATTATTATGACTCTCCTAATAAACAAGGACGTGTTTAAGTTTGAAAAACATATAAAATATTTATATTTCAAGTTATCAATATTGCCAATCGTTACTAATATGACTGTCGCTATAAACAAAAACGTGTCTGATTAATCGACAAATCTGTACCAAAACAGTTTTAATCATCCAAACCTCTCACGAGACTTCTCTCCAGATTAACATTTACAATCAACTGTGCATGTGCTTGTTTATCATTTAATTGCATTAAATTCCTTAGAGGTAGCATGGATATTGGCGAGAAATTGTCTTTCTATGGTAAAATGTTGTAAATTTACCTGAGGCGTTATTTGACGGAAAGGCACGAAGATATCCGACACGTTCAGTAGTACGACCTTAGTATGACCCGTCCACCGAAACCAATCTGTTTAGGCTGGCTAGGTTATAGCGTATATTTGTATATATATATATATAAATATATGTATATAGGGAGAAATATTTGTTTACTTTGTCTCTTGTGTGCGTGCGTTCGTGCGTGCGTGCGTTCGTGCGTACGTGCGTGAATGAGTGTGTGTGTATGTTTGTGTGCGAGCGTATCGGTACAAGTGTGTGCGTGCATGGTTGCATGTGCATGCACGACATTGATACAACATAATTTTATCTTCATTTTGCATGAACTGCCATTGACAACTGTTATGAATAAAGTATCGACCTATCTATACGACCTCACTCTGGTAAAACTATACTGAATGGTATCGTACTTTAGTCCGCCCACTAGAGTAACTAATGTTGATGATCGAAGTCGCTCATAAACGATACATGTCTGATATATAAATGTTTGTTCACTTGGTTGACTGACTACATATTTCGGAAAATGGAACTCTGCTTATCGATAAGTACGCATTAAAACAATCTGTTTTATTTTCTCGAAATAACAAGCGTTTACAACGGCACTTTATGCAGTTTATATATTTGGTAAAATGTAGATTAATGAGTGAAATACTATTTAAATTTACTCGCTTTATTTAGAGAAAATGTAAAGAACAAATTAAATGGAAGTGTTAGATTCTGTTTTCCAAATCGGAAATAAATACAGTTTATACAACTTCAAATTTAATCTGTAGACCTAATTTAATTATTTTTCTTACAGGTCTTGCGCTATCTTTATGGATTTTAGTAGACACAGGTAAGTTGTTTTGTCATAATAATGGACTTCGTTTGAGGTTAAAGGGCTTGCCTCCAGAATGGGTCTAAAATGACTAGCTTTGTTATTAATATTTCGAAGTTGTATTTTATTACTAATGAAATATTATGAGCTATTCTCTGTTAGGATCAAAGAAAATACAAAATGTTCGGAAATGCAACGTCTCAGATTTTATTAGATTTTTAGTCCAAGATTGGTCAGGCAATGTTAAAAACAAAACTGGAAAAAAAACCTGATAACAAAATATTTGCAATGGTGATCAATGTTTTAATTTTATGTGAAAATGGAGAGATTTCAAACACGAAAACAGCTTTTTTCTCTACTTTCAAGTGACAATTCCAATTATAATATAAATTATTTGTATTGCACATTAAAGAAGTTATTAAACATATGATTAAAACTGTTTTTCAGTCAGTAAATTTGAAATTTAAAAAAATAATAGTAAAATATTTAGTTTGGGTCAGATTAAAAAAATGCGACGATGAGCTTTTTAAAACGTGATTTATTTTAACTATCTACACAATGGCAACTTCAAAAAACAAAACTCAGAGCGTCTAATTTCTTAAAAAAAAATAACGGCGCCCTAAAAGTACGTATTTTCAGAAAATTAAAAAAAAAATAAAAAAAAAAAAGTTTTTTTTTCAATATTACGGGCCATTTTTATTCAGAAGTGCTTTGTTGTATTGCAATAAACTTTTGCCAGCTAGTATATCTCCTAACACTGAAATATAAACAAAAAGAAATTCAATAAATGTAGTTTCCATTTTTTAATATATGTCCACCTCGAAAATTACAAAATATGCATTTTTTTAAAAAGAAAATGTTGATATTGTTTCAGTTAAAGCAAACAGAAATTCACTTGATTCGTTTTTCGTTTTTAAAAGTCCGCAACGCTGAAAATAAGATATTTTTAGCTTTAATTTACAAATGCATTGATTGCACTGTTAAAATTTAAAGTCATCCAAAACATCTGCAAAATTTGGAACTGAAAAAGAAAGAAATTAAGTGGATTTGATTTGCATCTTTTAAACAAATAACTTATTTTCGAAAGTTACAAAATTAAGCAATTTGTACAAAATATGTGCTCTTCAGGCATCTTGGAAATGTGCAACTGAAAAAATAAATGGTCTTTAAATCTTAAAAATGACATCATGAAAATATATTGTTTCAGGAAAACAAAGAAATAAACATGTTTATCAATAGTTTCAAATGTGTACAAATTCAGGTGTCTGTTATTAAGTTCTTCATTCCACTTTGTTACCGCTGATGGGATTATATTTTTATTAGCATTGCATCATAGATTGATCTGTTTCCTTTAATGTCTTTTAATCTTTTAAAATAAACGATAGATAAAATGGAGTTATAGGGTTTGTACACTTGCTTATAAATTGTGGGAATTTATGTGAGCGTAGTAACCTTTTTAGCTGAAGTTGTAACACCTTCATATTCTAAGAAAATGGAATTTGTCCCATGAATTTCTTTAAAGACCTGAAAATATAATAAATTGCCGTTATCATCGATCATGTCATTGATGGAAATAATTCCTTTCGAGAACCAGTTTTTAAAAAACATTGTTGAGCCTCCTACCTTTATATCTTCATTGTACCATAAAGGAACACCATGGCACTGATACCATGAGGTTGGTGCAATGTTGCGTAGATACTATTTTATAACTTTCAAAGACATCTTTCCAGAACTGATTATTCAACGTGTTTAGATGTTTGTCTACATAGTTTATGCCAAAGCAAGCGGACTGCTTTATCCATGGGTGCATTACTTGAACAATGTTTAAGCAATTTTTTTATCATTTTTAAACCGTCTAACGTTTTTTCTCGATATATAACCTGACGTTTAACTTTGTCTATTGCACCACTCCACAAGAAGTTAAAGATTATTGTTTTCGTTCATTTGTTACCTGTTTGTGAGGATTGGGTAATGCTGAAATTGGATGTGTTATTTTTGAAATTGCTAGGCTCTTTATACCTGTACCAACTGGTGGGAGAATCCTCTTTGACCAGCTAATCAAACGCTTATTTTTCTTTTCAATTTTATTTTTATAAGTTATAGTACATATTTGGTCTAGGTCCACCGAAACTTTAATACCTTATACAGTGAAGGAGACATGTTCCCAGCACAGTTCATATTCTCTGCATATTTTAACGTTACATAGTTTTCTGCAACCTATCTAAATGACTTTAGTTTTGTCCAAATTTATATTAAGGCCGGAGACTCTCGCATAGAATTTTAAGGTTTTAAGAGCGTGTCTTAGAGACTTTCAGAACCATCCAGTACTAATGTAGTGTCATCTGTATATTGTGAGATTATGTGTTCTTTGGAGCCCATTTTTAATCCATTACTATTTATATTATACCTTATCAAGACAGCCAATATTTCTGCACACAGAATGATTATATATTGAGACAATGGGTCGCCTTGACGACAACCTTTTATGTATAGTGAACCAGTCTGAAAGGTGGCCATTTACTATTACACAATAGTGTATATTGGTGTAACATACCTTTATCCATCTTTCAAAGACATGGCCAAAATTATAGAAGTCCAATATTTGGAAAATAAAGTCCCACGCGGGCGAGTCAAAAGATTTTTCAAAGTCAATTACTAGAAGGAATAACCCAGGTAAATTGTATTGTTCAGCAAAAACATAATATCACATAATAATCTAAGCTAAGAAAACAGTTTTATCTGGATGAATTAAAGACTGTAAAACAAGCTTCAATATTATACACAACATTCGACCAAAGCAGTAGATTTAAACGATCTCTTTTCGAAACGTAAAATTCCGAAGTTGGACGATGACACTAAACAAACACTCGAATCACATATTACATATGAAAAGATGCTTCAAAGTTTGAAACAATGCCCAATGACAAGAGCCAAGACAATTCTGGCCAGTAGAGTTCTATAAATTATTCATGCAGATGCTTACGTATAAGACACATGTATAAGAGATATTGAACGTCAATTATTTTGATATAGTTTATCTTTGTCTCCTTTTGGGATGCATGATATTACGTCCTGTGTTTGAGAAATAGACAACTGCCACTATGTAAAGACATAATTAATTGTTAACGGACCTACGGTTCCTTCCTTCCTTCCTTCCTTCCTTCCTTCCTTCCTTCCTTCCTTCCTTCCTTCCTTCCTTCCTTCCTTCCTTCCTTCCTTCCTTCCTTCCTTCCTTCCTTCCTCGATCAATCAATCAATCAATCAATCAATCAATCAATCAATCAGTCAATCAATCAATCAATCAATCAATCAATCAATCAATCAATCAATCAATCAATCAATCAATCAATCAATCAAAATAAATAAACAATTAAATAAAATAAATTATAATGAAATTCAATGAATGAAGGCATGCATGGCATGTATGAATGAATGAATGAATGAATGAATGAATGAATGAATGGTGTTTTACGGCACGTCGACACATAAATAGGTCATATTGTGCGCCAAAAACCGATGAAAGATGAAGAAATTAAGTAGTAATTAAAAATTAATGTAAATATATAAAGATAAAACTATTAAAGATAAGGGATGATATGGTAGTAATATAAACTTTATATGTAAATCAACAAATGAACACATTATAATGATTTATATAGTCTGAGTGAGTGAGTGAGTGAGTGAGGTTCTTTTGGCAAAATATATGAAAACATGCTAATGAAAAAGAACTAAAACTGCTGATTTCTGGAATAATTCAATAAATACATACATATATTAATTTTCGTTATTCACTGCGTTTTTGTTTGTTATAAATTGTTTTATGAGAGGGTCACTTATTAGGTATAATCCATCTTGGGTGTGGTCTTACGAGTAACATGGCAGGTATAACCTGTATGTGTATGGCGTGTATACCTGTTGAGTCTATGTTCTTTACACATATTTAGGCGTGGTCCTTTAACGTAACGTGTTGTGCGTTGCCTTCAAAATATGTAGACTATGCGTCTGCGGAATGTTTTTTTTCTTCCAAATGACATTTTAAAATTATAACTATAGCAGTAATATTGACTTAATTTATTTATGTTTATGCTCCTGCAATGAACAACAACATGCCAATAAAACCCCACGATCCTATTAGTTTACGTATTTCTTAGATTTAGGACAGTCTTGGGGCACTTGAGGCATTCATTTATAATTTCTGAAATCGGTATTATGATAAATGGTTTTTGGCGATAAAAAAACAAACAGGGATTTTTTTTTTAAAGTTTGAAATTTTAACCGAGGCAAATGCCTCGGTGTGCCTAAGCTTAGCTACGGGCCTTAGTAATTGTATGCCTTTTTTGGCAACTAAGTAAACATCATGAAGGACCTTATCTTACACTGGATGGTTCACCACTACCAGTAATGTCTGAGACGAAAATTCTTTTTGTTTCTTTTTTTTACATTAACATACCTTTCATATCACAACTTAAATACGTGAAGGCCAAATGCATTAAACCTCTTAATTTACTTAAAGTTGTTGCATTTGAGTTCATCGAAAAGAGCTCTTACATGTACAACTGTTGATTTTGGTAATAATCGTCATAAACATATATTTGAAATGCATATTCATCATTTTATTTACCCATTTAATGATACCTTGTGAATCCCTAAACAATCAATCAATAAATCAATGAATCAAGCAATCAATCAATCAAAATCAAACAATCAATCAATCAATCTGTCGTAATAAAAATAAATAAATAAATAAATAAATAAAAAATGAATCTATGAATGTTGGTCTTTTGGCAAAAAATATAGTAAAAAATAACTACAACTGCTGATCTCCGTAATAATTCCATAAGCGCATACAGTAAACTCTCGCTAATCCGGACGATCATGAGACTGACATTTTGTCCGGATTTGCGGGGTGTCCAGATTACTGTTTTACATTTAACATAATTAAGACTTTGTTGTTACATATAAAGTGTATAGCTTTAGACTTGCTATGCACTTGTTTTTAGCTCACATATGCCGAAGGCTCAAAGTGAGCTATTATAACCGCTTTTTGTCCATCGTCCGTCGTCCGTCCGTCCGTCGTCCGTCCGTTAGATTTTAGGGTGCACCAAACCTCACTCTTACCCTACTGTCATCCCACTAAAGTCGGACAGTGTAAATAAGATATCCCCGCCAGATGTTGGCGAGACTTTGAGAGATTTTATGTGACTTTCACAATAGACGCGTTTCCATGTTAATTAAACGTTTTAAAATTTAAAATGTCTTACTTTTAACTTGTGAGAATTAATAGCCAACATAAGTAAAACAAAATAAATGATCATGTATATATAATATAAAAAAAACATAGAAAGCAATAATTAAAAAAAATAGAAAGCATAAGTAACAGTAAGTAATAACACCACTAATTTGTAGTCGGGTCGACTTTTTCGGCCGCCACACAGCACTAAACACTTTGTTTCTTTTCTTCATATCGCTTTTAAACAAATGGCATGCTTCTGATTTCTTCGCTACGCTATGTTACGGGTATAGGCTAAATCACTCGCGAAAATATGAGTTGTCTCACTTTTCGATGAAAATAAATCCTATATTCACTCCAAACCAAGAATATTCTCTATGTATACATCACGTTATCGTATGTTAATTCCGTTAGCTAAGCCAAATTAAGGGAAACAACTCATTTGAGGAACTACTTTCAAGGGAAGTCACTCGTCCCACGACGATAAGTGATCGAGATGTTTCGATTGAGCACGCACCTGTTGGTCTCGAGTATTTTATCGAATAGACATGTACTTATTATTGCGTCTTTTAGCCATATTTGAGGAAGAATTTTTGCTTGACAATTTAAATATATTTTCCACCGCTTTCGGTGCCTATTTATGAACTCACTAGTTATATTATTTTGCCATAAACTGTTTTTCAACGAGCGAAGATTCGTTTCTTTGTTTCATGTACTAGTCTCATTTATTTGACGTCTTTGGTAGTGCATAAAATACACGTCTACGAACGGCAAGTGGATTATCCTCCGTCTAACGTTAGGGTGCATCTATAAACGTCCGTATGTAAAAAGAAAAGCACCAAAGACGTCAAATTAATGAGACTACCATCGAACTACGATAAGAATTTGTTCAAAGATACTTGGTCCACAATGCTGTCCACTCAGCCATGATGGATCACCAATTATGGTGCATTTAATTCAAATGTTTATAGTAAGAAATCCACAAGATGGGCACAATAGTGGACTAGGAAAAAATATTTCAAATTTGGGGTTTGATTCGATTCACTGCAGTGCATTTTAAATGTGAATCCTTTTTTAAATGACAAGCTAGCAGTCTCGATTCTAGATCGACAGCAGCAACAGGTGTGCACACCGGATGTCGTGCGTTCCATCCAGGCCTGGTAATACTGAATACTTTATAAAAATGATAGTAGCTCCTTTGCTTGATGCTCTGCATATAAAGAGGATTTCCAGTTGTTGTTTTTTGTTTGTATGGTGTTTTACGTCATTTTCAACACGTAAGGTTATTAATGACTGTCGATTGTTTTGTGGTGAAGGCAGACCACCCACTTTTCCTGGGTGGAACCAGTACTGTACACCTCCCGCCATCAGTAAGAATCGACACTTCCTCACTTATAAGTCGAGTTCCCAGTGGGATTCGAACCCGCAGCGGTGAGAGAGAGAATTTCTGGGACTGGTCAGCCCAGTATTGGTATAATGTGACTCAATGGTGCATCACTTAATTTTCTACTGTATGGAGTTCCAGTGTTATAGCACTATAAAGCTCACGACTAAAAGTAGACACCGTCCTGATCAAATGTTTAAAAAACATCACACATAAGAGTGTACATACCTTTATGATTGAGAAGGCCATTTAGTTAAGTATTAGGGTCAATGAAATTAATTTATTTGTATAACATTATCTATGTTATTTAGAGACACACCAGAGAGCGGGGTCAAATCACATTAAATTTTTTTTTATGGTTCTTAACAGAGGATAGACTTCTTTACGTAGAATAAGTCCCGTTAAGTGGCAAAGGAAGGGTATCTTTCGCAAGATATTGTAACCCGTAGAACTATCACTACATGATGAATACCACTGGCAATTACCGTTTTAATTTCTATATAACATGTATCTTGAAAGTAATGCCTATGTACACATACATGTATAGATGCAGTCTTCGATTTAAATTTTCAAAGTCATTAGCCCAAATTCTTATATACTCACTGAAGACTTGAATTTTTATTTAGCCCGACTACATTAATTTCCGAATTTTCACTAGTCTGAATGACAGTTTACTAGCCCCGTGCTTCGGGCTAGTGTGTTAATTTGAAGACTGTAGATGTAAGAAGTTTTAATTCATTCTGTCAACTCATTTACATGGTCATACACATTTTTAGCACAATTCGTCATTGCAATTATATATGGATCACAACTTTGCGAAAATGAGTTGCAGACTAAAGGAACTTGTGCAAGAGGCATGGTAGGCTATTGATACCAAATTATACAAAAGTGAAGTTTCATTCCATTTTGCCAAGTGGTTAAACAGATATCAGCTTCTGTACATATTTTTAACACTATTTGACAATTAAAGTAAAAAAAGGGGCACAATCTTTTCAAAATAAGTTGCAGAGTTTTACTTGTGTGTATTGTTTAATACCGAAAACATCTGCAGTATAGCTCACGTGAACCCTACACTTTACTCAATACGCCGAGTTTGGTGCTATCGAGTGCCGCTCGATCTACGCGAAGTCGGTGTTTGGACTCAGCGAATACACATGGCGAAAGTACCCCATTGTCGAATCACTCGGAGTGATCTAACACTCAGAGTTACTCCGAATAGAATCCAATTAACCTTGAGTGCACACTGGTGATTTATTACTGCGAATAACAACAATCTGAATTTTCCGACAACTTTTTATCTTGTCCGACAGCGCGCTTGAAAAACCAATCCATCGATACAAACAATGAGACGCCGAGTGTATCTTTTCTGTGCAAAGTTGACACAACTGATAAATGCAATGAATAAATTTCGAAAACAAATTTGTGTTTCAAACTTTTGTTTGTTTCTGTTGTCCAAAAGTCAAGGTTCTTTCACCGACATAAATACCCATAATCCTTGGCCATATATATATATATATATATATATATATATATATATATATATATTTACCTTTTAACAAGGAGGCACTAACAACCGGTTTATGACCCAGAATTGTTTACAATTTTGTCTGATCATTTCTGACTAAAGAACCCATCAATGTATTAACAATAACAGCAGAATAGTGTTTAAAAAACGATTAATTAAAAATATAACTATACTTTCCAGTATAATAATTACAAATTGATTTTATGTTTATTCGCCCGGAACCGGTAATATGAACCTCCATATAATTATCGTGACCCAGTATACATAATCCGGGACATTCAAATTTTTCCACATCCTCTTTTTAAAAAACAAAAGTAAAATTGTCTTTTGCTTCGATTTTTTCTAAAGTTATTGACTGCAATTAGAAAAAGTTGCACCCTTTTATCTGTGCAGTTTCGACTCGGCAAACCCCCGATTTTGTCTGCGCAAATATCGTGGCTTAAGTACGCCGAGAGCTTTTCACGTACTCCCACTCCGAGTAGTTTTATCATCAAAACTCAGTTTTATCATCAAAACTCAGTGTAACTTTTAGTACGCGATTTGTAAATTTCTCACTCGGCGTGGAAGAGTAAATTGTGGGGTCCGCGTGAGCTGTACTGTATGACGTTTCATGCCATTCTGCGACGTGTCAAGTATCAGTTTAAAAATACATTTACACACAGTTTGCCAGTGTAATAGTGGGATAACGTTGCCAAATATAGGTTATATTGATACAAAATATATGTGCAAGTTTCATTCCAATACCATGTGTATCTGCTTATACATGTACGTGATATATATATTCATATACAACACAATTAGCTTAAGAGTACCAAATGGTGGCACAACCAAGTCAAATTCAGTTGCAGAAAACATGTTAAAGTTCATTGAATTGTGCAATGCAGTGTCTGAGAAACAAGCTTTTATAAAATGCAAGTGTGAAAACATTGATCGACACAACAAAGTGAAACCTATACGGCCCCCATAAACAGACGTGTCAATATCACGGGGATCCTGGGCAACTGGTTGGATGATTCGATACTGACTCATTGAACATGCCATTAAAACTCATTTTCACAATAATAAATACATGTATATTTAATAAATACATGTATATGTAGTATTGTACTAGTAATTAAAATGAACAACAAACAAATAATCCACTGAACATGATTTTATTTGTATCCATTATTAATGTTAATATAAGCTAAATGTGTTACTATATTATTTTTCTGAAACAGCATGT
This sequence comes from Cyrtodaria siliqua, assembly GCA_037043455.1. Lineage (NCBI taxonomy): Eukaryota > Metazoa > Mollusca > Bivalvia > Adapedonta > Hiatellidae > Cyrtodaria > Cyrtodaria siliqua. The sequence continues at coordinate 249,439 of JAWPHD010001478.1, read as the reverse complement.
ATCTTAAAGGGACAAACGGCAATCTTGATTTTTAAACATGTACATGTACATGCAGTGGTACATGTGTATGTGTCGTCTACACTTTTTGAATATATATGAAAATCACTCTTTAAAATATTTTTTTGAGAACTACTAATCTAGTCCCAGTATTTGAAACACTAATATTAATTGAATTGAATTGGGTTTTAAGGCGCACCAACACGTGAAAACCTTTAAGGTTATGATGCCTAACAGGAATGAACATGCCAGGCTCGTCCTCCATTTACATCAAGATAAAATATGGAGAATGGGCCTAGAACCTTCTTAACTGCAGAGTTGCTGCAAATTCTATAGTAGACACTCCATTTGCGATGCAGTCACATTTCCACACGCGGTGTTACGAGTCCTACTCCGCTGCATGTGACACTGTGTTTGTGAGATTGCAGTGGTTGTATTCTTAAAGAATAAACATATTTATATAGTCCAGCTTCCTCATATTAAATTAATATTCTTGATTTACTACTGAGCATGCTACAGCCGCTTTAAAGTGGAGATTTCTTAAAAATGGCAGGAGGTATACAGTACTGGTTCTAGAGGTATACAGTACTGGTTCTAAATGGCAGGAGGTATACAGTACTGGTTCTAAATGGCATGAGGTATACAGTACTGGTTCTAAATGGCAGGAGGTATACAGTACTGGTTCTAATTGTCAGGAAGTACACAGCACTGGTTCTAATCTAAATGGCAGGAGGTATACAGTACTGGTTCTAAATGGCAGGAGGTATACAGTACTGGTTCTACCCAGGAATAATGGGGCGGTCTGCCAGTCTACGCGAAAACATTTTCAAGTCCACATGACATTCGGTTAAAAGTCAAGATAAAACGCCATAAAATGCTTGGTCAATTGAACACAGACAAGGCCATCCTTAAAAAAAGGTTGATTTACTTTGCTATTTTAGGTACATTTTGTTTTTTAGGATCGCTCCGCAAAGCACATCAAAAACCATACTTGGTCCCACAAAATAAACCATCCAAAAATAGGTGTGCATTCACAGTGTTATTTAGCAGCTTGCATTTACGAATAAACGTTCGTTCTCTTTTAATTTTACAGTAAAGTGTTCTAATGGCATATAGACTAACTGACTTGTTATTAATGAACTAAAGGCAGAAAAAGATTATACATGTGCAATAATTCATAGAAAAGTAAGAATATGAAAAGGAAATCAAATGTTCAAAACTTAATATTGAAAGTGATATTTTTTCTTCAGTTCAATGTGACAAATTCGTGTGACCTCTCGTGTCAATATGAAAGCTGAAATGCGATTGGTTCAATTGCGTTTTTAAATCGTCCAAAAACAATTGTAATTCAAATTGACCAATTTTAATCAAGGGAGAACACTTTATCAACAAATACGGCTTTAAATTACTAGCAATAAAACGTTATTTTATGTTTTTAGATTATAAAAATGGCCTGACACTTGGGCCGATTAAGGGGTATTTTCCGCCATGTCGGTGGACAGAAGTTTTTTGCTGAGATCAGGCTGTCGCTACCAAAGCCTTTAAAATTTATTTTTTTAAAAAATAGACTCATAAACGGACCTAACATGTGCTAAAATGACACAAAACCCACATTTCCAACAATCCATTGAATAACGAAAAATTGTTAATGATTGCACTATGTTCCTTTAAGATATTTTTTTTTACTTTAATATATGAATCGCACTGTTATTTATGTTCAATATATTATGCTTTACTTATGGACTTTAAATCTGCTTTCATACTTAACTACAATTTGGAGTTCAATTTCTTCATTAATCTACCTTAGCTCAGACTGAAACAAGAAGCACCGCCGTCTGTGCAGACACTCAACTTTCGAGGCTTTGTTTATTTATTGGGAACCTCAGTTGAAAGGCATAATTCTACATAATTGCCGAACAGAATTATGGGCACTTGTATCTGAGTTCTTCAAATGAAAATGTGGTGTCATTGAATTTTTTCAGGGGATTTTAGGATATAATGAAAACATTTAATTAAAAGACTAAGTGACAAGCTTATAAACAAAACTTTTACCAATTGTGTGTACATGTAGAAGTATAAAAGGGGCCATAATGTTGTTAAAATAAAACAAGAGTTTAGACCCTGCTCTATGATGTTGTCTAATGATGCCGAATACAGTGTACGTGTTTCAAAAAATTATGTAAAATAGTTTTCGAGATAAAAGCTTACATACAAAACTTTAACCAAATTGTCCAAGTATAAACTGATAAAAGGGGCCATAACATTAAAATAAAAACATGAGTTATAGAACCTGTCTCTATGATGTCGTCTAACGACATCAAATACATATATTACAGTTTCAATCCATTATGTAAAGTAGTTTCGGAGATACAAGCTTACATACAAAACTTTAACCGACGCAGACGACGATCAAGACAAAGTGATGACAATTATAGCTTTCTTTTTCGAAGGAAACAATCAACAAACGACATCGTCACATCATGAACTTGGGGAGTGTTAAAAAGAACCAACTTTTAACTAACATCATGTACATGTAAGGTTTATAAAATACAACTAAATAAAACAGAAAAAACATATCCGTAATTTTGTCTCCTAAATCATATTTAAAGGCCAAATCTCACTCCTAAAGGTGGTTTCAAAACGTGACTAAGCTTTCTTTTATATTAAAAATGACCAAGTTTGGTTGTGATACTAATGGAAGTGCTAGTGATGCCGACAAAAAAAATCTTACCATGATGCAAGCCCGAATTACCAATTTTCCTACAATTTATTTATAGAATTTATGAAAAATAACTATACACAAATTTGGTTCAAAATAGTCAGTCACAAGTAAACAACATGCACTGCAACAGATGGAAGTAATTGGTCGGTTTGTTTTTTGGAATTCTTTCACTCCAACGGAGGTGTGTTTTTCCTCTTGAATACTTTGAATAGACTTATTCGTAAAAAAATATATTTGCCTCCAAAGTTACCATAGTTAATAAACTTAGTAATAACATGGTCCATAAAGTCCAATACGAGCCCGATTATTGTACGAATGGTTTCGTTTCAGAATTAAGCATCCATTTTCATTGCTGCAACAGAACTCAGGATCCTCATCACTCTACTACTCTACATCTAGAACAATGAATTTCAATCACTTTTTCTTCGTTATATTGCAGTTTTAACTAATCCATTATGGTTTCTATGTGAAGAATCTCGTTCCAATTCAGGCCTCAATTTACTGGGTGATTTTGAGCAAAGTAGTCATCCTTTATCAACTGACTTTGCCTTCACCGCACTTCAAAGTGAATGTTCAAGTCGCCGTTATTTCCAGGGTTCCAGTTATCCATAATAATATCTGAATTATAAGTAGCTGGCATGTGAATGCATATATGAGCGTACATGACGATTAAAATTCAGACTATGCATATTATATAGTAACTCCAATATTTGTCTCAGCCGTTTCAGAACAGAGACTTTTTTGTTTGACTTTCTTGCATATTTAGCTGGTCAACTTTGAACCGTACTTTGAACCGTATGTTTGAACACTTTGAATGCTATCAGACTGCTTTTATGCTTGGTTCCTTTTTTAAATAAAAACGTTAACTCTGTTGAAGTGCCTAAAGCCTCAGGCAATGTTATTTTATTAGGTGTTTGATTCCTGGACCGGTTCCGCCTGCTTGCTTCAGAAGTAAATTTGCGTTGAACTTGAGGCTACCCTATTTCTTCTCTAATAACTTGTCCAGACAGAACAGCAATCACACGATAATGCCTTTGTCTCTGAAAGAGATGAAAGAAATATTTAATTTATACAATTATTCTTATTCTGCGATAGTGTGTGTGTGCCTGTACCTAACCCCCTAGTTTTTAGGCTTCCAATTTAATACATTAATTGAACTGGAGTTTAACAGCTTTGGTCATATGGCGAATTTTCCATCTTTCATTGGTGGAGGAAGACCAAAGGTGCCCCTCCGATTACGGGCACCGGAGTAGAACCAATGATGTTCCGCAAGCCGGCTGGATATCTTTATCACATAAAGATTCCTAGGCCCATGAGGGATCGACCCACAGCAGTGAGGGGCAAATGATTTCAAGTCAAGAAATTACCACTCAACCAAGGACGCCCCACTACTTACATGTCAGTGTTCGACTTGACCCACTAGCCCAAAGCCCGGGGCTAGTAAACTGTCATTCGGGCTACTGAATTGTAATTTAAGTAGTCGGGCTAAAGAAAAATGTATGGGATTGTCATTGAGTATATAAAAATTCGGGCTAGTGACATAAATTAATTCAAAGACTGGACATGTGCATGTAGTAGCAGCTCTAAAATGTTGACGATTAGCCGTATGCCCCGATTAACCGTATGCCCCGTTTAAATGCTTCCAATCCCGTACTTCCTAAAGAAAATGAACTCATCAGTGCTATATATTAGGAGTTACAGTTTACAGCCTAGTATCAATTTTAAAGGGGAACATTAAAAAAATAAATATTGAAATCTTGAAGTCTCAAAATCACACAGGCAAAAAAAAAAGTCACACATTTTAATACCGGGTTATGTCCAACCGTTTTTTCCGTTCCTATGAAATTATTATATTAAAATGTGTGACTTTTGTTTTCTACCTTGTGTCTTTAATTTAACAACCAGGAATTTGAGAAAGTCAGTTTTTGCAATTCATAATTAATATCCTTCAACATGCACTTATTATTTTAAATAAGTTACTTAGCAATAAAATTTAATACCCATTTTAATCTACTGCTGCATTTTCATTGATCGCCTTTATATATATATATATACCCGCTTCATCTCTGTACTGTACAATATGTGGGTGTATACCTGCTTGTAACATGATAGGTATGACCTGTATCTGTCTAAGTGTTGGTAGCTTATCTTTTTTTGATAGATCTATGTGTTTTTTGTGGATTTTCGAAGTGCCTATTCGTGAGTTGTGAACTCGCAGGCCAAACTAAAATTACACTTGCGGGTTATGATAGTGAGAGAGCAATAGTCGAGAGAGTTTGAATAAGGATTTAAAACAGCCATCCAACTAGCATCGGCCCCGAAGTCCCGTCTCCACCCCTATGGAAATAGCCTATGGATCATAACTAGAAAGCCGTTGAGATACCCACCCTATAATAAAACATACACTTACTAGGCATGAACAGACGGATACAACCATCCAAACAGCATTGGGTCCGGGGTCCATCCCCTTCCCTGAGGTTCATATCGCCTGGGTCATATCTTGGAAACCGTTGAGATCCCACACTATAACCATATCATTTATATATTATGTCGGACGTGGGAATTCATGATGACACGCTAGAGACTGCTCATTCTGATATAAAATTATAAGCGTGTTTGACAATGTTTCATCTTTGGGAAGATCATCAGGTGAGCGATTCATGGCAATTTTGGCACTCATGTTTGTATACATGTTAATACTTAATATGTTTAAATAGTGCATATTGCTAATAGTTTAATGATTTGATATTGTATATTGCTGACATTATAATGGACTTAACTCAAAAATGGGTCTAAATCAATTTATCTTTGACTATTCCAAATGTGTATTGTAAATGATTTTTACCCTACTTTTTCAACCAATCAGATGTCTTCGTGTAAATGTATTACAGAGGTACAGGGAAGTTTTTATATAATTAAAAGACAATTTAAATGCAGTCTTTTGTTTAAGCGCTCCATGTATTTGAGGAATGGCGACATATGTATTTATAAGTATACATGACCTTTGTAAGAGTACAATTACAAGTAGTAATTTTTATTATTTTTATAAGCAAATTGAAAATGTTAAAATTGAATTGAATTGGAGTTTAATGGCATTCCAACTCAAAAAAAGGTTATATGGCGCCAACAAGAATGAACATTCCAGACTCCCTCTCCATTTACATCTAGATAAACATCTGTATCCATACAATACGTGGGTGTTGGCTGGCATATAACCTTATAGGATATCTCCGCCCCTTTGTTGATGTCGGAGTATATTGACAATCGTTTATATAACATAGTTGCACGTGCTTTATATACATGCTGTTGTCTGTCGGAGGTATCATTCTTGTTTGATTGGTTGAAATGGATAAATGATTGAATTTATTGTGCAATCCACAACGCTCCGTGCCATGTCGCCAAAGCTACATGTAAATAACTAACTAAACATTTCATAAAAACAATATTAAGAGAATATTAAGGGAAATGTTCTTCAATGGGCGAGCAAAGGAAATAAGAGACATTCATTTGCCATTTGCCGCACTCTGTGTATATTGTATAACTGTAGTAAATATTACGTGAATTTATTGATCGGATAAGAAAGCGGAATTCATTACAAATCAACAAACAAAATTTCATTTCAAACAAATAAATAGTTGACATCTAAGTACAATTGTGCGTTCAATATATGCATATCAGAAATAAGTATTAAATATGCAGAGGGATTTATCGGACGTACGATATATTATTTCTAAAAAATCTTATTTAAAATATATTATATCTTACCTTTAATATACCTTCCAAGTTGTATATCTCCTTATAATTTAATATACAGTAGTATAATAAAGATTACCTGGTCATAATTGGATCTGATAAAAAAATAAATGGCCCAAAGTTTTTTGTAAACCCACGTTTATAAAATAAATGAAAAATTCCTAGTAAAATTACAGCGCATTGGTTAAAATCCCAGTTAAATTACAGCGCATTAAATTAAGTGATGGTTGTAGTTTCTGCTTGTGCTTTGGCTCAAATATTTGGAAACATGCACTTGGCAATGACAAAATTACTGAAATGAATGTAAAAGCATTTTGTAACATTGAATGAGAATAAAACGTGAAACTAAATGGCATATTTTACATCCAGACTACTTTCCAAATTTCTCAACATATATTTGGTTGGAAGTACAGTCAAACCTCGTTTAAGAGACCACTCAATGGAAGGACCAAAAATGGTCGCTTAATACAGGTGGTCTCTTATTACAGGTTCTAACACTGATTATAGCTACCAACACTTTCAAATCACAACTTAAATACGTCAAGGCCAAATGCATTAAACCTCTTAATTTACTTAAAGTTGTTACACTTGAGTTCATCAAAAAGAGCTCTTACATGTACAATTTGTTGATTTTGGTAATAATCGTCATAAATATTGATTTTAAATGCATATTCATCATTTTATTTACCCATTTAATGATACCTAGTGAATCCCTAAACAATCAATCAATAAATCAATCAATCAATCAAAGTCAACCAATCAATCAATCTGTCGAAATATACATAAATAAATGAATAAATACATCAATAAATAAAAAATGAATACATGAATGTTGGTCTTTTGGCAAAAAATGTAGTAAAAATAAACTACAACTGCTGATCTCCGGAATAATTCAATAAGCACATACAGTAAACTCTCGCTAATCCGGACGATCACGGGACTGACATTTTGTCCGGATTAGGATCATGATAAATCTCATATCTCATATTATTAGACTTTCACAGTCCACAAAAGAAGCAAGATGTTTACAAGGATTGATAAACAAAGATGATTTAAAACGATTGTTTGACAATAAACTCTGATCACTTTACAATTTATGTTTTTATGAATTTGATTTTCCTAACATTTCATTACATTGTAGAAGTATTTTTTTAAAGTCCAATATAAGTCCAATATGTGCAATTCCACACACTTAATATACAATTAATAGTCATGGAAATATAATTCATTACATTTTTTTTATATGTCCGTTTGAAAAATTGAAGGTACTATGGTACGGGGTTGTCCGTCCGTCCGTCCGTAAATAATTTGCATTCCGCACGACAGTAACCTTATATGGAAATATGTCATTCTGGATGATAACTTCAAAACTATAATACCTACACTCGTGAAACTTCATAGTTACAATGCCCTAGATAAGCGGAGAATCTCTATTTGTTTTTGGGTCAGTAGGTCAAAGATCAAGGTCACAGTGACCTTATATGGAAATATGGCATTCTGGATGATAAATACAAAGCCATTACACCTACACAGGTACATTGCCCTAGGTAAGAGGAGGAAGCCTTTTGCTTTTAGAGTCAGTAGATCAAAGGTCAAGCTCACCATGACATTTTATGGAAATATTCATCAGACCAGACTCTATTGTGCCCATAACGCCAGGTTCTCCTGGCGTTTTAGTTGGCGGACGGTCTTTAAACCTTAGAAATAACAACAACAACAACAACAATGGAAATATTCATTCCGGACAATAGCCTCGAAACCATAACACCTGCCGTCATGAAATTTCATGGGTGCATTGACCTAATGAGAGGAGAATCCTATTGTTTTTGGTGTCATTATGTCAAACGTCTAGGTCACCATGTCCTTTTATGGAAATACGCATTATTGACGATAACTTCGAAACCGTAATACCCAAACTTACGAAACTTCATATGTATAATTGCCATAGGTAAGAGGAACAACACTATTGTTTTTGGTGTCAGTAGGTTAAAGGTCAATGCCACCATTATGGAATACTGACTTCGGACGATAACTACAAAAATATAACACCTACAATCATGAAACGTCATTGGTACATTTCTCTAGGTGTGTGGAGGATCCCTGTTGTTTTAGGGTCAGTAGGCTGATAACTTTGAAATGATAACACCTACACTCATGAAACTTCATTGATACATTGCCCTAGGTGAGAAGAGAAGAACAGGAACCCTATTGTTTTGGGGTAGCTAGGTAAAAGGTCAGTGTCACCATGATCTTTTAAGAAAATTCACATTTTGTTGAATAACTTCATAATATTCCCAAGCGCATTTTGTCCTTGTTGAAAAGAAGAACCTTATTGCTTTGGTGTCAGAAGGTTAAAGGACAAGGTTATCAAGCCCTTTTGAAGTATAATACATGCATTTTTAAAACAGTTTTGCTAGAAGTTCAAAGGTCAAGGTCATAATAACCTAAACTAACATAATACCGTTACGGTAACGGGCGTATAATGCCCCGTTAGGCGGCGCCCTTGTTTCCCTCGTAATGGTACCTAATTCCTAGTCCACATTCTGATTATAATAAGCACTTGGTGTTTTTGCATCCGTATACTATAATCTGCCACAGGAGTCTAAGATAATTATTAAAAGTATACACTTCATAGTTGTAACATATGTAAATTGTTATTCAGTCCAAACAAACTGATGAACATAGAAACCAAATTCTTGATTTCCAAACTGCTTGCTCCATCCTATTGATTAGATATTTCTAAATAATTTTAGAACAAAAAACACACTTTGTGTAAATGGCAAGGATCGCCCGAAATGGGCGAAGCGAATCCATTGGTATGCTTTACGCTAGTATGTCGTTGGATAGGTTGGCTGTGCACTTGAATTTCTCTAGAATGACAATTCACAGGATGAGAGTGCAAATACACAAACCGAACGTGTAAATGATCTCCCGCGTAGCGGCAGGTCTAAATCTCAGATGCTTAGACAGTCTTTATTTGTTAGAACGCAGTCAATTTAAACCTGCAGCAAAAACGGCCAGGACAACTGTAGGAAGACAGGGTAAAGTGTCCACATGTTTTTAATTCAAAATTAAGTTGTTTTAGTCGTGTATGCACTCAAAACAAATGTGTGAATTCTAGTCATAAGCATTATTTATAGGTAATTACGGAAGATCTGTTTAATTTCAGAAAAGCTGTTCATCGTGATATAACATACACGATTGAAATCCCGGTGATCAGATAGGTTAAACATATTGAAAACTGTGTATGTTGTACACGTATTCTTACCGCCTATGTAAAAGTGAGATATAAGTGTTTAAATGCATAACAGAGTTAAGACACTTGTCTGAGTTCCTTCTGTGACGGTAAATACACGTGTGACGGTAAATACATGTGTGACGGTAAATACACGTGTGACGGTAAATACATGAGTGACGGTAAATACACGTGTGACGGTAAATACACGTGTAGCGATTCATTGAATTACTGTTATCTGTTTCGGAGTTCAGATTTAGCTTTACTGTAATATGTTAACCAACGCACACAGAGACCGGGGTGCTTAGACTTTTCAATAGGTTGCCTTTTCTTCGAATTTTGTTTTCATATAGATTATAAACATTTTCTGCATGGTTAACTAGTTCTAATCATTACATGTTACGCTTGACATAGATGCCGCCATATTACTGTTTAGCTCGATTTTTCGATAAATATATAGAGGGAGGCAATATTTGTGAATATATACTGAAAGGAAAAAGTAACGCATAACATTCTTTGACTAGACATTTTACTCCCATGGTATTCCAAATGCATTGAAAAAGTATTCCATTATGTAATATAATCATCCAACAATCTAACATCCAAAATTCATTTGATAATCACAACTCGTTATTTTACGAGAATCGTTCAAAGAACACCACTGTCGTTAAACTCGAGTTTAAGTTAGTGACGAATGTAACCCCCCCCCCCCGTTCAAAGAACACCACTGTCGTTAAACTCGAGTTTAAGTTAGTGACGAATGTAACCCCCCCCCCCCCCCCCCCCCCCCCCTGGCTGCAAACATGACTCTCACTCGTGATGGCATAGACTGAATAAGTTTATTGATACGAGCCATAGGAATATTGTCCCATTCTTCAAACATTGCATTTCGAAGTTCATGAAGCTTTCCTGGGACGTTAACGTGACGTCGAATACAGCGATCCAATTCGTCCCATAATTGCTCTACAGGTGAGAAATCTGGGCTGTACAGTGGCCAATCCATTACGATTATGTGGTTGTCATCCAGATACGCTCTGCAAAAACTCGCAACATGGGGTCAGGCGTTATCTTGTTGAAATGTAAAGCCATTCTCAAGCACTGAAGGAACGACGTGAGGCTGGAGAACGTCATCTCGGTACTTAATGGCTGTCAGGTTTCCATCAATGACCACCAGAGATGACTTAAAGTTGTATGCGATACTACCCCATACCATGACAGATAAAAATCGAACAGGACTTTCGAATATAAGCTCCAAGTGTATTCAAACACAAAGCATCTTTTCTTTTTTATAATTGTTGATATTTATACATAACATGTATTTAGCCAACAAAGCAAATTTTCTTTCTGACAGTTTTATTGAAACAAGCAACTTCTATTGATACAGGTCAATATAACCACACATAAAGCCGCATGTGGTCAATGTGGCTTGTGCGATGTATGACTGTATAACTGTACTGGCTAATTTGCCCTACTGATAAGTATCAGCTCAGATTGAGCAATTTCAAAGGGCTTATTCCTAGGAGTGTATATGTTTGTGATGTGCTTTTTACTGAATGTGTTTGTAATTACCGTTGCGTTGTAATACTTGTTGCAGTAACTGTATTCTGTCAATGCTACTCTTCCTGTTGGACTTATAACATTTTCTTTAATCTCAGTCTCACTAAAATATGCAGGGAAGCAGATGAACTGTTTAATGTTATGACAAAAAGCCTGAAAATATTCAATGATTTTATATATCCTCTTTTCACTGAACGTTTTGAGTTAGAAACACGAGTCTTCTTCAAAGAAGTTTGGTGCAAAAATAAAAGTGCCCTACCCATTGTTTGATAAATTTGTACTTAAATGATACTAAACATGCTTTAAATATCAATTAAACAATATCAGAACTACTTCCTTTCCCAGCCAACCTCCTTACGACATGAAGTGACTGTAAATAAATATCAACAACATGCTGCAAAATAACAAAATCAAAATCAAGATTGGTTTCAATTTGAATCGAAATGATGCGACCATCAGCATGATGATTATAATTATCATTTTATTAGTATTCCAAAGTAAACACGCACTCACAGCGTCACCAAGCCACACTATGCAAGCGGATACAACTCCTTTTAGGGTATGTCGCATGATACTACGGTTTTGCGGAGGATGTGCCATTTGGCATTGCGAAGAGTACTAGTTACGGGCTAATGACACCTCTCGGTATCTGGATGACATACTGAACATTGACAACCCTTTCTTTCCAACTATGGTTGATAATATAAGAACTTCAGCTTAATAAAGAAAATATATCTGATAATAACGCTTCTTTTCTTGATTTAGATCTCTCGATTGAAAATGGTAAAATAATTAGCAAAATCTATGACAAGAGAGATGATTTTAATTTTGACATTGTTAATTATCCCCACTTGGATGGGGATGTTCCCCGAGCAACTTCTTATGGGGTGTATCTGTCTCAACTTATTCGTTTTTCTAGAGCTTGTACTCGAGTTGAGGACTTTAATATTCGTAATCTTTGTATAAACAAAAAGTCACTCAATCAGGGTTTCCGTTACCATAAACTTCGTAAAACCTTTGCAAAATGTTATTATCGTGACCCTGATCTTCTTTCCAAATATAAATGTAATTTAAGGACTCTTCTGCGACAAGGACTATCACAACCTGACTTCTATGGTGATGTGATTTATGAACTTCGTAAGATTCTATGATCACTTTCATACTGTCTTTGTTAAACTTGTTAAAAAGTTTATCAAAAGAGGTTATCACCCTATCATTTTGCAACGTACTGCATGCTTGGTGGTGGACCCTTTTACAGTTCGCCACTATGCTTTCCTCTTTAATTGTACGATGACCGGACAGGCTGTGGACCCAATGATGACGCCTACCTAAAGCCCATTGGGACGGTGGCGTTTGATGTTTGTCCATGATCTTTCTTGTCGTGCCCTTAATGGTTTATTCTCTTACTGCTCTGGCTTCTGCCAAGTCATTGAGTACCTTCATTGTGGCTTTCTAGGTTATTGTTTTTTGTATTATATTTACACGAGCATATTTGTGTTTGACTTATATTGCCTATTGATGCTGCCTTGTTGGTTAGAGATTAGATCATGGCGGGGATTTCTTTATTTACACTGTCCTGTTTTAATGGGATGACAGTAGGGTAAGTGTGAGGTTTGGTGCACCCTAGTACCGGTTTAAACCCCCAGTGGCCTACTTTGCTACTGACCGTTCCAAGGCGGTAGCCCTATTGTCAACCCTTTTGTGTTTTTGATGTCGTTTACTTTTATTATTACTTTTGCCTTCTTGTTTGTCTGTTTCCATGTTTGTTTCTGTGTTTTGTGGTTTACTGTCCTCCTTGAATGCTACTTTCCCTGTCCGATCTTTTTATATTTCTGTGTACACTGATAAATTAATACCATTTAAGGTGTATGATTATTCGGTGATGCATGCTTTATCAGTGTTCATTAGACTTTAAAATAATATAACAAACACGTTACTAAACGTATTCTGATAACGTAGCGTAATGCAAACAATTTAGCATATCTCCAAAACCAGTGGGTGGACTTGCTAAGCGAAAGGTCAAGCTTACAGTTTCATGACGACATGCCATGTTTAACGCCCAGAATGAAGTCCGTAAGAACATGGTCACACATAAAATAAGGTCACACTGAATTAAAATATTTAATTGGCATATCTAGCATATGTGTATATATTGCTTTTCAATTTGTTAATTAATATCTGCAATATTTCAATTTTTGTGTGGATCAATCTAGCTAACTTCAGAATATTCATGAGTTTATTCCATTGTTTCATATGTGTATAACAGTATGGATCTTCATGATGTTGTCTGTGTAATACATAGATCCATAAAACGGATTTCAGTTTCATTCTTGTTGTAACATACATACATATGCCATGTATGTGTGAAACCATTTTTTTTGCGATCGGATACAGCTATATTTTCGACATTGTTCGTACTCTTGTCTTCTATTGATTGACCATGATGAATATGATTATCTGCTGCTATAACCTCCGACTGTAAGATTTATTTTCTGTCATCTAGTGTGGGCTTTTTTATCGTTTCACCAGGAGTCAAGATATCCCACAGTGTTTCCTTTCTCTCGGTAAATTTTTCTTTCCATGACTTGCAGACTGTGTTGAGTACGATCTATTTCCGTCATCTTCTGATGTGAATTGTCCTTTGCTTCGCGGTCCTCCAGATATGTTTAACAGGTGATGTGCTTCTTTCCAGAAGTAACATGTTGAAGATACTTATATCGCATTTTAGACGTACAATACGATAAATAAACCTTCGCCGAAAATTGTACTGATGTTTGTTTATGCCCGGAACCGTTATAATATGGAATACGTATACGATGCTTTATTGAAATTGAAAACTAACAGTCGGTCGTCAATTGAATCTAAATGCGGTAAAAATAAGTAATCGGTAGAACCAATGGATGCTCGCCGATAAAAGGTACACACGTGAAATACAATCGGATGAAAAACTGTAGGAGGGGTTGAGAGGACATGTTTTGTATTTGAACAAAATCAAAGTCCATTAACTCCGCAAAAATCTACAATTGGAACGTCCTGACAATATGCGCTCCATTACAAAGTTTCATGAACATCATTTAGGAGGAATTGTGCGAAAACGCTTTACATTTGAAACAAATTCAAAGTCCAATAACTTTGCCAAATATTTCAACTGAAACTTCCTGATAGTATGTGCTATTAGACATCATAGTAATACTTCCTATAAAGCTTCATGAAAATCAGATGAAAATGTAGGAGTTGAGCAGCTGGGCGGACACGATTTTAATTTGAAAAACCTCGAGAAAAAAAACACATTCAACCGGTGTAAGCGACTAGAAATCATACTTTCACATCCTATGAAAAGTCATGAAAATCGGATGAAAGACGTAAGTGTTGAGAGGACAAGCTTTAAATTCGAAGTCCCGTAACTCCGCCAGAAATTATTCAAATATCCTGACAATATGTGCTACTAGACATCATACTTATACTTTCTGTGAAGTTTCATAAACATCGGGTGAAAAAGTAGCAGGAGAAAACGTAAACAATTAAGAAAAAGGGCCGTAACTCCTTTATTACATGGCCGATATTAATGCCGAATCGATATGCACATATTGACATCATGCGTAAGGATCCTGTAAAATTTGAAAACAATCGGTTGACAACTGTGGGAGGAGATAGACAGAAGATATTTTACGTAATATTTAATGAAAACTCCAGTAATACAAGGTTGATGTTGATGCTGAATCGATCTGCACATCTATACATCATATGTAAGCATCCTGAAATGGTTTTGAAACACTCGATTGAAAAGTAGGGAAGAAAATAGACACACAAGATAATTTAGCGTACAATTTAACGCAAAAAGGCGTAACTTTGGTAATACGAGGTCGATTTTGACGTTAAATCGATTTGACATCCTAGGTAAGCATCCTGTAAAGTTTCCAAACCATCGATTGAAAACTGTGGGAGTAGTTAGATTCGCAGTCCTTTCGGGACGAACGGACACTGAGACATCCACTCGGATGATACCGTAAGTGGAGTGATTGTATTCTGTGAATGCTACTCTTCCTGTTGGAGTTTAATGTTTTTCCCCCTTTGAGAAATGACCACTTAAACAACAATAGGCTTACAATGAACCATATTCCTTATTACTCACTTTTGTAGCTTAACTAATGTTCTTACAAAACAATATGGGCTACTAGACATCATACTATTACTTGATGTGAAGTTTCACTTTAATTTGTATTGGTAATAGTAGTAAAACATGATGTTAACATACTGTTACTATCAATATTTTAGAATAAGGAACATTGAAAGCTGCACTAATTCGAAGTATTTAACAAAATCCTATGCACCTAGTTGTATAATCCTATGCACCTAGTTGTATAAGTGTTAAAGTTTATTTCTAAGAAATTTCGAAGAAAACACATCGACTTGAAAGCTTTAAAATGTGTTAACGTTATCAGATCAGGCGATTTAAACTTGTTATTTTGCAGTTCAGCCTTAAAATACACAAAACAATGACAGTATTATTGACTTATCCTGAGTTTCTCCCTGGCCGAGGAGTTAACGAAGTTGCGTTGTAAACCTTCTCGTGCCTCACCACTGCGGGTTCGAATCCCACTGGGAACTCGACTTGTAAGTGAGGAAGTGTCGATTCTTACGGATGTCTGGAGTACTGGTTCTACCCAGTAGGTGGCCCGCCTCCACCACAAACAAAATCGAGCATCATATATAAACTTACATGTGTGAAAATGATGTAAAACACCATACAGCAAATGACTTATTCCTAGGTGGGTACTTGAATTCCTTTGTGTTAAGCCACACCCAACCAAACCGAAAGTAGTGAACGTTTTGCGCAGACAGACGGACGGACATGGACTATTCGGGGTTGGGGCATAACAACTTGACTATATAGAGATTAAGGACAATATATATATTGTCTGTCTTTAAAAACATTGAGCATGATTGTTATGTAGGCCATTTTGTTACAATATTGCATGTATTTTATATATATTTTCATGGCTTACCTTACGCTTCCTTATCAAAAACACATTGAAGAACATGTTTGTAATGTTTGTTTGAAGTCTATGAAAACGTTGTTACAGCATGCATCAGCAAATAATCAATTCATACAACTTAAATGGTCTAAATTGATCATTTTCCTAGCCCTTACACAGAGCTTACCGCAATGCCAAATGGCACGCCCTCCGCCGAACCATAGCTTTCTGCTAGACGTTGTTTGTTTGAATGGTGTTTTACTGAATTTTTAGCATATACTAGGCCATATATACTATATAGTTGTAGAGGCAGACCACCAATCTTTATTAGGTAGAACCAGCACTGTATACATGATATACATTGCACACGATTTTAGACACGGAATAAATTATAAGACAATACAGACACATGTAAGCCTTAATAACCGCAGTTATTATTAAACCATGAAATACGACAATACTTATAAACATCAGTCTGGCAAATTAAGTAGTAGTACTTCCAAATATCAAGCATCTAATGAGAATATTGATCCACAATCCTTATCTCAAATTACTTTCAATTATTGCAAAAGGAGACTTACGAATCATTCATGTTTGAATGTTCTATATCACTTATTGGTGATTCAAACAATAAATACTGATAAAGGTGATCCTTTGGGAGCAACAAACACAATTAAGAGAATAAAGCAGCAGACTCGGTTTTATTGAGTCTGTTCATGAGAAGTAATGAAAGAAGCAACACCTCTCACGCCCCAAGCACCGGCTTAAGCGGCACTCCTGCGCAAAGCCACCTATATTGGGCTCATTGGTCCCAAAGGACCAGTAAAAATAACACTACTGATTCGCAGCACGGTGAGACCTTTTACAGCCGCCACACCGCACCAAACGAACGCCAGTGTGAATGCCAATAAATACTGATAAAAGTGATCCTTTGGGAGCAACAAACACAATTAAGAGATTAAGCAGCAGACTCGGTTTTATTGAGTCTGTTCATGAGAAGTAATGAAAGAAGCAACACCTCTCACGCCCCAAGCACCGGCTTAAGCGGCACTCATGCGCAAAGCCACCTATATTGGGCTCATTGGTCCCAAAGGACCAGTAAAAATAACACTACTGATTCGCAGCACGGTGAGACCTTTTACAGCCGCCACACCGCACCCCTATTAAGATACTACGCGACACAGTAGCTTCTCAATATCTTATATTAGCAGATACCCTGCCTTTTTATGAGAAGAAGTATTCTGGTACTAGTGTCCTTGTTCAGGGGGAATAGTGCGGTTATTTGACTGTCCCTCTCCATAATAAATATGTGTCATCAGATTTGGTTACTGGACCTGTGGCTGTGGAAATAAGATCTTCTTTACCATTTGATGGTGTCCTATTATTACTAGACAATGACCTAGCTGGAGATAAGGTCGTGGCTAATCCACTTGCATCTGACAAGACTTCTTCGGATCAATCTCCAGATCCCGTTGAACAGGAAATTGACTTGTATCCGGCTTGTGCCGTTACTCGAGCTATGACAAAAAAAGCCGTTTAAAATTATGTTTGTTTTGTCAATGATGTGGCTGATACTTTTATAGGTCAATCTTATAATACAGAGGTTAACAAATCTCATGATATTGGCCCATCTGAATCCTAGACGGACTACAGTGAAAATAATATTCACTTATCTGATTATTCTCCTTCTATTAATGTGAATGACAAAGATGATGACAAACTATCAAAATCACAAGTTATAAGGGAACAGCATAGAGCTCCGGAGATTTCTGGCTTATTTGATTAGGCTGTTAGTGAAGAGTATGCTTCACACGTACCAGTTTGTTATTACTGGGATACTGGTGAGATAATGGTGACTACCTTTTGTCCCTGCTGATGATGAATGGATTGTCAATTACCAAATTGTGGTTCCTAGTTTATATCTATCGTCTGGGAATTTTAAAGTTTAGCACATAAAACACATATGTCTGGTTACATAGATATTAATAAGACATATCCCAAGATTGTGTGTCATTTTGTATCGGCCAAACATAAACAAATATGTTTCACAATACTCTAGGTCTTGTCATACATGACAAATGGTAAGAAAATCCAATCAGATGATTCTCAAAGCGCATCTTAAACCTATTCCAGCATTTGAAGAAGACAAAGTCTGAAGAATTTTTTCAAGAGCACTTTGGCTCTCGGGATTATAGGCCGAAGACTTAAACTGCTGAATGCCTAAATCATGCATGACCTGTTGAATTTTGACCCTTGATCAGACTAAACATATTTTGGAAGGCCAACTAATGTGAAAAGGGACCAACGCAGTTTATTCTACTGAAAGATTCGACAAATGCTGGAATAAGTTGAAGATGGGCTAGGATTGAATTAGGAATTACAACTGGATCGACCGCAGGGACATCAGGTGGTTGACATTGTTTCATCAGTATCCCTTATTTAGTGAAAAAACAAACTGGGACTTAACAGCCCTATCGAATAAGCTAGAAATCTCCGGATGTCTATGCTGTTCGCCTATAAGGTGTGATCTTGATAATTTGTCATTTAATCTAATAGAAGGGAGAATTATCAGGTAAGTGAATATTAGTATCGTGGTTAATCCACTTGTATCTGACAAGCCTTCTTTGGATCAATCTCCTGATCCCGTTGATCAGGAAATACATGACCTGGAAAAACAGAACCATTGAGAATGATCTTTCATCTGACAATGATTTGGCTAATATATTGATATTAGCCCATCTGAATCCGAAAATAATATTCACTTATCTGATCATTCTCCTTCTATTAGATTGAATGACAAAGATCATGACAAACTACCATCGTGACGAATAATTATTTGGTTTAATTTTAAAGGTGGTAATGGTTGCAAAAAATGGTGTTTCTTAGTAAAAAATAATTACATTCTAGATTTTATAATAACCAGTGTAAGCTGGAAAGTCGCCATATGACCTTAGCTGTTGGTGCGACTATCAAATCCAATACAATTCAACTGATTATTTCTTGGTGTCGGAAAGTTAAATTGTCGCGGTTAAAAGTGGTTGCCTGGGTTTATAATGATACTAATAAAGATATTATATTATTTAATGTGTATTTTAAATGTAGAATAAGTGAGATAAACTACGTCCTGTCTACTATAATGCTGTATAGAATGGTGTTTAAATGATTATGCTTATAGTTTCATTGATTGTATAACATGTTTGTAAACGATGAGACATAAATAAACAATAAAGCTTAACTACGCAATACAATCCATGTATAATGAGTTTATCCCTAAAAGTTTAAAACCGTTTGATGATCAGGCCGGAGTATTTTACAACAAAGTGTATTAAAAGAACATCTGTTTATTTTTTATTTCATTCTAACTGTATTGTTTTTTTCATTTAAAAAACTATTATCCTTCATGCAGTAACGGATCATAATTTTAATTTTAAGACGGTTATCGCATTTTTTCAGTAAATGATGTTGTTAAACATGTTTTATTGTCGAAATATCCGTTATAAAATCCTGCTAATATAAGATTTCCCATCGCTTAATGAAATTAAGGCGGGACCACGTAATGTCGTTGTCAAACCTTAGAGTTGTCTAGACCTGAAACCACCAGTTACCTTCCCACTTGACATCAATGTTAAAGCGTCACATATGAATGATTTGCTGCAACTGTATGGGTATGGTAACAGTTAGTTTTCAAATAGAAAAATAGCTTTTCACTTGAAAACAAAAAAACAAAGGTGGGTTTGTTTACCGTAACATATAACTCGTTTATTTGCTATAAGTTAAATCTCGTTTATTCGATGTAACTTATACATGTTATAACTCGTTTGTTTTCTGTAACATATAACTTTTTTTTTCCCTGTATCAACTCATATATTTGCTGTAACCTATAACGCCTTTATTTGCTGTAACATATAACTCGCTGTTTTGCTGTAACATAAAACTCGTTTAATTGATATAACATAAAAAAACTTTGTTTGCTGTAACATATAATTCGTGTATTTGCTGTAACATATATCTCGTTTATTTTCTGTAACTGATAACTCGTGACACGTAACTCCTGGAAAAGACCGTACAGAACCAATAAAGTATCACCTAGCTGATGATATGTTTAACTTGGAGAAAGCTTTTGATACTGCGTGGAAGTACGGTATTATGAAGGATCTTCTTGACCTTGGTCTTACAGGTTCTTGTCCGAATACTTACAACCCTCTTTGATATTAGTGAACAGCAGATGGGTGTGCCACAGGGCAGTATGTATTCGCGTTTTCACCCCTTTTATTATACAATTAACAGTATAGTTAAATGCACTAATCCTGGTGTGGAGTGTTCTCTATATGTTGACGACTTTGTTATACGTTATCGTACAAAAACAAGAATATTATTGAAAGAGAATTACAAAAATGTCTCCATAAACTTCAGAATTGGTATGATAAAAATGGTTTTACTTTTTCAAATTCTAAAACTAATGTATGCTATTCTGTCAGTTTCGTAAACATCATAAATACCCTCAACTTACACTGGATGGTTCACCAATACCAGTTGTGAATGAGACGAAATTATTTGACCGTAAATCAACTTTTATACCACACCAAATGCTTTTAAAGCTCTTAATTTAAAGTTGATGCAAACACTAATTGGGTAGCGAAAATTGTTATTACGACTTTATAGATATCTTATCCGATCCAAGCCGGACAAAGGCTCAATTTTGCATGGATCGACACGTAAGTCTTACTTGCAGATGCTCGATCCTATACATAATCAGTGATTACGCCTTGGGTGCCTAAAGTAGATACGCTGAAGTTAACGAACCATCTTTGTATCATAAAAGAGACAAATTAGAACTTCAAAACGTCATTAAATTACAATCTAACCCATCAATTACAGCTTTATGTTCTTCATATTAAACCGAAGTTAAGAGATCTCAAGACTGACCTAACTTTAATTGCCAAATACAAATTACCATAAATTACACCGTGGACTTTGGAAACACCAAACAATTATGTTTTGACCTTTGTGATAATAACAAGTCCGGTACAGATCCGAATATTTTTCAAAACAATATTAATGAAAATAAATCGAAATACAGCACTTTTCAACATACATATACAATTGACATACAATTGGTTCTAACGATTTCTACTATTTTCACCAATAAAAGGATGTCTCCGGGGATAGTGGTGCGATCTGGTCGGGTATTGAACATGACTGAGATATGGTTATCATAAGCATTGTTTCCAGTGGTTATATTTTGATTGCAGTGACTCGAGTTCTTGATCGGAAATCGTCAGTTTGAACAAGTTTAATCAATTAAGGGGAGATAACTCTAGGTTTACGAGTGCAATATAGCTGGTTATTAAACTTGACCGCGAAGTATTGTGTCCACGTATGGTTGGATTTTGAGTAAAATTTATAATTACTGATTGAGCGGATAATACATGTCGGCCCACTGCATGACACACAGGCATATACAAATATAGAGAATCGTTCAATCCTTAATATAAAACATATAAAGGACAATATATATTCCTTTCAAAGCAATGCAGGATCAGCCAATATTTTGTTTTGAGGGGTTCGTATGAATTGTTGCAAGAATACATTAAATGCCGGCTGATGTTCAATTCAGTACACGTAGCTTTGCACAGATCCTAACAGATGACATAAATAATGCAAAACCACATACTATGTAATTAGCGTATTATTAGTGAAATTCATGGCACGTTTCTGTGTAACCACAGGCGTTTAAGTGGTTCAGAAGGGGTAATTGAATTATAAGGCACAACTATATTCAATACAGCAGAGGACATAAGGCAATAAAAAACTTGAATTAATTATTATAACACATAAATACAATAGTTAATAAATAGACCACATGGTGCAAGTATACTGAACCAAACAGCTAACGCACCAGTAGACAATACCTTTAATATCTCAATAATAACAATCAATAAATCAAAACATATTTCATTCTGAACGAGACAAATATCTTGTCAATAACGACTGTAAATTTAAAAAAATCGTTCAAATCACCTGTCTCCAACGATACCAGTTGGCATATAATAAGTTCATACATTAAAGGTATTGTCTACTGGTGCGTTAGCTGTTTGGTTCAGTATATATATTTCATATATTTGTGTACATTTTACTTTGACCTACAACCTGTGATCAAATTGTAGATTTTTTATTATAAAATTTTTAATATAAAGGTACAACCATAGTTTGTTCATCCAGTATTATTGATAATTTACTTTCAAATAAAAGGTAATGAACATTTTCTAGTTACCTTATTTTACCAAAGTGTTTACATCTCAATTAATAATAATATTATTCTACATAAGTTTCAATATATTATTGGTGCAAAATAATCAACAATTTAAAGTTACGCAAAAACTATTCAACTTACAGCAAATATGCAAGTCAGATCAATGCAGAAAAACTATCCTGTAATTAAACAAAAATCAAGATTGCCATGTGTCCTTTTTATTTAAAAATTACCCTCAGCTTTCAGAATTCAGAATTTAAAATCAATCCAGTTCGTAAAATTAATTATGGTTGTACTGGTTAATACAGCATTTATTTCTTTACTTAATACCAATAAACTTGATAAATGTGGACTAAAAAAACAAAACAAAAAACAATTAGGAACAACAAAATGCTTATGGAACTGGGTGATCTTTAGTTTCATTACAGTTTGTCTTTGTCTTTTTTTTTTAAATGAATTCATAGTGGTCTTTTTCTATTATGTATTTTTGATATTGGCCCCAATGCAGCATTTTACATATGAATTGATAAAAGAAAAAAGTTAAAACTTAATTTTCTCAAACTAATTATTTAATTGTCGATAAAATCATTCAAAACCCAATCAAATTACTATATTTTGCGGGAAACATGTAGTTTCCTGTTAGAATATACACTTTTTTCTTCTTTTTTTGAGAAGTCTTCTTATCTCCCCGTCAATTGGTGGAGCACGGGTCGGGGAGGACCATCTCTTACCACACCTTACAATATATTTACATGTACATGCAATATTCATATGAAATTATATTTTAGCATAATGAAATTAAAATAATACAGAAAAGATACTCCTTTACCTAACAGTTGATTGCTGTCCAAAGGCCCATCTGCTTATACAAATTGTATATGTAAGTATTAAATATTCAATATTGATATTATTGTTTGACGAATTGTCATAGTCTTGGGTTGGCACTAAAATTGTACCCGGACGAGTGCATGGATAGGAGTTAGTAGAATACTGATTAATCTACAATGGTTTTGTAATTACTCCATGAATTTTCCTACTGTTATGATATCCCCTCGAGGGAAATTTCACACCTCGACTTTCTTGTTTAAAAATTAGACAGTACAGTACAGAGTACAGGGAATACACACGCCTTATCCAATGAGATTGCGTATAGCTAAACAACTGACCAATCGTAGCATCAGTTACAGTCAGATCAAACGTGATCGAACTATAAGTTGACGATAATTGAGCCGAGGTGATTATAAATGATACCAACGAATAATAATTAGAGTTCCGTTTTCTTAATTGTTTGATAGGACAGACCTTTTGGCACCAAAACAAATTAATGTATGAAAAAAGTTTGTAATTGACAATATTTCTTCTGAATTTTAAACCGTTTTCGAAGGGAAATAATTCAAGTATGAATGAGAGAGTTATAGGCATTTATCAGATGTATTCAATGGATCATGATGTGTACTAGCTTTAATTGTTGTATACCTTATACTAAATGAAAGTTATTAGTCACAATCAGTTGTCAGGTAAGTTATCGGACAGACGGACGGATAACGACACAGCATAATACGTCTCTACGGGCGTATAACAATGGTCATAACTTTGTCAAAATAGGTTGCAGAGTTATGTTATTTAAGCTTGGCATGTTGCCTATTTAAACCGATACATGTATGAAGTTTATTGAATTTTGTCCAGCAGTTTCTGCGATAATACAGAAAAAGTGTTAACATATTCAATTTGACTTAGTATAACAACAGCACCGCCTAGCGGGGCATATACTCCAATCGTTACATTGTTGTAGACAGTAATACTTTGAAAGTTATTATCCACAATCACTTGAACAAGGAAATCTTATGTACCAGGTTAAACATTTTTCAAAGGGAAATCGTTCAAAACGTATGATTCTGACTGAGAATAATGGACCTTTCATTGGATCATATTGAAGACATATACAAAGTTTCATTCTTATAAATCTTATACTTTGAAAGTTAAATTCCAGATTAAACCTTTTACAAAGGGAAATAATTAAAATATATAAATCAGAGAATTATGGGCCTTTGATAGATGCATTAATTTGATGCTGCTGAAGAAGTGTGCAAAGTTTCTGTGTTGTACACCTAATACTTTGAAGGTTATAAGCCACAATAACGTGTAAAAGGTACAGTTAAGTTTGAGGTTAAACTTTTTTGTAAGGGGAATAATTAAAAAATGTGAACAAGAGAATCATGGGCCTTTATCAGATAAAAGGGTGCATTGGATCATGCTGGAGAAGTCATTACGTGGTCCGAGTATTAACTTTCATACCCCATCCAACCCCTTCTCCAAGAAGCGAAAACGGGGTTGGCTGGGGTAGGAAATAAAACCTCGGCTTAATTTCGGCTTAAAATGTTTACATATTGTTAAATTAAAACATTTAATAGGTAATTTTAAACAGGTTATCACATTTTTTCAGTAAAACATGTTTTAAACGTGTTTTATTTTCGAAATATCCGTTTCTACCTCCAGCTCATATATCTTTTCCCATCGCTTAATGAAATTAAGGCGGGACCATGTAATGGTACGTGTCATTGTTGTAGACCTTATACATCAAACGTTATTAGCCACAATTAGTTTGCAGGTAAAAGTTAATGGACGGAGAGACTATCGGACGGACAGAAGTACATATCCATTATTGATAACTTAAGTGGTCTTTTGGCTAAGGTGGTTGTTTCTTAAGTTCAAAGCAATAATTCATTGCCAAGTGTTCCGAGCGCTGTCATTGTACACATATAGTATATGTTAAAGGGACACATGACAAGCTTTAAGTTTTATCAAGCATTCACGTTTATATAGGTATTATTGTATATTTACATTATCTGTTGAGTCATATTTTGGGGATGCTGAACCCTTGTGTGTTTATTCGTTTTTTTAATGTAATTGTCATTTATTAATTTCCGTTATTTAAAAAAACAAAAAAACATTAATAAAGGCTGTTGTTAAAGGGAAATGCGGCAATCTTGAAATATTTATCAAACACTGAAGTTGGCGTCTTGGTTTATTTATCCACCATGAGTCTTTCATTTTGACAATAAAGCGTTCTTGCATATAATTAAATTATTATTATAAATGTTTGAGTTCTCTTTCCATTTTATGATGGACGACGTGAGTTTATCGAGATTGTCGTGTGTTCTTTTAATTTATGTTTACATAAGGTTAGGCACAAACTTCTTTCTACCTTCGTCCAAAATCATGGACCATCCAAATCGTTTTTATGATTTAAGAATGTGTGTAAATAATGTCTTGACTACATATGTTAAGTAAAATCACACTTGCCTCAATGAATGTACAGAGTCTTGGTGACAAAAACAAAAGAAAAGACACTTTTAACTTTCTAAAAAGTAAAAAACATTCAATTTATCTTTTACAAGACTCACTTTACTGATGCGGAAATGAACTATATACTATAAGTTCATTGGGGGATATGACTGCTATTTTAGTAATTTTTCAAGCCAGTCAAGAGTAGTTGCTATTCTTTTTAACAATAATTTTGAAATGAAATTGCATTCAGAAATTAAAGATGAGGATGGAAATAAATTATTTCTTGATGTCTCAATCGACGAGAAACGGTTAACTATAATAAACATGTATGGTCCTAATAGAGACGATCCAAATTTGTATCGTACACTTAAAAATAATATTACATCCAGTGCATATCCTTCAATAATAGCAGGTGACTTCAGTTTGATATTAAATCCTAAAATAGATTGTTTCGATTACGTTAATGTTAATAATCCAAATGCCAGAGATGTAGTGATTGAAACAATTGTTGAATGTAGCGTTATAGACTGTTGGCGCGATAAAAAAATAAGAAATAGAGAATTTACTTGGTTTACAAAAAAATCTAAAAAAAGAGCTAGGCTAGATTTTTTTCTTACATCAGATAATATTTATACGTGTTTTGATGAAACAAAAATCCTATCAGTCTATAAAACTGACCACTCAATGATCATTTTAAAACTTGATTTTAACAACTTTAATAAAGGCAACTCATACTGGAAAATGAACAACTCCCTGTTAAAAGATGCAGAATATGTTGAAGAGATAAAACACTGATAAAAACAATAAAAACTCAATACGCAAAAGAGAAGCAGTTAGTTGATATGGACGTCAGCTTAATTAATGCAGCAGATTTACAATTTAATATAGATTACCAACTTTTTTTTGATGTTTTGCTAATGGAAATTAGGGGGAAAACCATAGCATACTCTTCCTATAAAAAAAACTTCAAAATAATAAAGAACATAATCTTCTAAATGAAATTCAAAAATTAGAAAATGAAATACTATTAGAACATGACTTAATAGAAAAAAAACGGAATGAACTACATGAAATTAGGGAGAAAATCTACAAGGAACAAAAATAAGATCTAGAGCAAAATGGGTTCAGGAAGGGAAAAAACACAAGCAGATATTTTTGTAATCTGGAAAAGAGGTATTTTACTTCTAAGTCAATGATAAGGTTAAAAACAAAAGATAATAGAATTATTAAGTCTCAAAAAGATATATTAAATGAAACAAGAAAATTCTACAAAAATCTATATTCTTATCATGCAACCAATCATGGAAATCTTAAAGAGATACTGTCTAACATGCACATACCAAAACTAACAGAGGAAAATACAAATCTACTTGAGGGCCCTCAATTTAAACAGCCTTAAGCGAATGTCTAATTTTAAAAGTCCTGGCTTAAGTGACTTTACCGCGTAAGTTTTTCTGGCGAGATATCAGTAGTATAGAAACGAGAGGTACCAGGCCAGTTTCCCATCACGGGGCACGAGAAAATCTAATGAAATATGTCAGCAAAAACTCAGGCGTAACTTCCCATTCCTATCACCAAGATCTAAATGTAAGTCACGCCTAAATCAACACCAACATGTTTCAACAGTTTTCTCAAGCTACCCCGCTCTGGGAAACTCGCCTGATACCCCTCGTTTCTATACTACTAATCAATCCGGTTGGTCATTTTAATAAAATAACATTTGCAACTCATTAAGCAACGTCAGACGGAACCGGGCAGTAGTCTTCATCATCGCTCTGCATATCATTTCTCTCCGAGGTTGCCTTAGCATTTCATTTCCCCTTTAGGTTACCATATCACATGACCGTTTATAATATAAACGTTCTATTTATAGACCATATCACACGACCGTTTACAATTCATTTCTCTCCGAGGTTACCTTAGCATTTCATTTCCCCTTTAGGTTACCATGTCACATGACCGTTTACAATATAAACGTTCTATTTATAGACCATATCACACGACCGTTTACAATTCATTTCTCTCCGAGGTTGCCTTAGCATTTCATTTCCCCTTTAGGTTACCATGCCACATGACCGTTTATAATATAAACGTTCTATTTATAGACCATATCATACGACCGTTTACAATTCATTTCTCTCAAAGTTTGCATGAGCATTTCATTTCCCCTTTAGGTAACCATGTCACATGACTGTTTATAAAATAAACGTTCTATTTATAGACCATATCATACGACCGTTTACAATTCATTTCGCTCCGAGGTTGACTTACCATGTCACATGACCGTTTTTAATATAAACATTCTATTTAACCATATCACACGACCGTATTTCCCTTTGACCATTATTGGAAAAATTATAGCAGCACTGCGTCGGATATAATTAGCCTGTCGCGTGATATTAGAAAAACCACAAATGAGAATTCATTGGGAAAAAACGATATTTTACTATCGTCTCGATCAAACCGATACTAGAATATGTTGTATGTGTCATGCTTGGTCGTTTCAACCACGAGCTTGTTATTGCTTGATGTTTTGAATGTCCTTAAGTGATACCCAATTATTAAAGCTATAATCATAACCGGTCCATTTTACTAGTGCTAATTTCTTTTTATAATCACGCCGTATAACCTTTTCAATTATAAATAGCTCTTGGTCGGCTTTTATCATTTCTAATTCATAAAAGCTTCCATCAAAGTTTTCGTTGTTTAAATCTTTTATTTTGTATGTCACAGGATTTGTGTTTTGAATTTCATCAACAACAAATATTTCTTCTGTCCAATTTGGGGTATAACCTTTCTCAAACGTTCTTTTATATTTGCTGATTCTAACATTATCCCCTATTTTAAACTTTGGCTTAATTTGATTACTTCTCATTTTTTCATACAAGTTGAAATACACTAGTCCTTTATTTTTCTCATCACTGGCCTCAATCGGCGTCATTTTAATACTCCGATGTTTTATATTATTATACTTATCAACCATCATATGTAGCACATCTAAATATGTGTTTGTATTGTTAGCTGTAAAATGTTTCCACATCTTTTCTTTTAATGTCCTGTTAAATCGTTCAAGTACTACAGCTTTTCCGAAATTAAAAGTGTGATACATTTTGATATTATTATCATCAAGAATTTGCTTAAACGTCTTGTTGTAAAAGTCCACACCTTGATCAACCCACAGCAATTTACATTGTCTTTTCATACTTATTATCTGTTGGAACGCCTTAGTAATTTTTAAACCAGTTTTATTTGGAACTGGCACAACCCAAGCATATTTGCTAAACACATCCATAACAGTAAGCAAGTATTTAGTATCTTTATTATACTTTGAAAACGATTGCATGTCAACCAAGTCAGCAGACCATATTTTATCATTTTCATTAACAATCACACGGCGTTGAGTGAATTTTCTTCGTATAGGTTTATGAAGTTCATCTGCTAACTTGTCAGTCCATTTCAACGCCTTTTCTCGTTTTTTGATGCTCAAAGATCAAGTTTATATTTTGCACTAATTACAGGCTTGACTATCACATTTTTAGCGATCTTTTCTCCATGTAATTTGGACTTGCTTGTTTTCAAACCGGCCAGCATGTTTTTATCACACATTGATTTATTACTAGGACTTTCTTTATAACAGTAATCTTTGCAAATAGCATCTAATTCATTTGATGGTTCTCCACTATCAAGTGGATTACCAGGACCGCAATATTTATAACCAGGAAGTGTTAACCGCTTTTTGGGTAGCAAAGGGAGCAAATATTTATAAATATCAATATTACCACCATCTGTGTTTTTAACAAACTTTGTTTTAGTAATACCACAAGATGCACATGTTGATCTTAAAATTTTTCTACCATTTTTTGCTAAAACATACTTAGGATCAACATTTTCAGTAACCATTTTTTCTTTTATACAATAACTCATATATAATATGATTATATTAAACTTCGTTTACAAAATATGATTTTATAATGTTTTCATTTTCTATTGGCTTGTAAGGTTTTAGCATTTTATAAAGCACATCATACATCTTATGTCCATCTAAAAACTTGTTAATAAAGAATAAACAGAAATATACGCACAAGACACTTGTTTTATCTTGATATTGAATGGTGTTGTATTTTATATTAGGTACGTACGCTAAAACTTCTTTTGATGGACTCAAACCAAACGGATCGAAATAATAATTATCATAGTAACAAGTCCAGTGTGTACCAGGTCCAATATGATCATCAATATTAATAATACCACATTCTTGTTCATTTTGTTTTGTCGGTAATTTGTTTTTGCTAAACACTCCCCTGAATTTCTGTATACCTGACTGCTTAACCCACTTTAATATGTCTAAGTTAGAGATACGTTTATTTTAAAAAAAGAAAAGAAATTATGAATGGGATACTTCTGTACGATCTAATTTGTGAGTCTACTTGTAAACCTTTTCCACGATCAACTCTCAATCCTTTTCCTTTCCTGCCAACTTGCAAACCTTTTCCGGTTAAGCCACTAATAAGAGATCCAATCAATGGAATTCCTAGTGATGCAAGCAGTCCAAGAAATCCCCCGTCTTGTCGTTGCTGCCTTGTCAGTTTAATAGGACAACAACCTTTAGACTTTATTATCTTGTTTCTTTGTGCAAGTGTTAATTTCTTTGATCCAAGAAGTGCTTGTTTTTTGTCACTAGGAATAGTTACCATCCAATTTCCAAATAGTTTACCAATTCCAGTACTAGTCAGACCACTAAGTGCTCCTGTTGCCAGAGGTCCTAATATCTTTGGAGCGAGTCTAGCAACTGTTGGTAATATTGATTTAGTTAACAAACCAGCTAATGCGCCTAAAAAGCCTCCATTCTTGGACTGAGACCTCATTTGTGATTTTGATATACTTATATCTAATCCCCGCCCATCAGATTTAGCTTTGTTAATATTGTTAATCTGAATAGCTGTCAGCGACAAGGGGAAATTCCCAGTTAGTTGGTTATTTTTTAACCTGAGTGTTAATTCGCTCTTGTTTTCAAAAGCCTTTGCTAAACTTTGTTTCTGGCCGTCTGTCAAATTTATTGAATAATTTACGTAAGTCATATATATTATAAGTTAGATTAAACAATAACTAGTTCATTCCCGACAGTACCAATAACAACATCTTCCTCATATAGAACCAGAGTATATACTTTATATCGAGCAGCAGGAGGTATATTTAATGTATATCTCAGATTTAGTTGTTTCGGATCAATACTGACTTCATTTTCCTTGTAACTCAAATCGAAATATATCATTCCGAAAAGAGTTTTGAAATTGCTCACGTTTATTAAAGTTCCAGTGTTTTTATCATTTTGCTTGTAAGAATAATTAATAACATCTCTGAATATTCTTATGATATTAGCATAACAATATTCGGTTTCTGGATGATAATAAACTCCATTTCCAACTTCCAGTCTAGCTGATTGTAAAAGCAATTAGTATTATACAGCAGCATTTACCTTAAAAGTATCCCAAAATGAGGATTTTGTGTTTGAGAAGAACTCTTGTCGGCCCTTTGCAAATAAACAAACACATGTTTGGGATTTTTAACACCAGCCGTTATTCTAAATACGGATTCAGTTGCTTCAGAACTTCCGCTTTCTTGTATCATTTCACGGAGGTAAGTCCATCTTGTTGCTGTCATGTGATTTGCCATTACGTAACTTAAACCATCTGAGTTAAGTATCATTCTAGGTATCCACAAAACTAATTTATTAATAACTACTCGACCATCATCACCACTTGATTTGAAAATTAGCACATTATCATCTGTCAGTTGCAAGCTGATTTGAATCTGACTAGGAGGAAGCATGTTTGTTTCCAAACCTCCAAAGAAAGAATGTTTATTTAATGGGATTATAGAGTCAACTATTCGATTAGTTATGATTAAACCATGACGAATCGCAAATTCCAGGTTATAACCAGCTTGATCATCTCGAGATTCTGCTAGATATGTATTATCTAAATAAAAGTATTCGTTTGTTCCGGTTGTTTTTGCATAATCGTCAGAAATTTCAAGCAAGCTTTTGACATTAACAAATCTGTGAAGATTATTTCCATCGTAAACTATTTTTCCATTTTGCTTTACTTGCATTTGATCAATCAGTGAAGCTGCATCGTTAATTAAAGCAATTCTGTCAGTGTCTATGAAATTGGCTCCATCAGCAAGTTTGTTTACTTGAAAACTGATTTCAAAATATGCGTTTTACCAATCAAAGAAAGAACTTCTGTCATTTAGTGTAAACTGATAACCACTTTTCATTTGTCTGAAATTATTTCCTGGTTGTGTTATGGGGGTATATAACTGAATCGGTACATGTTCATATCTAGTATTATATTGATTACTTCGAAACATCTATATATACTAGTAATTAGATTATTTTCTATTAATTAATCGATTAATTCTCGCATGAATATTTTTGGTTCCTCTTCCGGATAGTAATCTGTTAATTTTTGTATTTACATCTTCTTTAATTATATTATCAGCCGCAACTTTAGCTACATCTTTTGTGGCAGCTTTTGTAAGTTCTTTTAAAATTATCTCACCTTTTGGTTTAGGTTTAATAACTTGAACTAATTTATCAGCAGCCATTTTTCCTACTTCATCTCCAAGTTTTTTAGAACCACTTTCTAAGATTTGTTTTCCAGCAGTTTATAATGCTTTCTTGCCTGCTGTTTTTACAGACTCGCTAAATATTTTTGAGCCAACCTTTGAAAAAATGTCAAATATACCAGCTCCGGTTAATCGGTCAACTTGAGTATATGTTCCCGTACTAGTGTCATAAACTTTTTTTAAACATGCCATATAACTTATGTTACATTAATTCCTTTAAAACAAATCGAAATGATGTGTGGACACCATTAAGATTAATAATTTTACCAGAGAAATGTAAATATTAATATTGTTAATGATCGTTTTGTTTATTTCACAGAACCCGACTCATCGGTTCATCTTTAAAAGGATACGATCTCGTAAGATCAGCTGTACTTATTTCATAAATAACATCCCCGTATGATCCGTCAACAATAGAATTACTTATCAAATCACAGTGGATATACAATGTATCGATAGAATTTGTTGTTTGGTGTCACAGTTCCAAATTTAGTTTCTCTAATAACTGCATATTTGTCAAACCCAATTAAAGTGTGAAAGTTTGATTCTCTTAAATCAAGAAAGAAATTATTATAAATGGTAACTAAACATTTGAAACTTGATAAATCAAACTCAATTATTATCGGGACAGGTGAGTCATCGGTTAAATCACCGTTTACAGCCAACGTTTCTTTGTAATTATCAATATCAGCATAACTGTAATTTCCATTTGCAAAACTAAGTTTTCAAATCTGTTCCATTGCTATACCTTATCACTTTGTTATTAAAATCCTCGCTAATATTATACCATGAGTAAGTCATGGAATTAATCTTATCAAGTCCAATACCATACTGTTTGTTCTTACCTAATATTAATGGTCTGTCAAATACAGTTGTAAAATTACTCGGTGTATTTGAGCTATTAATTATTATAAGCTTTTTTTGATGATAATACAATATTTTGTTCCAATATTTATATTAGTAGATAAAATTCAGCACCTTTGTAATACAGTTTAAAGCTTGATTTTTCAAAATTGAAAACTTGAGTAGTGTTACCTATGTTGAATGGAGAGATGGTCCAATACTTAGATTTAGGATGATATGCTTCAAATGTTCCTTTGAGTATTCGTTTACTATTTTCTATTTTTGCTTGAGCACGCGATTCAAACACACTAAAAGACTCCACACCACGATTGTTTGTATTTACAACAGAATATGCAAGGTCTGTTTCAACTATATAACGACCTGGTTTTACAATTACCAAGCCTCCACCCAATTCTGTAGCATATTC
The DNA here is from genome assembly GCA_037043455.1 of Cyrtodaria siliqua. Lineage (NCBI taxonomy): Eukaryota > Metazoa > Mollusca > Bivalvia > Adapedonta > Hiatellidae > Cyrtodaria > Cyrtodaria siliqua. The sequence continues at coordinate 215,758 of JAWPHD010001478.1, read as the reverse complement.
TCCAGTTTTTACACATGCATTGGTTACAAGAGTAAACGCGCTGAGAAACCCATCATGTTTGGTTCTTTCAAGTGGTTTTCGTGTTGGATATGATACGTAGTCGTAGCTTTCTGCATTATTATCTAGCATGATGCTTATACCATCATCTATTATATATTCTAGAATTAGAATCCGACTTAAATATTCTACTTTTGCTTTCATCTCATCAATTATGCTAAGAAGTGCTGTGTGGCGACTATCAGACTTTTGATTAAACTATTTCAATGAAGCTATTTCACCATCAAAAGCTTTGCTCCTTTCATCCTGAGCAGCTTTCAATTGGTTCGAAGCATCATCAATAGCAGTCTTACGTTTATCAGTGTCAACCAGTTTATTCAGAGCAGTCTCCAGCGACTAACCGTCAACCATTTTCTTTTTGATGTCTTCAAACTCTTTGCTGATATCAGCAACGTTGGTGTTTATCTGCTCATTTAATATTTTAATTTGAGTTATTTCGGTAGTAAAAGCAGTTCTCATTTTTTTTGAAGCATCAGCAATAGCAGCTTCAAGTTCATTGTTATCAACCATTTGTTTATTGATTTCCCCCAATCCGTGTATTAATATTTTGAACACCAGATCTTATTTGTTCACTTAATTTCTTGTAGTTTTCACTCTCTTCCAATCCATCTTCTTTATTTTCTAGCTCTTTTAAAGCATCACTCAAAAGTTTTATTTCGTCTTTCAATCCGTTTTGAATTTCAATCATTTTATCACGGTTTGCTTGTAACTTTGTTTGTATTTGACTTATTTTGTCATCAACACCTGTTGTCAATTTTTTCATCATTTCTGGAATTTTATCAATATTATAATCATGTATGATCTTTGCTACTCTTCTTACAGTAAATTGCTTTGTTGCTACATCGTCTGCTTTTTTCTGGATTGCCTACATTGATAATTTTATTTTTATTCATGTCAAGATCACTTCTCAAAACATTTTCCTGGTTTTTAACCTTGTGAAGATAATTAATCAAATGCTTTTGTTTTACATAATCAGACAGCACAATAGCAAAGTTTGTAATATTAAGGCTGCCAGTAGTAACTTCCTCGCCAAGATCATTAAAAAGCCCCATTATATAATATATATTACATTAAATTTCACCAGTGAAGTTTCTTTTGACCAACTTCCTCGGTCGATCCAGACACCAAAACTCGTACTGCTTGTCAGTCGCTTTTTTATACTGATCTTTGCTGTCATCTTGTTCGTTTGAAAGCATACCCAGCTCACGATTAACCGGAGTCGCAAAGAAGGTGTAATGAGAGCAATTCAGCCGAATGTCTTTGGGAGTTTTGTAATAAGACTGAGATAAATAAATTACGCAGCAATTTTTGTGTCTTCCCTGGATGAAATAATTAATAATATCGTTTTGATTGCGCTCGCAAACATAATCATAAAAAAAAACTATCTTTTGTGTATCAGTGTCCAAATCATTCACAGGGATAACTTGGTCATTCGAACATTCTAGTATGTCTTTAACTGGGATTTTATTCTTTTTTGCTATCTTTTCAGGTTTTTGTGACAAGATCTGATACTTAGACTGCTCCAAGTTTTTAGCAAACAAATACATCTTGTCTTAGTAAACCAAAGGTTTTAACAACATTTGAACTAATGTATTCGTCTTGCCAGATCCTGAATTACCACAAATTAACATTCTAAAACAACAGTCTGGCATAAAGTTCCATAGTTGTTTAAAATTACCGTTTTCTGTTTTCATATCATAGTTTGGAATTTGCATTATAATAATGCTTGGATAATATTTGTCTTAACTTATCTTTATTTATCTTTTTTCAATCTAACTTATATTATTACATGTCTTTGTTAAAATGGAAAGAATTAGCAGATAAAATGCGAATAGCGGATGAGCTTGTTCAAGAATACGAGAATAAAGTTATCCGAAAAAGACTAGAAAAAGGAGCTAGTCGTGATTTATACGCGGAAGTATTTAAACCTGTAACTAGCGAAATAACAGAGCAAACAAGGCGGCTGGCTGAACATTTGATTACCCTTCCAGAAATACGCCAACAATTGGCTCTTCTTCCTGAGTCAATACGCCCGCAATTACTTCCCCCGCGTGAGCGTTGACCTATCAGGGAAACCGTGTATCCCAAATACCGACAATCTCTAGCTGATTACGGAGAGGAACAAAAGCAGGCATTAGAGTCCAGACTAAAATTAAGCTCAGACAGAGTGCTTAGATCAAAACCTGCCGAACCCACGTGAGAATTATTTGAAAAACGTGCACCATTTAGTCCCATGGAAAAATAAATAATAAAAGAATGGGAAGAAGAAGGGGGAGAAGAAGGGGAAGAAGGGGAAGACGAAGAACTAGCTGCAAGGCCTAAGGAACCCAAACCGGTGTATGATATTGACTTGGATGCTGGTATGAATAAAGATGTACTTGGTGAGCATGATTTGCCAATACCAACTAAAATATTAGGTATTGCTGATGGGAGTGCTGATTATGATAAATATATTAAAAGGGCCGAAAGGATGCGCAAGGTAATATCTTCCAGATAAGAGGTTTAAAGACAAGAATAGACAACCTCGGCGAACAAAGACTCAACGAGAGGTTCAGTAATGTGACAACCGATGCAGCCAAACGTGAAATTTCAATATTAATAGCTAACACGGAGTCCCGCAAAAAAGAATTAGATAAACTCGCAAAAGAACATGATGGTATGACTGATGAAGCGGATGTTCTGGATTTTTACATAGAGAGGTTAGGGCGAATTCGAGCAGCTAGAGAAACTGCACAAAAGACTGGCAAAGGGATGCAACACAAAATAAAATAGATGGTTACTATGGAATGTTACAGTTGTGCTAGATGATTTTATAGACTTGATAACAAAGTGTTACAATAATAAAAAAACTTATTCAAAGCTGTCTCAGAATGCTTTTAAGGAACTAACAGAATTATCTGATTTACCAATTCATAAAGGTTTTTCAAAGTTCAAAAAGATTTTAGGAGGTTGTGTTGATGTTGAATATTACAATAGTCCCAAAGATTTGATGGATGATCTAGAGTTAGTATGCGGGAGTATCGAATCAGGAAATAAGAGTCCACAGCTAATAAATAAAAGTATTAGCATAATCGATGAATTATTAAAAATAGATGAAATATCGCCCAAAGAACATGAGCAACTATTTTCTAAATATCTTAATTAAATTTTTGCCTAACTGTAATTATACATGACACAAATTACTAACAAAGAAGAAAATTGATCATTTGACACGACTTGTGGCTGCATACAGACGTTGCTATAAATTGTGCGGTATTATAAACACAACATTACAAATTGTTAGTGGAATAATTGGTTGTACTGCTGTATTGGCATTGGTTCCGGCAATTCCTGTTTCCGTGGCTGCCGTTGGAGCAGTTCCTCCAGTAGTTGCTGTTTTAGCAAATAAAACAAGAATAGCAGAGAAAACGACTTTGTTTAAAACACATCATAGGAGTTTTAAACAACTTTTATCATATATGTCCAAACAACAACAGGACTAGAAAATGATGAGGAAATAATTAGGATTGTCTTTAATAAAATATTAGAAATTCAAAAAAATGATAACTTTACAGAACCTCTGGAAAAGTATATGAAAAGATTCAAGTTAAACGGTCACTGCATTCAGTCGTAATTCTTGTCTGACTTGTTTCCATATCCTATCGTACTTTTCTCTGGTTGATTTTGTTTTAATCGGTTTTGTTTCTTTTTCTATTTTTAATATTTTAAATATTTTCTTAAAAATGTATTCAAATTTGATTGATCTTTTTCGACCTTCTGTTTCATCCAAAATCTTTACAATTTTGTAAAACAAATCTTCAAATCTTTGTCTATTTGCAGAAGCAAATCATATTCTACCAAGTATTTATCTAAATGGTACTTTCTGTGGTAAATCGTTTTCTTTCGGCTGTAATTGTAACCTGCAATAAGACTGTAGCCGTTGTGAGAGCCGCAATTAAGGCAAACACGTTCGTATTCGAAAACTTCACAAGTATCATTACAATTCACACATGCGTAAGTACACTTGTAACACAGCTTGGTTTTAGTACAATATTCAGAAAGCTTCTTTTTATTAGTTGTGTAAAATAAGATGCAATTGATGCACACCACAGGAGGATCAATAATATCTAAACCTCTTTCACAATATTTGCAATTCATTATATTATACCATAGTATTTATATTTTTAAAATATAGGCTTAAAGAAACATTATCTTATGTAATTATATAAATGGAACAAGTAGAAATTGAAATCAACAACTTTAAGGAAGATCAAACGGAACATGCAAAAACTATTGATCTTGAAGATGCGAGTGAATTAGACTCAGGGCTTCTAATTTTTTCAAACTTTCAAGATTTGACAGAAAGAATCATAACAATGGCAAAACGACTAAAACTGCCATGGAAAATAGAAAAAAAATATAAACAAACTACGTTCTTTATGCAAGAAAAAAATTTCAGAGCCAACAAGTTACCATCCAACTTTATACAAAGTTTCTTTTATTGCCCACTATGATGTTTTACTTGACCGGGGAATTAAAATTATTATGTACGGATAAATACATGGACGATTGATATACAGATCAAAGATAGCAGAAGATAATAAAAATCATGAAAATCAAAGATTTTAGTACCATTCCTGTTAAAAAGTAATATAATCTAACCAGGGAATAATTAATTAATTAATTAATAGGGGCTTAAAGAAATAATCTTATGTAATATTATATAATGAGTATCCGAGAAATCGAAACATACCCAAAACAGTATAGCAAGGTGTTTAAAGTAAATGTTGTCAGTAATGACCCGCTCACTCAACTGCAGAAAACACAACCAAGCGTTATACAATTTCTTAAAACGGAACTAAGAAAAAAATTAAGTGTTGATGTGAAACATACTTTTAAAAAAACATTGATGGGAGACAAAGAAACAGGTCCTGTAACCACATACAAAACAGCTTACTTTAATTCTAAAGCGGCAACAATATTAACAGAAAATAATATTATCGAGGCGCTGGACAAAGCACGTGAGGAAATTATAAATAGAGTTTGAAATTGGATTCAGATGGGAAGTAGTTGTGTAATTGAGACAGTAGACGCACACTATATAAATCGAATAGCGTATAAGCCTTTACGAGGTAGCTCTTATTTAGATTTACCAAAATAACTTGCTAATGCTAAAAAAAGATTAATAAATATAAAAAATGAAAAAGATAACGAATGCTTCAGATGGTGCCATTTGGCTTATAAATTCCCTGTCAATAATAAACCACAAAGAATAACAAAGTACAAAAAGTATATTGGAGATGTAAATTATAAAGGAATTACATTTCCTGTTACTATCAAACAAATCCCAAAAATAGAAAAACAAAACAACATTTGTTTTAACATATTTGGATATGAAGATAACCAAGTATACCCTTTGTACATATCAAAAAATAAAGCAGAGAAAACATGTGATATGCTTTTGATCACCGAAAAAGAAAAAAATCATTATGTGTGGATAAAAGATTTTAACAGTTTGATGCACGAAAGGAAAGAAAATGGTTTTGTAAAACATGCTTGCAGTGCTTTACATTAGAAAGAGTTTTGGAAAAACATAAACCTGTTTGTCTTTCACTTAATGGTTAGCAAGAAGTAGAGATGCCAAACAAAGATGAAAAAGTTAAGTTTAAAAACTACGACAGACAGCTTATGGTTCCGTTTGTTATATATGCTGATTTTGAAGCAGTAACCGAAAGTATTTCTTCAGTATCAAACAATCCTAACATACAGAAGCATCTCAAAAGCATTCTGATTGCAGTTATGGGTATAAGGTTGTTTGTTGTTATGATGATCAATAATCAAAACCAGTTGTAACATACAGAGGACCTGATGCTGTTTACAAGTTTTTAGACAAAATGATAGAAGAAGAAAAGTGGTGCAAAAATACTATGAATGCAAACTTTAAAAAATATCTAGTAATGTCACAGGAAGAAGAAGCTAGATTCCGAAAATCTAAATCATGTCATATTTGTGGTAATGTTTTTTTCAATAACTCTTAAAAAAGATGACCCAGGTCGTACAGTAGCATATGAAAACTCCGTTAGAAAAGTTAGAGATCATTGTCATATAACTGGAAAGTACAGAGGAAGCGCTCATGACATATGTAATATTAATTTCAGGTTGACTAGAAAATTACCTGTTGTGTTTCATAACTTGAGAGGATATGACTCTCACTTCATAATGCAGCACATCGGAAAGTTTAAACAAAACATAAATGTTATACCAAATAACATGGAACAGTACATGGCCTTTATGTTAGGACAAAGTTTGGTGTTTATTGACAGTTTTCAGTTTATGTCTCAATCATTAGAAAAATTAGTAAAAAACATCCCTTCGTTTCAATACACCTCTCAGGAATACTTTGATGATAAGCTAGAATTAATAAAACGAAAAGGTGTTTATCCTTATGATTACATGAACAGTTTTGAACGCTTCGAGGATACTAAGTTACATGGCAAAGATAGCTTGTATTCTCAATTAAATGATGAGCATATTTCAGATGCAGATTATGATCATGCTAAAAAAATATGGAAAACATTTAAGATTAAAAATATGGGAGAATATCATGATTTGTATCTTAAGACTGATGTGCTGTTGCTGACAGATGTTTTTGAAAACTTTAGAAAAATGTGCATTGAGTATTACAAATTAGATCCTTGCCATTACTTTAGTAGTCCTGGTTTAGCTTGGGATGTATGCCTTAAGATGACTGGTATCCAACTTGATTTAATAACTGATATTGATCAATATTAGTTTGTGGAAAAAGGATTAAGAGGTGGTACGAGTTATTTGGCAAACAGATATTCACAGGCTAACAATAAATATATGAAAAACTACGACAAGAAAAAAGAAAGCAAGTACATAATATATATTGATGCTAATAACTTGTATGGGTGGGTCATGTGTCAACCGTTACCTACTGGCAACTTCAAGTGGGTTGATAGGTTTGAAAAAGGAAAATCAAATTACATTGTTGAGTGCGATATTAGGTATCCTGAAAAACTGCATGACTTGCACAATGATTATCCTCTTGCCCCGGAAAGTTTAAATATAAAAGATGAGTGATAGTCAGACTATTGTAAAAAAATTAAACAAAAGTTTAATTTAGGACATTGTAATGTTAATTAACTTGTTACGACGTTGAAAAATAAATAAAAGTATGTTGTGCATTACAGAAACTTAGAATTGTATAAAAAGCTTGGATTGAAGGTAACAAAAATACACCGAATACTGCAGTTCGACGAATCAAAGTGGTTGAAAACATACATAGACTTTAATACTGCCAAGAGAACAGCTGGTAAAAATGCTTTTGAAAAGGATTTCTTCAAACTGATGAACAATTCAGTTTTTGGTAAAACTATGGAAAATTTGAGAAAAAGAATTAATGTTAAATTAACTCACGACGAGGAGGTCCTTTTAAAATATGCAGCAAGACCTTCATTTATTTCTTGTAAAACGTTTAATGAAAATTTATTTGCCATAAACAGAATAAAAGAACGATTAGTTTTGAATCGTCCAGTTTATGTTGGTATGTGTATTTTAGACTTGTCAAAATATTTGATGCATGATTTCCGTTACAACTATATCAAAAACAAATATGATAGAAAAGCTAAGTTATTATTTACTGATACCGATTCCATGTGTTATGAAATAAAAACAAAAGATGTTTATGCAGACTTTTACAAGGATAAAGAACTGTTTGATAATTGTGATTATGATCCAAAAAAACGTCAGTTCATTTTAATGATAATAAAAAGGTTATTGGCAAGATGAAAGATGAAACTTGTGGAATACCCATTGTGAATTTGTTGGGTTGCGAAGTAAACTATATTCGTATGAGCTAGATAATGAGGTTTGTACAAATAAATGTAAGGGTGTTAAAAAGTGCGTTGTTAAAAAACAGATAGCACATGATGATTACAAAAATATTTTGTTTACCGCAACAGAAGCCCACCATGAGATGAAAGTTATTAGATCACAAAAGCTTAACATAAGCAGCTATGCAATAAATAAAAAAAAGTTTATTAGCATATGATGATAAACGTACATACTAGATAATGGATAAGATACCTTAGCATACAAGTAAAACATACTATGATAGAGTATGATAGATGTTAATTGTAATAGTTGAGTAGCATTCAAGGGTTTACAAATAATTATATATAGTATTATTATATAATGGTACAAGAAAGATTAAAAAAGGTTTGCAAAAAATTAACAATTTAAAAAATAAATATAGAAGAGAATTGATGAGAGGTAAGCAACTCCAAATAGAATATGAAGTAGTTCGTGATGAATTTATGGACACCAAAAAAAGACGATTGCTGGTTGAAATGGATAATTATGAACGTGAGCTGGTTAAAAACAGAAAAGAGTTTCTTGAACTGAAATACAAAATAGCAAAGTGTAGAAAAATAAAATACTCCATGGTAAAAAATGATATGCAGAGCGATGATGAAGAGTACTGCCCGGTTCCGTCTGACTTTGCTTAATGAGTTGCAAATGTTATGTTATTAAAATGACCAACGGTGAACCGGATTGATGAGTGTATAGAAACAAGGGGTATAAGGCGAGTTTCCCAGAGCGGGGTTGCTTGAGAAAACTGTTGAAATATGTTGGTGTTGATTTAGGCGTGACTTACATTTAGATCTTGGTGATATGAATGGGAAGTTACGCCTGAGTTTTTGCTGACATATTTCATTAGATTTTCTCGTGCCCCGTGATGGGAAACTGGCCTGGTACCCCTCGTTTCTATACTACTGATATCGGACACTTTGTCGTAAGGTCTATAAATGAAGGTTTCAATAGAGGTGAACTATCCATCTCTCAGAAACAAGGGGTTATTATTTGTATACCGAAAGGAAATAAAGATAAGCAACTCCTCAAGAACTGTCGACCAATCTCACTTTTAAATGTTGCATATAAATTAGCTTCAGCAAGTATAGCGCAGAGACTAAAACATAATGAATTGCATGTTGTTTAACGGCTCATCAACACAGTATAGGTTATTTAGAGCCGCCCCAGAGAGAGAGGGGAAGGATAACAATCTGGGAACCTGCCCTACTCTTATTATCGAATAGATTCCTATGGTTATTTAACGTGCTCGGAGGATAGACCGATACACGGGACCGCCCGGTTTACGTCCCCATCCGGCGGGAAGGTGTCTTGCCCAAGAACACACCGACGGAACTCAGTGGCAACACGGAGGATTGAACCCGGGGCCTCCGGTTACAAATCCGCTGCGCTACCGACTGAACCACGCCAGCCCTCGAGACTAAAACAATTTTTACCATTGATTATCAATGAGGATCAAACTGCCTTCATTGCAGGTAGATATATAGGGGAAAATACTAGACTACTATATGATCAAATGTTCAATGAAGAAAAGTATAACATTCTAGGACTATTATTACTTATTGACTTTGAAAAGGGTTTTGATTCAGTTGCCTGGACATTTATGTTTGAAGTCCTTGATTATTTCAACTTTGGGTCTTCTTTTACATAATGGATAACAGTGTTGTACACAAACACCGAATCGTGTGTTTCAGTAAATGGTCATCTGTCAGACAAGGCGCCCCGCTGTCACCGTATATTTTATTCTCTGTGCAGAGATACTGGCTGTTCTCATCAGAAATAATCCCAATATATAAAGTATAAAAGTCGGGTCCACAGAACATTTGATATCACAATATGCAGATGATACATCTTTAATGTTAGATGGTTCAGAGAATTCACTTAGAAATTCCCTTAATGTGTTCAAATTGTATTTAGAAATATCTGGCCTTCATATTAATATGGATAAAACTACAGTCATATGGATAGGTTCAATGAAAAAAGTAATACTAATATATGTGAAGACTATGAATTATCAATGTTGGGCATAAACTTTTCTGTTGATCTTGAAACAATGTTAGACATTAACTACGACGAAAAAATCTTGAACGTAAAAAAACTATTAATAAATTGGTCTAAAAGAATACTAACACCTATTGGGAAAATTACAGTTATAAAGAGCTTAGCTATGGCCAAAATAAACCATCTTATTTTAACTTTACCAAATCCGGAGCCAGACAATATTCAAGAATTAAAGAAACTGTTTTCTAACTTTTTGTGGGATGGAAAAACTGTTCAGGTCAAAAGATCTACCATCTGTCTTAATTACTCACAAGGTGGTCTTCGAATGTTGGATTTGGACATATTCTTTATTTCGCTCAAACTAACTTGGATCAGAAGATTACTATCAGACAAAAAATTGAAAGAATTGTCAAAATGCAATGAAAAATAAAGAAGATATGACCTATTTAAAATTTGCTAAGAAATGATGACGTCATTGCGCCTTTTTACCATGTACGGCATATTGACAAATAGCAAAGAAAATCAATGCAAATGAAAAATAAGCATACAATTTATATATTTTACATATGCATATTTATTTTTGATCAATTTGCAGTGATTTTCTTTGCTTTAAAATAGATTTTGTCAATATGCCATATATGGTAAAATGTCGCGTTGACGTCATCGTTTCAAGATGGCCGCTTCATTTATGTTCTTTGCAAACTTCCAATAGGTCATATTTCCTTTCCTTTTCATGGCATTTTGATATTTCGTTCAGCTTTGTTACTTAAATATTAAAATAAAAAAATATTAAGAAACAAGAAATGTCACTGTAAGTGACAAATGCCCCCGAAATGGTTTTGACCTTTGACCTCTAAATGTGACCTTGACCTTGGAGCCAGTGACCTTGATTTTGTGCGCGACATGTCGTCGTGTTGTCGTGAGCACTTGTGCCAAGTTATTTGAAAATCCTTCCATGAATGCGAGAGTTATTAACCGGACACGAAAGCACTTCTTTTTTACCTTTGACCTCTAAGTGGACCTTGACCTTGGAGCCACGGACCTTGATTTTGCGCGCGAAATGCCATATTGTTGTGGTGAGCACTTGTGCCAAGTTATTTGAAAATCCGTCCAGGAATGTCAGAGTTATTGACCGGACACGATTGGATGGACGGACGGACGGACGGACAGACGGACTACTATATGCCACCCTTTGGGGGCATAACAAAATAAATAAAGATAAGATAATGATTGATTGCAAAATGATTAATCATATTATAAAAACTATCAAAATGTTAAATCACATGTTCATGCAATCCCGGAACGTTAATGCTTAATTACAAATACACATAATATGTAATGCCCCGAAGGGAGGCATGTAGTAATCGCACTGTCCGTGCGTCCGTCCGTTCGAAATTGTGTCTCATCCATTCCTCAGAAACTACTGAAAAGAATTTCGTCAAACTGCACACAAAAATCATGACCATATATTAAAGGTCACGGTCACACTTGGAGGTCAAAGGTCAAACAATCGTCAAAGAATTCATGTCTCAGCTATTACTTTGAAAGTACTGAAGGGAGTTGCGTCAATTATCACACATCTGTTCATCATATTGAGAAGGTGTGTCGCGCGTAAGACTCATGACCGTATCTTAAAGGTCAAGGTCACACTTGAAGGCCAAATGTAAAAAAAACGCAACCAATTAATGTATCAGCCAGTACTTGGAAACTACTGAAGTGAGTTGTGACAAACTTCACACACATGTTCATCATATTGAGAAGGTATGTTGCGTGCAAGAATCATGTCAGTGTCTCAACGGTAAAGGTCAAAGGTCAAACAATCTTTAAAAAAAGCAATACTCAGCCATTACTTGGAAACTACTGAAGGGAGATGCGTCAAACTTCACACAATTTTTCATCAAATTGAAAAAGTGTGTCGCGTGTAAGAATCCTGTCAGTGCCTCAAAATTCAAGGTGACAGTTGGAGGTCAAAGGTCATGTTTGTCATGTCAGCCTTTAGTCCAAAACTACTGAAGGTAAATTAATGCGTCAAACTTCACACAATGTTCATCTCAATGAGAAGGTGTGTCTTATGCGAGAATCATGTTAGTGCCTCAAAGATCAAGGTCACAGTTAGGCAGATGGTTTGCAGTGGGGGAATCCGTGTTCCATGGACACATTTCTAACTACACACAAAAAATAAATAATGCTTGTTTAATATCATTCTGATATAATGCTTTTAACCAAATACCATGGCAAAGATGTGTGACCCAACTCTGATAGAATATTAAATAACTAATCAGGTCCCGGAAAGTAAATTTTAAATAACAAAGTTATAAAAAATACTTTTATTTTTTTTAAATATAACTCCAATCTCTAACTTCTGCGCTATATAAATCAATTATAAAAAATGTGTGCTCGTTTTTGAGAATTTAACAGAAGAATATGAACACTCATAGTCATTTAGCCAAAATTATTCCCTATTTTTAGGCAGTCACGGAAAGTAAATCATTATTATTATTCATTTGTAACACAATTACATAAACAATAAATATGTATGTCCGCTAGACTATTCTACATTAATATATACTAATTTTAATTATAGGAACATGATAGTTTATGAAAAATAATATTATGAGTAAGACTGGTCCAAAATTCATGTCCATTTTAGGCGGTCCCTAAAAATAAATCATTAATTACAAAGTAATTTTTTAACATAATTACATCAAATAAAATAATACAGATTTATGTCCGCTAGACCATTCTACATTAATTTATACTAATTTTAATTATAGGAACACGATAGTTTGTGAAAAATAATATTATGAGTAAGACTGGTCCATATATGATAATCATCTTTGATAACAGGTCCCGGAAAGTTTTTGCTAAATTACAAAGTCAAACTATATTTTTTTTGTTTTTTTTTGTGTGTACACTTAGATCAATTCATACCGCACACACACACACACACACACACACACACACACACACACACACTATTTTAACTATGTTTAAAATCGTCCCGACTTCTAGTAGCCACCATTAAAGAAGTCTGGCGGTAAATTTGGATTCAGAGATAGGTGAAAATTATGGGAATGGGGGTGTTTATTAAAAATTATTTCACACAAAGCCGCAATAGTCTGTCCTATTGAGGGGAAAATTATAAGTGTGTGTGGTTTGTTTTGCCTGTGTTTGGACGTAGTGAAGTTTAATTGTCGTCAAAACATATTCAGCGTTTGTTTTATTTTCATTTATACTGGCTTCCTGTGATATCATTATCAAGGCTAAGGGTTCTATGATATCACTATAGTGTCAAATCTATCAGACCATTGCCATTGTCATCTCTGCTAAAACATATGATAGTTATTTTGCAGATGTGATGTCTTCAGGTATACTGGTGTCCGACCAGTTTTCGGCGCCTAACAGTTTCCGTGATATTCATTTTAAACGCATGTTTTTAAATTTAGCGATACTTTTCATTCCGGATGTACATTTTTGTTGATAGACATGTTTATCTGAATGGTGAAGATAAAAACAGACACATTGCATCCTAAAATAATGGAATAGTCTATTTGCACTGATGTTTCAATTCATCACAAACATAAGGTTTGTTACAATATGGGTCATTTCAAAGGGAAGCAACCTGTAAATAATTAATGCAGGGGAGAAGCAACCTGTACTAACTTTGTTTCATAAAATTGTATGGGTGAAAAATAATTAAAAATGAAAGAATTGTCATTGTTTTAATGATATTAACAATATTGCAAAAACTATACGGATTGGTGACAAAGAATCTGCATTTTACATCGTACTTATACAAAGTTACATATCTAGTGGGGTTTCCCGAAAATGTCATCTGATATTGCGTACATATTAAAGGCTTAGCCTTCGTATGGTGGTTTTAAATAAAAATCCTAATTATATTTTAAATATTATTTCATTAAAAGTCTGTAAAATGTGCCGAAAACTGCTTGGACACTAGTATATAATAAAATAATTGAACAAAATAAGTAAGCTTATCATAAAAAAAAGGATGATACTTCCAAAACATGCAAAAACGGGGAAAAAATCCTTATCTTAAAATTGCATCAGCCTTAGTATCCATAAATACAGTTTCCATTATCTTGACTGTAATAGTGTTCATTAGTTTGTATTCGGATGAATCAGACTGTCATAAATTAATGTAAAATTTGTATTTCAGCCCAGAACTCAAATTTGATACGGTTGGTAAATGGTAGAATCGCTAGTCAGGGCCGAGTAGAAGTATTTCACAACAATACATGGGGAACTGTTTGTGATGACGAGTTTGACGACAAAGCCGCGACTGTGGTGTGTCACATGCTGGGATTTAATGGGTAAACTTAGGTCAAATAAAATAATATGTGTGGTTCCCGTTACACTGGGGAAAAAAAGGATTTTTTTATTTGGAGACTGATTTTTGACAGAAAAAAACAAAGCGTTGACTGCAAACTGGTCTTGCGTGTCACCTTTTACTTCTTCCATAATGCTAGTGTTCATAAATGAACATACTTTTCTAATGCCGTCAAACTGCCGACATTTCTGACACAGACCCAAGGAGGACGCCATCATGCTGCATTGGGATTAGCATCGTCAAAATGCTTTTCTACAGTGTATTGATGATCATAACAGAGTTGAAAGTGTCTCCGTAATGGTATTAACTTTACCGGAGTTGCGTCCCTTTCTACGATGATTTGCCCCACATACCTTAATACTTTTTACTGCAAAAAGGAGAGAAAAATTAGGGTTGGCGAAAACGGCCCAAAAATCTAGGATCAGTAGGGTAACCGGAACCACACATATAATTTTATTTGGTCTTCCTGAACTTAAATTTAAAGGGGCATGCAGCAATCTTGTATTAATCAAGCATTACAATAAGTGCTATCGGCCTAGCTACTATTAGGCTATATAGGCCCGGGCCTATACATCAATTTGAAAGATGAAAACAGTAAAAGTAAAAAAATGCACTAAAATCTGAAGCTGGAGGGCATGTGGGGTTAAGGGTCAACTTCTTTTCTTATTTTATTTTACAGTGTAGGTAATTTAACTTTGTCAAATGTTAATCCTCAAATTTGTATAAAAAAAAAAATCTTTAAATACCACACAAGTTCTGTCAGATATACACCAAAACGCACCATTACATAGCTAAATTAAAAAAAAAAACACAGAGGGAGCATACCCAAAGACACCCGTGGATTGTCGGGCCTATATATGCATTTCAGTTCAGCTACTCCCCTTAGTGCATCAATTTATTAATCCATTTAGACTGATATCTGCTTGCATATAATGAAATAAAATTGCGAGTTTTCAAATTTTATTATTCTACTATAGGTATATATATATTATTGATGCAATATAATCAACAGTTAGTAATATGCAAAAAAAAATTGCTTTGAACTATTCTAATAATTAATATTAATGAAATACAAGATATGTAAACAAATAAAATAACGGGACGCCACAACTTTAAAAATAATACAAGATTGCCGTGTGGTATACATATACTGAAAGGAAAAAGAAACACAGGGTGCGTATTTCCGCTATATATTGTATGTTTAATATGCTACTGCTAATCGAATGGTACAGGGCGACATTAGGCCTGTCCTTTTAGAAAGAAGGTTTAAACAGCTCTGAACACACCAATGGTTACCCCTTTAAAGTTTCATTATCGTCAGAATGCGCATTTGGCTCAAGCAGGTGAGCAAACTTATGCTTTTAATGTTGCAATCACTTAACATTGAATACAGTACTGAACTGGCTCAATTTTTCAAAGAGGAACTTCAGCATTTATGAATTTCTTGTTACAACGTGTACTGTGATTAAAACGTCTACAACATCACAGTTGTTTCCTTTCTCTAACTAACTGATTTCCTTGGAATATATATGGAATTAAGTGTGCAGTATATGCAATATATAGCGGAAATACGCATCCTGCGTTTCTTTTTCCTTTCAGTATATGTATTATTGATAGTTTGTTATTAAATATAAATATACCATTGCTTTTTGACATAGTGACGTTCCCTAACTACTGTTTATTTTGTACATTTTAGATCTGTCTTTACTGCTCGTCCCAGAGCCTACTTTGGAGCAGGTGCAGGTACGATCTGGTTGGACGACGTGATTTGTAACGGGAACGAGAGTAGTCTGGTCAGTTGTAAGACTACCGCCTGGGGTCAGTCCAACTGCGGTCATGGTGAAGACGTCGGTGTCTACTGTCAACCAGGTAAGTTTGATATAAGATAATTTAAGAATGCATTTTTTTCTGGTTAGTCGGCTTTATGGAAATATTTTTTTGTCTTACCTTGTTCAAACGGTTTAAGAGACATGTTTTTATTTTTATTTGTATACGCCCGTTTGAAAAGCTATGCCCGTTTGAAAACACCCATTTGAAAAACTACGACTGTTTGAAAAACGAGACGTATTATGGTCTGCGGTTGTCCGTCCGTACGTACATCCGTAAACAGTTCGCATTCTACACGATAACTGCAAACGTATGAGACCCATCTTCATGAAACTTCAAAGGTAGAGGAAGATTCCTATTGTTTTTGGGGTCAGTAAATCAAAGGTCAAGGTCACAGTGACCTTATAAGAAAATATGCATTCCGGACGATAAATGCGAAAGCATAAAACCTACAATCATGAAACTTCATAGGTACATTGCCCCATGTAGAAGGTGTCCTATTGATTTTGGGGTCAGTAAGTCAAAGGTCAAGTTCACAGTGACCTTATATGAAAATATGCATTCCATACGATAACTTCGAAACCATCATACCTACACTCATGAAACGTCATAGGTATATTTCCCTAGGTTAGAGGAGGATCCCTGTTGTTTTGGGGGTCAGTAAGACAAAGGTCAAATTTACAATGACCTTATATGGAAATAAATATGTATTCTGGATAACAACTTTGAGACCATAACACCTACACTCATGAAACTTCATATGTACATTGTCCTAGATGAGTGGAAGATCCGTATTTTTTTCTGGGGTCAGTAGGTCAAAGGTCAAGGTCACAGTGATCTTATATGGAAATATGCATTCCGGACAATAAATTCGAAACTATAACACCTGCTCTGGGTTAAAAGATCGAGAAGGTGTCCCATCCTTCACAACAAAGAGGGAATGTAAAATAACCATATATGTATTTATTTGATAATACAATCAGGCAACACTTGTTGTTTTTTTAATTTGATAATACAATCAGGCAACACTAGCTATTTTTTGAATTTCTAGAGTGGAATTGAAGTCCTCGTTCAAAATGTGTTTTAACTGAAAGAAGTAGAGCAAATTGTATGCAACTGTTTATCGCCATATGTTAGCGTTTGGGACAAAGAGACTTGGGTACTAACAGAAAACACAATGTTGATTTGAACACACAAAAAATCAGCCGACTAAAAATAATCGAAAACAAAAAATGTTGCGTTTACATGTATTGAGTATATATAGGGTAAGGATGGTTGTGTCAACAGTCTATATTAGCAACTAGATATTGGACACGTGGATTAAACCTATTTGGATATAATAATCCATTTTCCGCATCTCATACAATTGTTTGCTCGGTCGTCATACCATGACAACGCCGGTGTTTGTCCGTCCGTGTATATGCGTACGCGTCATGTTTACACTGTCGGAGTCTGTAATCACCTGGTATGATTTCGAACAGACTGACTCGCTGATAATCTCGTATGTTATCGAATTTTCGTAGTGTTTCATAATTGTAATAGTCAGTTTTATATTGTAACATACATGCAGCTCAGTCGAAAACAAAGATAGATTTGATTGCCAGTTAAGTTGGATTACATTCAAAGAAGAAATGATTTACATCTTCATTACCCTGACCGCAAATGCATTGAGGCGATTCGCGTAAATGATTTTGAAAAAGATCGTTATTGAGATTACTACATGAATTTCTTATCCTAGCATGCATAACAGAAAAAAAACGAACACCAGAAAAGTAACAACTATGAACATTTGAATTAGTAAACATTATTCGCATAAGCTGACCTTTGAATATGTTTAATGAGCCTGAATTTCTAATATCTTAAGGTAAATCATTCCAGAGTTTCATAGCTGATGAAATAAATGAATTCATAAAAATAGAGGTTCTAACTGAAGTCTGCGAGAAAATTTCTGCGTTCCTGAGGGGACATGGAGTCTCTTCCGCTACGGTTCTTGGCAGGTTCATTTGCCAGGTATGCAGGCACTGTTCCGTTTTTCATTTTTATATACAACAGAACGTTTTTAGAAATAACGCCGTTCTGATAACGTTAGCCATCCTATTTCATTCATTAAATTAACAATAGATACCGAACGGTAAGACCGGTCACAATACGCGCAGCTTCATATTGTATTTGTTCAAGTTTATTTTTTTCATATTGCAGCATATTCGAAGATTGGACGGACATACGATAAATAAATTTGATTTAATGCCTTACGACTTAGTGTAAATTTCAAAGGTCTCATAGTTCCAATGATTTTGGAAGCCGAAAGAGAGATATTTTCGATATGCATATGATAACCACGCATATCATATGAACTTCGTTTGCAAAATGAACAATTCATTAATGTATAACACCGTTCTATTCGGAAGATATGCACTTATAATCGATACTACTAGTAGTTTCCATTCATAAAATACTCACACCACTACAATGTAAAACCAAAATGAGGACTATTGCAGACCAATATAAGTCCATACAGCCATGTAGTTTTGCAGCAATAAGTTTAGTATTAGTGGGAGCAACGTTACTGAAATCATAAAATTCTAAAGGACATACTCTAACCATGAGCAACGCTACTGAAACCATAATCCTGAAGGACATACTCTTGCCAGGAGCAACGCTACTGAAACCTTAATCCTGAAGGACATAATCTTGCCAGGAGCAACGCTACTGAAACCATAATCCTGAAGGACATAATCTTGCCAGGAGCAACGCTACTGAAACCTTAATACTGAAGGACATAATCTTGCCAGGAGCAACGCTACTGAAACCAAACTATTTTTATGTGAATTAGTATATATTTTGTGATTATCATGCTTTAAAAGTATAAAGGGCCATAGTATGATACTCCGGCAAATGGAAACCCTGGAACCAATGCGTACAAATAGCCAACTCACCATGCTCCTCATACAAGGTCTTGTGGACATACCGGCATCTGAGTTCCTAACACCTGTATCCACTCGAAATAGATAGAATCACCCTCTGAAATTAATATAGTTATATTTTTCCAGAATATATCACACATTTAGTATGTTATTTTACCCAATAACAGTTTGTCGTTGGTATAGTCTACCAGTCACTGCGGCTGAGGCTACATTTCTGGTATTTTAGAAGCAGGAGCTTTCCTAACTTGTATTCTAAACTCAGTCTCGGTCGTGTGTGTTAGGTTTCTAGGGATTATTGGTGCTGTACAGATGCGTGTTGGTTGAATTCCTAGGGGCCGCTACGGTAGCCAGACAAAACTGATGATGAAGGGCCTAAAATGTGTACCATACAGATCATACAGACACAGAAATGTGCCGCCGCCCCATCCCTCCACCACTCACTCCACTATCCCCGACCCACCCACCCACCCACGCATACTTATTCAATAAACACGTGTATGCCTTTATCTGCAAAATAAAAATGTTCGATAATAACGACGTAACTGTGTTCAACTGTCAAAAGCGCACTCTATTATGCGGGACCTAAAACACTTAAGAGCCGGGATCTGCTAGATGAATGAAGGCCCGATTATCACAATTAGACCTTTATTTACATTTTATGAATTTTTTTTACATTTAAATAATATTTTGTTTAAAAAATACATTGTGTAAGTACTAAATACTAAATAGTGTGTTGTGCGAGTACTGCGTACCAGGCTCATGCTTACTGAATACAGCCTAAAATGCCCTGAATGCCGCGTACCAAAAGGTGGGGGTGTTTAAGCGTCCCATATGCTATCGCTCATAGACCGGATAAATCGGTTCAGCGCACCACGCGGATGTTACCATACTTTTCAAGACCAGACCTATGAACGCAGTATCTCAGTCCGACGATTTGTCGAGTTTTTTACGACGCTTGTAATGTTTGTATTTGAAATCAAGCGTCGCAGTTGATGAAGACTATTGCTCAGTTAATCTTGATCATCTTCGACGCTTGATTGTTAAAGGGAATGTAGCGACACAGCCAAACAGCTCTGTTATTGAGAGTTCTGAAAAGCTTGGTAAAAGGTGAAAGAATTATCAAAATCGGATGATAAACAAAAATGATATGACCATTTAAAGGTTGTTCTAAAACGAATACGGGAGCCGCCATTTTTAGAACTATGACGTCATAGTTCCATATTACCATATATGAAATATTGGTAAATATCATTTAAAATGAAGAAAATCACTGCAAATGAATGATTTATTTACTGGTCATATAAAGCATTATTGCCATTAAGTATTACATATTTTTTTCAAACAGTTGCTGTCATTATTTCCCTATAACTCAGAACATTTTCATATTTATGAATATTTCATATATGGTCATTTAGAACCGTGATGTCATAGCTCTCAAAATGGCCGCTTCCATATCCGTTTCAACAGAAACTTCAAATGATCATATCTTCTTTGTTTATCATCCGATTTTGATAATTCTTTCACCCTTATTTAAGTATTTCAGAACTCTCAATAATTAAGATGTTTTAGCTGTGTCGCTACATTCTATTTAATAGACAAACCATGAAGGTATGAAACCACTAATTATTTTCACCATAAACACCAATGTTGAAGTGTCACATATTAATGATTTGCTGCAAATACAACTCAAGTATGGATAATGCAGCAATGTAATGTTCATATAGAAAACTAATTTTCCACTTGCACAATCACCAGAAAAGGTGGGGTCACAAGACAAGACTAAACAGTTCAACGGTACAACTGTTTTCGTTGACTGACTGTTTTCTTTGCTCACAAAGTGTAAGCATGGAGCCGAAATTTCGAAAATGTTCATCAATGATCCAAGAAAACCTATTAATACGCTTCTTATACATACAACCACAAAATAGAATAGAAATGGGCAGTTTTCCCCTACATATAATCCATTTCCATCAAAAAAGGAGTGATTACTTTTTATTACAGGAACTATGTTCGACTACACCTCGAAGGTTTACATGCAATTAGTGGTGGTAAACCTATAAGAAAAGAAAACATGTTCAGATGTTTCTTAAATGAGGAACTTGTGTTGTCATTTTCATAACTAGCTTAAAGTACTTACTTCATGCAAATCGAATGATTATTTGCCGCGATAGGGTTTTGTGAATACCAAGGACAATAGTCTGAAATCGACAAAAGTCAGAGATATTTATTTTACATTTACACTATCTGAATTGTCATACCAAATGGTATTTCTTGCCAATACACCATATTATATAGATCAAATGTTTAGAACAGTCAAAGGACATTAATAAAATATGAATTTTAGGTACAATTATGACTACGAATATGCCAAGTTATGTCGATTTTTATGCCAAAATTGATGTGTTAAGCAGATTCTTCAATATTGGTGGTACCATACCTGATTATAGTATCGAATACGAGCTCAATAATGCCAAAAATACCGCTAAAATCAAAATTGATACTAGCTGAATGCTTCAAAGTCGAGTTTGAATGATAAGGAATAATATTTTACCTTTTACACAAATCTCCATTTTTCCACAGTGTCCTATTTTAGGGGGGAAGGGGAAAGATTTAGTGTTTTCATGCCTACCAAATTGGTTGCCATGCAGATTTAATTCATAAAATCATGTTACAAACATGCAACCCTACATGCTGATACCAAAATAACACAGTTCAATTGCAAACACTTCACAAAGACGTCATTTTAAACACGAACACAAATTGATACTCACAATTACGGCTTAGATAATATTGGACTAAAAACGCTCAAAACCTATGTAAAAACTATGGAAAACTTATTTCTGAGCTTATTTTACCAATTGTCATCGGAAAAGTTTCCCTAGGTACGAATCTAAGCGAGTCCTAATTACTGCACGTATCTCTTATTGGTATGAAACCACTAATTATTTTCCCCATAGACATCAATGTTAAAGTGTCACATATTAATGATTTGCTGCAAATTTAACTAAAGTATGGATAATACAGCAGTGTAATGTTCATATAGAAAAAAGTTCCACTTGAAAAATTACCAGAAAAGGGTGGGGTCACAAGACATTAAGAAAGATATTGTTTGTGTTGTTTTAAGAGAACAATGTAATAACTTAAACACGTTATTTCAACGAAACCTAATCACTGAGCATCGTAGTCAGACAAGAGGTAATGCAATCATAATATGTTATGTATTCGTCACTTCGTTTCATAATATATTGAACCGAACAGCTAACGCACCAGTAGACAATACCTATAATATCTCAATAATAACAATCAATAAATCAAAAAAAAAATCCTTCTGAACGAGACAAATATCTTGTCTTTAAAATAACTTCTTTATCACATTTTTCTTTCAATATAACGCAAACAAGTTCTTTTGGAAAATATCAAATTGTTGTGAAACGTATGGAAAAGAAACAAAAATTAAACGAATAAAACAATATCGAAAAAAAAAAAAGGTGGGACTTTAGAACTTTGGTTCAGTATATATTACTATTCCGAAAAGAACTTGTTTGCGTTATTTTGAAAAAAACTGTGATAACCTAAAGAAGTTATTTTAAAGGAAACCGATTCACTGCCCACCACTTGGTCAGGCAAGATAAAAAAAATAAAATAAATTGTGCACATAGTTCAGTATATGTTCGAAAATATTCAAGAAATATAGAAAAATCACGTTTCAAAATGTCGGGAAAAAATCATAACTCTGGTGTATGAAAACCTGTTATAATTTCAGAAAATAACGTGTTTGTGTTATTTTGAAAGAACACTGTAATAACCTAAACACATTATTTCAACGACACTTAATCACTGCCCATCGTGGTCAGGCAAGAGAAAATGCAATGAAACTAAATTGTGCATTCGCGACAGCCTGTTTGTTTAAAAATATATTACTATCCGAAAATATTTATTTTGCGTTATTTTGAACACTGTAATAACCTAAACAAGTTATTTCAAAGAAAGCTGAATTACTGCCCAGCCCTGATCAGAAAAGGTAAAGCCATACAAATAAATTGTGCACATATTGCAGTATATGTTTGAAAGTTTTCAAAATATATAGCAAATAAAAGGTTATAAGTCCAGCAGGAAGAGTAGCATTCACAAAATTCTGTCACTCCAACAAGTATTACAACGCAATAGTGATTCAAAAAGTACATCACAAACACATTCAGTAGAAAAGCACATCACAAACATATACGTGTTGACAACAGGGTTACCGTCTTGGAACGGTTAGTGGCAAAAGAGACCACTAGGGTGTTTAAACCGGTTCAATGGTGCACCAAATCTCAGTCTTACCCTGTCATCATCCTGAAACAACAGGACAGTGTAAATACAAATAATCCCCGGCGAGTTAACCTTTCATATTTGAGAAAGCGTTGATAGGTGTTATCAAAAACAACAACACATAAATGTTCATGTATATAATATATAAAACACTAAGTTAAACCTAAGAAACTAATCTCATATGTACTCGATGAATTTTCAGACGTCAGAGCATCAATGGGAAAACCGGCTATTGCGACAAAACGGGGTGAAGGACATTCATCAAATGTGTCCCGCCTTAAAAAAATTACGAACATTTTGCAAATCGGGATATTGTCTTCCCGAGTGAAATCAAAGACGATACATGTCGTCTCGATTAATACACAAGATTTTAATGTACCTCTTTATGTTTGTGTTTTTATTTTAAAAACAACACAGTATACTAAAGGACGTGTGTATAATCTCATACTATTATCTTTCACTACACATGTAATTTTAAAACTGTCATAATAAAACCACAGATTACGTTTATACTAATTAACGTATATAAAACACAGATATAACTTACCAATACACTACTGTACACTACATATACTCTATATATAGCGACTGGCTCGACTCTCTCCTAATTCACACAGCCTACGACAAACATGTATACTATAGAACAAAACAGTAGCAAACGAAAAACCCTGGGGGTTTGAAAAAACCCGTGGCTAGTGTACTGGCTGGGCATGTCGCTACCACGAGACAGTCTTTGGCCAGACACCCGGAACCCTCCATTTAAACTTGTATGCAAGTTATTATTGAATTCAAATTAGGGGGAATAAGCTAGTCAGGAAATTTGATTAAGTCAATCGCTGTTAAAAGAATTACACCCCTTCCAAAATATAAAGCAAACAATAAAGAAATCAAAATAACATATTCCAGTTATTTTCGAAATATGACCAAAGGGAGACAACTGTTGTTTCTTTACGAAAATAATTCATTTAAGTTATTACGAAAAACTTTCGCCAGGGAACAAACTACTTTTTTAGCCTGTAACAACACTATGGGATATTTTAAAAACAGTTTGTGAATCACTATCATTCTTATTAGACAACATTTTTGTCAGGTTTGGACATTTATAGGCAAACCATTGGCATTCCTATGAGTACTAACTGTGCACCCCTGTGATTTGTTATTGTATTGCAACGAACGTGACTAAATGTTAGGACTTTCTCCAGATACACACGCTAATGCCATCGACGCTTTTAATAACACCTCAAGCTATCTGGATGATATACTTAATTTGGATACTCCTTTCCTTTCTTTTATGGTTCCTAACATTTATCCTCCAGAAGTAAAACTCAATAAAGCTATTGAAAACGGAGTAGTAATAACTAGATTTATGATAAGAGAGATGATTTTGATTACGATATTGTAAATTTTCCACATTTAGATGGGGATATCCCCACTACTGTTTCTTATGGCGTGTATATTTCTCAGTTAATTTGTTTTGCCAGAGCTTGTAGCCGTGCTGAGGAATTCAACCTTCGTATCTTAACATTACTGAAAAACTCATCCTACAGGGTTACCGTTACCATAAATTACGTAAGCCTGTTTCAAAGTTTTATTATCGTAACACTGATCTGCCCGACAAATATAATAGTTATATTAAAACACGTCTGCGACAAGGTTTATCAAAACCCGTCTTTTACGGAGATGTGATTTACAAACATAGGAAGCTTTATTAAGATTATTAGAAAATGTATAAACAGAGGTTACGACCGAAGTATTCTGCGGAGCACTACATGCTTAGGTGTGGACCCTTCTACAGTTTGCAATTATGCTTTCCTCTTTGATTGTGCAACGACCGGACGGGCGATGAACTCTATGATAACGTGTTCCTAAATCTTTTTAGGCGGGAACCGTTTGATGTTTGTCCTTCACTCCGTTTTGTCGTGACCTTTACAGTTTTCCCCTTGATGCTCCGACTTCAAACAATTCATCGAGTACATGTGAAATTAGCTTCTTAGGTTTAACTTATTTTTTTCATATATTATATACATGAACATTTCTGTGTTTTTTCTTATAACACCTATTTAAGCTTTCTCAAATGTATGGCGTTAACTCGGCTGGGTTATTTTTTATTTACACTGTCCTGTTGTGTAGGGATGACGACAGGGTAAGAGTGAGGTTTGGTGCACCCTTGAACCGGTTTAAACTCCCCGGTGGTCCCTTTTGCCACTGACCGTTTCAAGGCGGTACCCCTGTTGTCAACCTTTATAAGCAGTACTTTTGGTCATTTTGCCAGTTTAGAAATAATGACCTGTAACTAATGCAAGGGTCGTAGAAAGGTAATTATCACCACATGGGGGATTTCCAGCAGGCAATGCTGCAGATGATGTTTATTGCTGGATCATGATAAATCTCATATTATCAGACGTTCACAGTCAACAACAGAAGCAAGATGTTTACAAGGATTGATACACAAATATGATTTAAAATGATTTCTTGACAATAAACTCTGATCACTTTACAATTTATGTTTTTATGAATTTGATTTTCCTACCATTTCATTACATTGTAGAAGTATTTTTTTAAAGTCCAATATATGCAATTTCACATACTTAATATACAATTAATAGTCATGGCAGAATGCATATAATATAATTCATTACATTTTTTTATATGCCTGTTTCAAAAATGGAAGGTACTATGGTACGGGGTACGTCCGTACGTCTGTACGTTCGTCCGTAAATAATTTGCATTCCGCAAGACAGTAACCTTATATGGAAATATGGCATTCTGGATGATAACTTCAAAACTATAATACCTACACTCATGACTACTACTTCATAGGTACATTGCCCTAGGTGAGCGGAGAATAATACCTACACACATGAAACTTCATATGTACATTGCCCTAGGTGAGCGGAGAATCTTTATTTTTGAGAATTTTGATTTTGGGGTCAGTAGGTCAAAGGTGAGAGGAGGAATCCTTTAGCTTTTAGAGTCAGTAGATCAAATGTCAAGCTCACCGTGACCTTTTATGGAAATATTCATTCCGGACAATAGCCTCGAAACAATAACACCTACCCTCATGCAATTTCATGGGTACATTTCCCTAGTGCGAGGAGAATCCTTATTGTTTTTGGGGTCATTATGTCAAAGGTCAAGGTCACCATGACCTTTTATGGAAATACGCATTATTGACGATAACTTCGAAACCGTAACACTCAAACTTATGAAACTTCATAGGTATATTTGCCCTAGGTAAGAGGAAGAACACTATTGTTTTTTTGGTCAGTAGGTCAAAGGTCAATGCCACCATTATGGAATACTGATTTCGGACGATAACTACAAAATATAACACCTACAATCATGAAACGTCATTGGTACATTTCTCTAGGTGTGTGGAGGATCCCTGTTGTTTTAGGGTCAGTAGGCTGATAACTTTAAAATGATAAACCTACACTCATGAAACTTCATTGATACATTGCCCTAGGTGAGAAGAACAGGAACTCTATTGTTTTGGGGTAGCTAGGTAAAAGTTCAATGTCACCAAGATCTTATAAGAAAATTCACAATTTGTTGTATAACTTCATAATATTCGCACTCATGAAACTTCCCAAGCGCATTTTGTCCTTGTTGAAAAGAAGAACCTTATTGTTTTTGGTGTCAGAAGGGTAAAGGACAAGGTTACTAAGCCCTATTAAAGTATAATACATGCATTTTTAAAACATTTTTGCTAGAAGTTCAAAGGTCAAGGTCATATTAACCTTTAACCTAAACTAACATAATACCTTAAAGGTAACGGGCGTATCATGCGCCGTTAGGCGGCGTCATTGTTTTGCTCGAAATGGTACCTAATTCGGAAAAAGCTAATTTCTAGTTACAATCTTGATAGCCACCGAATTACTACCATATCTTCCCTTATTTTTTAATAGTTTTATCTTTATATATTAACATTAACTTTTAATTACTACTTAATTTCTTCATCTTTCGTCGGTTTTTGCGCACAATATAACCTATTTATGTGTCGACGTGCCGTAAAACACCATTCATTCATTCAAATGAGATGGGAGGAGTTTGAAGGCGGGGTTATATGTCGGTAATTCGTTATAAATGCACCATCATGATTAATAAAAAGGTCTAAGTTTATTTATTCAAGAAAGCTCCACAACAGGAACATTCAAATTATTTACAAGGAAATGATACCCATAGACGTTGGTGGCTACCACTTTACTAATACCCATAGACTTTGGTGGCTACCACATTACTAGTGCCAATTGGTTTTGGCGGCTTCCACCTTACTAGTGTCCATGTACATTGATGGCTACAACCTTACTAGTGTCTATGGACTTTGGTGGCTACCACCTTACAAGTGCCCATGTACTTTGGTGGCTAACACCTTACTAAGACTAAAGGACTTTGGTGGCTACCACCTTACTAGTGCCAACGGACTTTGGTGGTTACCACCGTAATAGTGCCAATGGACTTTGGTGGCTACCACCTTACTTGTGCAATGGACTTTGGTGGCTACCACCTTACTAGCGCCAATGGACTTTATTGGCAACAAACTTACTAGTGCCAATGGACTTTGGTGGCTACCACCTTACTATGCCCATGTACTTTGGTGGCTACCACCTTACTAGGGCTAAAAGATTTTGGTGGATAACACCTTACTAGCGCCCATGGACTTTGGTGGCTACCACCTTACTAATGCCAATGGTCTTTGGTGGCTACAACCTTTTTAGTTCCAATGGACTTTCGTGACTATCACCTTACTAGTGTCAATGGACTTTCGTGGCTACCACATTCGTAATGTTCATGGACCTAGGTGACTACCACCTTACTAGTGATAATTGACTTTTGTGGCTACCACGTTACTAGTGTCAATGGACTTTGTGGCTATCACCTTACTAGTGCCAAAGGAGGTTGGTGGCTACCACCTTACTAGAGCCCATGGCCTTTCTGCCTACCATCTTACTAGCGCCAATGGACTTTGGTGGCTATCACCTTACTAACGCCAATGGACTTGCGTGGCTACCACCTCACTAGTGCCAATGGTCTTTGTTTGCTACCACCTTACTAATGCCAATGGCCTTTGTTGGCTACCACCTTACTAATACCCATGTATTTTGGTGGCTACCACCTTACTAGTGTCAATGGACTTTGGTGGCTACCACCTAACTAGTGTCCATGTACTTTGGTGGCTACCACCTTACTAGTGCCATGCACTTCGCTTGATACCACCTTACTAGTGCCAATGGACTTTGGTGGCAACCACCTTACAAGTGCCAATGGACTTTGGTGGCTACCACCTTACTAGTGCCAATGGACAATGGTGGCTACCACCTTACTAGTGCTTTGGACTGTGGTAGTTACCACCTTACTAGAGCCAATGGACATTGGTGGCTACCACCATACTAGTGCCAATGGACTTAGGTGGCTAGTGTCAATGGACTTTGGTGGCCATCACCTTACTATGCTCATGTACTTTGGTGGCTACCACCTTACTAGGGCTAAAGGACTTTGGTGGATAGCACCTTACTAGCGCCCATAGACGTTGATGGCTACCACCTTACTCATGACAATGGACTTTGGTGGCTACAACCTTACTAGTGCCAATGGACTTTCGTGGCCACCACCTTACTAGCGCCAATGGACTTTGGTGGCTATCACGTTACTAGTGTCAATATGGACCATGTTCTTTGGTGGCGACCACCTTACTAGTGCCCGTGTACTTTTGTGGCTACCACCTTACTAGTGCAAATTCACTTTTTTGGCTACCACCTTACTAGTGCCAATGGACTTTGGTGGCTACCACCTTACTAGTACCCGTGTACTTTGGTGGCTATCACCTTACTAGTGCCAACGGACTTTGGTGGCTACCACTTTATTAATACCAATAGACTTTGGTGGCTACCACTTTAATAATACCCATACACTTTGGTGGCTACCACCTTACTAGTGCCAATTGGTTTTGGCGGCTTCCACCTTACTAGTGTCCATGTACATTGGTGGCTTCAACCTTACTAGTGCCCATAGACTTTGGTGGCTAGTGCCAATGAACTTTGGTGGCTACCACCTTACAAGCGCCCATGTACTTTTGTGGCTACCACCTTACTAAAACTAAAGGACTTTGGTGGCTACCGCCTTACTAGTGCCAATGGACTTTGGTGGTTTCCACCTTAATAGTGCCAATGCACTTTGGTGGGTACCACCTTACTTGTGCCATGGACTTTGGAGGGTACGAACCTTACTAGCGCCAATGGATTTTAGTGGCAACAACCTTACTAGTGCCAATGAACTTTGGTGGCTAGTGCCAAAGGACTTTGGTGGCTACCACCTTACTATGCCCATGTACTTTGGTGGCTACCACCTTTCTAGGGCTAAAATACTTTGGTGGATACCACCTTACTAGCGCCCATTGACGTTGGTGGCTACCACGTTACTAGTGCCAATGGGCTTTGGTGGCCACAGCCTTATTAGTTCCAATGGACTTTCGTGGCTACCACCTTACTAGTGCCAATGGACTTTGGTGGTTACCACCTTAATAGTGCCAATGGACTTTGGTGGCTATCACCTTAGTAGTGCCAAAGGGGGTTGGTGGCTACCACCTTACTAGAGCCTATGGACTTTGTGGCTACCATCTTACTAGTGCCAATGAACTTTGGTGGCTATCACCTTACTAACGTCAATTGATTTTCGTGTGTACCACCTCACAAGTGCCAATGGTCTTTGTTGGCTACCACCTTACTAGTGCCAATGGACTTTGTTGGCTACCACTTTACTAATACCCATGTATTTTGGTGGCTACCACGTTACTAATGTCAATGGACTTTGGTGTCTACCACCCAACTAGTGTCCATGTAATTTGGTGGGTAGCACCTTACTAGTGCCCATGGACTTTGGTGGCTACCACTTTACTAGTGTCAATGGACGTTGGTGGCAACCACCTTACAAGTGCCAATGGATTTTGGTGGCTACCGCCTTACTAGTGCCAATGAACATTGGTGGCTACCACCTTACTAGTGCTTTGGACTTTGGTGGATACCACATTACTAACGCCAATGGACTTTGGTAGTTACCACCTTAATAGTTCCAATGAACATTGGTGGCTACCACCTTACAAGTGCCAATGAACTTTGGAGTCCACCACCTTATTTGTGTCATGTACTTTGGTGGCTACTACCTTACTAGCGCCAATGGACTATGGTGGCTACCACCTTACTAGCGCCAATGGACTTTCGTGGCTACCACCTTACTAACGCCCATGGACTTTGGTGGCTACCACCTTACTAGTGCCAATGGACTTTCGTGGCTACCACCTTGCTAGTGCCAATGGATTAATTTTGGCTACCACATTACTAGTGCCCATGTAATTTGGTGGCTACCACCTTACTAGTGCCAATGGATTTCGTGGCTACCACCTTACTAGTGCCAATGTACTTTGGTAGCTACCACCTTACTAGTGCCAATGGACTTTGGTGGGTAACACCTTACTAATGCCGATGATTTTCGTGGCTACAACCTTACTAGTGCCCATGTACTTTGGTGGCTACTACCTTACTAGTGCCCATGTACTTTGGTAGCTACCACCTTACTAGTGGATTTTGGTGGCTGCGACTTTACTAGTGTCAGTGACTAAAGCAGCTTCGAAGTTGTCCGTAGTTCTTTAACAGTGTACTGCTTCGATTTTAACAATTATTTTTTGCTATGAGCGGGAATAATATTTGTTAAAATAATATAGATATAGAGAGTCGTTTCTAAAAACAATATGTAAGAAAAGCAAAATTACCAATTGTCCTAATTTGGGAAATGTACATTTATCATTTACTATGTTTGTGTGTAATCTTTAAACCTTGTGTTAATTGGTGTGTTATGGTGAATACCGATGTGTAAATAAAACAATAAGGAATATAAATGTTGATTTCACAGACGAGCATTGACTGTCAGCTAAATACATAATATTCAGATTCATTTGTCAGTAATATATGAATGGTATACAGTATACTGTATACTGTTCATTTTATAATAAAAAGATTACTGTGTGTCCTTTTAAAGTAACAATGACAAACTGCATCAGTCGAGGTTCACGGATCTTAATACTTAATACATACTTCAAGATTGCATTGCGTCCCTTTCCATTTATTGGTAAAATAAGAATATGTTACATCTTGGATTGTATATCATTATAAAATAGTAAATTAATCACTGAAGTTATTTAATGGTGAACATATAATTGAATAACAATGTACATATACCACAAAAATGTACCCCACACAGCCTTAAAACACCACACAAATTAATGCGTATGCTTGAAACAAGGTAAAGCTCATAATGTACTTTTATTCTACCAACGAAAAGTAGCATTGATAATATCTGTATTTCTGTCTCATCATAGTACAAACCATGCATATTTGCAATACAACTTACCCACACATTTAGTACTATGTCATTCTAAATATAATTATAGCAGAAAATAAAAGTGTTAAATCAAGTGAGAAACCCGATTTAACACAAATGAATAGAGTATTTCACTTTGTCTCTCTCTCTTTGTGCTTGCTCGCCCACTTCTTCCTTATTATATGTTTTTTTTTACATTGCTGTTGATCATATTTGAACTTGTTTCTTTATTGTGTTCTCTCTCTCTCCCTCTCTCTCTCTCTCTCTCTCTCTCTCTCTCTTTCAGGCAAATAGGACTTATATTTGAATAAAATATTAAGAAGCTTTTCAAAGGCGCTTGTGAACTATTTCGCGCGTAATAATTTGCGGCATTGTTATATTTACATAAGTTACATTATGTTTCCGTTGTTATAGTAACAATAATAAAGTGCATTGAGGGGTTGGCAACGATAAATATGTGCAAAAAGGTTAAATATCGTGTTTGTATTTTCAGACCGCGGAATTGCCATTTTCTATTGAGATACACCCGGATGCTTATGCTGTTAGGTCGGCAGACCGAAAAGTAAAATGTAATCGAATTTAGACACTATATAGTTTTTTAAAAAGTATGAAGTGGATGTACGTTTTTGCCTGCCACAGACTGATTGTTAACTTAAACGTTAGTGTTCATTACAACAGTGAAAACACGGTGGTCAACAAACTACTAACATAGGAAAACAAGTTGTGCGCATAAGTAAAATCGTTATTAATCCAGAAAACATCAGGATAAGTTAAACATATGACATTCAAGTGTTTTTTTTTCGTTTTTTCACAAATTTATTACAAAGGTGAAACATATTTTTATTATCATGATTAAGGTGTGTGTGTTCAAACAATGCAATAAACGCAAGACCGGCATTGTATTCGTTTTTTGTATGTACCTAGAGACAAACTATAACTCGAGGACACGGCTATGGTTTGGTTTTGTTAATCATAAATATTAATGTATAATGTTGTTCGTATTATTAAGTTGTACATGTAATGTTATATAGATGCATTTATATTAACTTCAAACAAACAGCAAGAACGAACGTCCTAACAATCTGTATTCAGCTATATATAAATTATTATATATAATTTATGTGCATTTGGATTGACACATTATACTTCAGATCTCTAAAACAGCTTGTCGGATTTTTATTTTTCAAAATAGTTGCGACATGAAAAAAACAACAACTGGGATGTGCCTCTTTAAGACATTCACATATTGTGAACATATAGAATATATTTATGTGTATTTTAATATTTCAAGAAAACAGCATGGGAAGTATTCTTTTTGAAAAAGTTTGACACACCGACGGTCACTTTTACTATTTCCAAATCCAAAAATGTATCCGTCTGTTTGTGTTTGTTTTTATTACGAACGACCTTTTATTTGCTTATGAATAATACAAAGGTTACGTATACATATTATATCAGTTTAAAATAGACACTTTTGCTGCATTTGCTTAGTACTGGTTCTACCCAGGAAGACATCGAGAGAGATTCAGATAAGTTCATGAAGCTTTCGTTACAATCTATGTAGAATAAATAAGTTAAAATAGATATTGAATTTATAATTCGAAAGCGAGATCCACAAACATACTTTTAAAATCGTTTATGGAGATAACTCGACTTCAACCCCCAGTGGCCTACTTTGCCACTGACCCTTCCAAGGCGGTAGCACTATTGTCAACCTTTTTGTGTTTGTGATGTCGTTTGCATTTTTTATTAATTTTGCCTTTTCGTTTGTCTGTTTGCGTGTTTGTTTTTGTGTTTTGTGGTTGATTGTCGTCCTTGAATGCTGCGTTCCCTGTCCGATATTTATATCCTTCTTCAAAAACAAAATAAGCGTTAGCGCAGAGTCGCCGAGAATTTTCAAGCAGAGTTGTTTTACTGCAAACATTTTCATAAACAATAATTAAACAAAACAGAACATAAGACAAAGGCAGCTTCCAAGTTGTCCATAGTTCTTTAACAGTGTACTGCTTCGATTTTAACAATTATTTATTTGCTATGAGCAGGAATAATATTTGTTATAATAATATAGATATAGAGAGTCGTTTCTAAAATAATTATGTAAGAAAAGCATAATTACAAATTGTCCTAATTTGGGAAATGAACATTTATCATTTGCTATGTTTGTGTTTAATCTTTAAACCTTGTGTTAATTGGTGTGTTATGGTGAATACCGATATGTGTAAATAAAACAATAAGGCATATAAATGTTGATTTCAAAGACTTTTGAACTTGCTATACATAATATTCAGATTCATCTGTCAGTAATATATGAATGGTATACAGTATACTGGTTATTGTATAAATAAAACATAATGTTGTTTATGTTCTGAGTATATCTATTCAATACACGTGGGGTGTCTGGCATGCTTATCATTACATTCGCCGTGGGTGTGCCAGACGCGCGCGTCTTATCTATTGGCCGACCATAAATTGTGAAAGAGATACAGATACGCCCTTTTATGTCTAATAGACAATCAAAATAATGGAAATATATAGCTGATGGTCAATTGTTATATTCTAGATATTAAATTAAATATCATTTAATTATGCCTGATGATTTCAACAAATATTTATTTTTAGATATTATTATTGTATTTATATAAAAACACACGCTATATGTAGTGTCAAACTTTATTCTAATTCATGTTAAAAATATGTATTAATCGATCAATTTTATAGACAGATTGGCATTTTGTTGAATTTACTAGACGCGATTCTTTACAATTTGCTTGCGTTCCTGAATACAAACCAATTAATGAATAAGATAAAAATTGCGTCTTTTAAAACAATAAAAATATAAATCAAATTGATCATTTCATTGTATATTTTACACGAAAATATATTATTTAGCAAACATAAAGCACATATGACCATATTTATCAACATTACTTTTACAAAAGGTGTAAAAAAAGAAAAGAAAAAGAAGCTCCTTGTTTTTAAGCAGTGTGTTTTAGTTCAAACAAGATGCATGGAGGATCCCAGAAGCGAAAAGAACATACTTTTATTCAGACGTAAACTATACAGTTTCTCGAATACAACATGATTACAAAATATAAAATTACAATATTTTCAACAATCTTTAACTGCGTTTTAATGACGAAATCTTATATTTGATAAGTGTTAAAACATTTTGGGGTTTATAATGCAGACTTACTTACTTTAACCTATATTCAAATATTATCCGTAATGAAGACAAGATACAAAATGCACGGCTTTTTTTTCACTCGAAATGTAACGTTTGCTCACTATGATGCAGTATAAAGGGAAGATGACAGTCTTAACGTTTGTATCAATCATTAAAATTACCGTCTCGATTAATTTATCCAGTATAATGTTTTACTTTACACCTGCCTGTATATAATTAAATACAATTTTAAGTTACATTTTTTTATTCTTATTAAAAGTAATAGTATGTGTGTAATATACTCACCTGCTAGTAATATGCCAAACAGCTTTATACCATTCTTATAATTAATATTAATGATTGAACAATTGAAGGTTATGTGAAAAACTAAAAGGAAGCTATGAGTTAAAAATAATCAAGATTACCGTGTGTCCTTTTAAAGTAACAATGACAAATTACATCAGTCGAGGTTCACGGATCTTAATACTTGTTACATCTTGTATTGTATATAATTTTAAAATAGTAAATTAATCACTTAAGTTATTTAATGGTGAACATATAATTGAATAACAATGTACATATACCACAAAACAAGTACCCCACACAGCCTAAAAACACCACACAAATTAATGCGTTTGCTTGAAACAAGGTACAGCTCATACTGTACTTTTACTCTACCAACGAAACGTAGCATTGATAAAATATGTATTGCTGTATCATCATAGTACAAACAATGCATATTTACAATACAACTTACCCACACATTTAGTACTATGTCATTCTAAGTATAACTATAGGACACAATAAAAGTGTTAAATCAAGTGAGAAACCCGATTTAACACAAATGAACAGAGTATTTCACTTAGTCTCTCTCTCTCTTTGTGCTTGCTCGCCCACTTCTTCCTTATTATATGTTTCTTTTTACATTTCCGTTGATCATATCTGAATTTGTTTCTTTATTGTGTTGTCTCTCTCTCTCTCTCGCTCTCTCTTTCTCTCTCTCTCATGCTTGCTTGCCCTGTCTGTTTACTTCCTTATTTCTTTATTTATTACTTAGATCTATGATCGTCTGAATTAATAAATAAATCCGTTATCTTTTACTTAACCTACCCGTCTAGCTGACTTTTTATTATTATTATTATGTTATTATTATTAAATTATGAAATTCTCACCACGAGTCCTGCGTGGCTCCTTCTTTCTCATACATCATGTATTTTGATCTGAGAAATACTGAAAAGGTTGTAAAATCTGTTTATCTCTATGCCACGAACAAAAACATTACAATGGGACCCTATGGAAAATTAATTGTGGTGTGAGACGTGCAGGGATGATCAGTACCAAGCGTAGTTGTGCATATCATCACCGTGTTCCTGTTAAACAGGTTGAGGTATGGCCCTTTAAAGGTTTTAATACACAAACTTTGTCCGGACTAGTTCTCCTGAACCCATGGCCGGATTTCAGAGAAACGTTGCAGGGAAGATCAGTACAAAGCCTAGTACATATCATCACCATATTCCGATTTGCGCTTTAAACGTTTTAATACCAACACTTTGTCCGGACTAGTTCTGTTGAACCCCTGGAGTAATTCTGCTGAACACCTGGCCGGTCGAAACTTGGCAAGGATGATCTGTATCAAGCTTAGTTGTGCATATCATCACCGTGTTCATGTTGAATGATTTTTGGTGGAGCTATAATCTTTAAAGTTTTTAATACACAAGCTTTGTCCCGACTACTTCTCCTGATCCCCCTATAATAGCTGTTTTAGCCAGTAGAGCGTCAACATGCCCTCTAGGGCCTCTTGTTTGTAGTTGTATTATTAAAAACAATATAATAAAGACACAGTTTTATTCAATATATTTATTATAGTCTGTCTATAAATACATCAGTTAAAGTTTACTGGTTCCTAGGCATATCAGATTGGACATCTGAACTTATTTTTTAGTCTATTTTGTACTGAAAATCACCTCTCAAAAATGGACCATGTCACATAGCAATTTTACACAGAACATAAAACTGTTATTCTTTGGAACCCGTCAGCTTGCAACCAAATTACTTTCTTGCAACGTGTTTAAGGTGTTGCATTATTATTTGAACCCTTAAGCATAGCTTTAAATCTTGTCCATACTGCTGTAGTTTAATATGACCAAAAGTGCATATGACTGTC
This sequence comes from Cyrtodaria siliqua, assembly GCA_037043455.1. Lineage (NCBI taxonomy): Eukaryota > Metazoa > Mollusca > Bivalvia > Adapedonta > Hiatellidae > Cyrtodaria > Cyrtodaria siliqua. The sequence goes on along the minus strand of JAWPHD010001478.1, from coordinate 178,715 downwards.
CGAAAATGTGCTATCAGTGATATAAATAGGTCCCTGAAGCTCATAAACATTGCTTGCACATGTATGTGCGATTTTAGGGGTCAGCTAGCCAATTTTTGGTTTTAAGACATTTCCCGCAGTTGTGGAAATAATGTCCATTAAAACGGTACAAACAATTATCGGGTCTCTCTTTGTTCATGGTTCTCAACGCTTGCAGTGCATGCCAGAAAACATCGGCAAATTGTGCATTGTTTTGCATAATGGCGGTAAATGCTCACAGTGAACCTGTACCACTATTACAGGGAAAAAACGAGAAACAGAATCAAAAGGAGAAAACTGTAAATAACTGGTGACGCTGTTTTATACAATCAGTAAAGCTGTCTCGTGAAAAGTATGCTACGCACTACGAAAACTCTGACTGGCAAATCGAAGCTACCAAGAAACGCACTTTTTTTAAAAATAAAATAGCGTACCTGGAAAATTACGTCCGTACATGGTACGGAGTTAATTAAAACAAAATGTGGACTCTGAAATATAAACACGTATTTGACATGGATACGCGGTCTATCTGGAGCACTGCCTACCACAGAGCTAGATACCCCTTTATAAAGTAGGTAGAGTATGTGGCACAACTCCATCTGCAGGTTTCTGAAGACCACACGCAAAGCCTGCATAAACAACTGACTTAAACTTTATATACCACGTGCATACATAAAACTCACCAAAGAAAAGAATATCATGCCAATCTAGTTATATTTCTTCCGACATGTTCAATGTTTTTTCAAACTCATAGTATGTGGACAACAGTTGATACCGTTAAATGGATTTTCATCATTGGCGATTCGCGCCAAATCCCCTATTAACAAGTAAGGGATGCTACGTGTTGTAAACTGATTAACTATGTATATGAAGATCAACACATTCCGGTCAATGGGTGTATACACATATAGATAGAAATAAAAAATTGAAGTCTGAATTATTTAAAACAGTTTATAATAAAACTGACATCAATTTCGATCAAACAAGTCGAACATCATGTGAATCTGGTAGTGTCTTGGTGGAAGATGATCAAATTCTACACAGTCTAAAAAGATGTTTGTGGTCGAGAGGGAAATGTTTGTACGTTTGAAATCTTCTCGCCACGTACCGCTGCGGACTTGAATCCATCTCAGATATTCATGAACAGGATATTGGTGTGCCACATGGCCCTATTCTCTATGTCACCCGTTTTAATAAACGAATGGCCGTATGGTTCAATGCATTAATCCTGGTGTGGATTGTTGTCTATATGTTGTAATATGCCATCGTGCAAAAACAATAAACTCATACTTGGTCAGATGAAAATGGCATTAAACTTTCAAAATGTAAAAGTAATTGTATGCATTGTTGGCAACTACGTAAACATCATGAAGACCCTCATCTTACACTGGATGGTTCACCAATACCAGTAGTAGTTGAAACAAAATGTCTTGGTCTTTACATATTTTGTTTTCCGTAACACAACTTTCATATCACAACTTAAATACTTGAAGGCCAAATGTGTTAAAGCTCTTAATTTACTTAAAGCTGTTGCAAACACGAATCGAGGACTTCATAGAAAAGTGCTCTTACATCTGTTGATTTTAGTAATAATCATAAATAAACGTAGAATTTAAATGCATGTTCATTATTGTATTTGCCTATTTAATTTAAGTCTAATAATACCTTGTGAATCCCTAATTATGATTTTTGGGTGTCAACGAAATGTGCCTCCGATTTCTGAAATGCTATTTTATGAATGAATGAATGAATGACGGGCGAAAGGAAGGAAAGAAGGATCGCTCAATCAAAATCAAATAATTCAATCAATAAATCAATCTAAATAAATAAATAAATAAACAAATAAATAAAATTGACCGACCGACCGACCGACCGACCGACCGACCAACCGACCAAAAATAAGGGAAAAAGATAATGAAAAAGAACTAAAACTGCTGATATCCAGTATAATTCAATCAATACATATCTGTATTAGTTTTCGTTATTCAATGTGTTTTTGTTTAAATCCTTTTATAAGAGGGGGAACTTAGATATAATCCATCGTGGTGTGGTCTTACGAGTAACATTACAGGTATGACCTGTATCGTATAGGTGTGCGTATATTGAAACCTGTTGTGTCTATGTTCAGTAACATATTTAGGTGTGTTCTTAGGTGTAACGTGACAGGTACGGCCTGAATCTGTGTAGGAGTGGTAGTTTGAAACCAGTTGCCACTAGGTTCTTTACAATGGGTGGGTGTCTACTTATTTGTACATTACAGGCATGGCCTTTATCTGTAGGAGCGTGGGTTATATGAAGTATTCTGATACTACTTGGGTGTATACTTACGTTTAAAGTGACAGGTATGGCCTGTATCGGTATGAGTGTGAGTTGTGGTTTACATGGGTGTGTATTTAAATGTCACATGATAGATATGGACGGCATCTGTAGGAGTGTTGGTAGCTATAATCATGTCACTGTATCAATGTTTTGAACACTATGTGGTGTAACATGATAGTTATGTCCTGTGTCTGTGTGAGTGTGAGCTACTTGAAGCCTTCTGGGTGTTCTTAGTTTGAAATGACAGATCTGGCCTTATGCATTTGGGTAGCTTACAGGCATGCTTCAATGAATTTATTTGATTTTACGCTAAAACAAGGCGACGTCACCAAAATGATGTCATGACGTTTCATAAAAGAGTCAATTCGTCATGTAAGACAGACGTATAGCACATGAGGAAGACATCTATCCCACATGACTAGATGGGAGAAAGTGCAAAATTCTTACGGATGACGGCATTTATACAGTACTGGTTCTACTCCGGAAAAATGAGGTGTTCCGTCTCTACCACAATAAAAACGACCGTCATAAAATGGCTTAACATGTGAGAAAATGATGTAAAACATCATTCAAAAAAACGTGTTCGAACTTTCATTGATATCAACACTCTTTCTAAGTTTGATAAAGAGCAAAATTCAAAATGAATTTGCTAGTATTCACAAATATCAGACTATTACATTATACAATACAATCAAGAGCCATAAAACTAGTGTTACTAATTTTATATAGATGGTTTTCAAGGCTGTCATTAATATCAACAATCCAGCGAAGTATGGTAAAGATCAAATAGAAAATGAAGGTATTAAAAGCAAAAGCTCACAATGCTGAAAGGGCATTTTTCAAGGGGCCATGATTCTAGCGTTCCTGGGCCGATATAGCTTGTTTATGAACTTGTTTGAGCTTTCATTAATATCAACAATCTGGCAGGGTTGGTAAAGATCAAATACACAATGAATGTGCTTGAGAGCTCACTAAGTGTCATGCCAGTGATTTTGGTAAAGTTTCGACATGTGATTAGGGACTGCGTATACGAAAACTCAGTGCCCATCTATTCAGGGCAGATGGCTTTAGGTCAACCTCAGAGATTCGGGGCAATAGCCACCTCTGGTCTATGGTCTTATCTCATGCATGCTGTTTTGATGAACACATCTGACAATCTATAGCATTGGCGCATGACATGATCACCCTTTCGATAGCACTTAAAGGAACTATCCCACCAAATAACGGCAAAAAATACACTACAAACCCGATATTAAAACGCTTTCCAGGTGTTCAGGTCATATAATAATGTATATGTGCTAAATAAAAAGGTATAGTTTTATTCACTGATTCTTAAAATACTCGTGATTGATATGCGTAAAATGAATTGTGAGTTGGTAACTTTAATTCGACACTTTAGTTTTGGATTTGGCCTGGCTGGTTAAAGCCGTTTATATCGTGTCTATTGAGTTTAGATTCTTCAAATATGTTACATAATACCTCGTCATCCGTAAGCATGACTTTTCGTCCCTCGGATTTTCTAGTCGTACCCTAGATTACATTATACAATACAATCATGGGCAATAACAATAGTGTTACTAATTTTATATAGATGGTTTTCAAGGCTGTCATTAATATCAACAATCCGGCGAAGTTCGGTAAAGATCAAATAGAAAATGAAGCTATTAAAATGCTCGCAATGCTGAAAGGGCATTTTCCAAGGGGCCATGATTCTAGCGTTCCTGGGCCGATATAGCTTGTTTATGAACTTGTTTGAGTTTTCAGTAATATCAACAATCTGGCAGGGTTGGTAAAGATCAAATACACAATGAATGTGCTTGAGAGCTCACTAAGTGTCATTCCAGTGATTTTGGTAAAGTTTCAACATCAACACCACTTTTGTTTTTTGAGAAATAGTCGTCACACAATCGTATTTTTAAACGTAGTTCACACACTAGGAATTAAATACGAATGCTCGATACAAAATGTCGGCGACGTTAATGTAGTTGGAGATGTTTCAAGGTATTTTGTTTCTTTAAACTGTGTTAATAAAGGTTAGTTTAAGAGAAAGATTATGGTGATAAATAAACATCTTGTTCCAAGCCTCTTTAAAACTATCTTTAGCATGGTGGCCATATTAATTTTCCGGTTAACCTGACTGTTACTTGGAACCAGCTACACATCAAAAGAAGGATTGCTTTAAATTGTCATGAAAATCCATATCCTGTTTCAGAGGAGTTTCGCCATAAGAATTTTACGGACAGACGACGCTTCGTGGCATCCCTGATCAGAGCTAAAACCCACGTATTATACTATACACATTTTACTTTATTAACACTCTGTTGCAACATATAAAGAATACAGCTTTAGAATTGTTATGCCCTTGTTTTATTTCATTATGAGTACTGATATTTCTTTCTGTTAAAATCGACAATACATGACATTAATTATAATAATATTTATTTTATTATATAGAAACGATGTTTCGATGTTACGATGGGGAATTTATTGATGAGTCGAGCTGGGTTTGCGACGATGAAAGAGACTGCTCCGATGGATCGGATGAATTTAACTGCAGTAAGTTGCTACAAGATGACGTGACGATAACTTATTATGCTTTCCAATAGACAGTGGTCATTACGTGGTCCGAGTATTAACATTCATACCCCCATCCAACCCCTTTTCCAAGAAGGGAAAACGGGGTTGGCTGGGGTATGAAATATAATTTCGGCTTAAAAGGTTTGCCTATTGTAAACTTAAAACATTTAATAGGCAATTTTAAACAGGTTATCACATTTTGTTTGGTAAAAAATGTTTTTAAACATGTTCTATTGTCAAAATATCCGCTATAATATCCTGCTAATATAAGCTTTCCCATCGCTTAATGGAATTAAGGCTGGACCACGTAATGTCTAATCGATGCGTGTCACTTGGCAAACCTGTTTAGCAGACGCTGTGTATTAAGGACATTTCCTACAGTGTTTTATGCGAATCTTTTTAGCGCATACATGTCTAAGAGAGACTACGTACACAAATAACATACTTTTTCAAACATTGATATATTTTCCCCTAGATTGCATTATTATGAACCACATTAACTGTTTACTGAATAATGAAAGTATTTGTTGATACAATAAAATCAAGTAAAGTTTCAGTATTTGGTACAGACCACAGAGAGATTTATTAGTTCAGCCGCTATAGTATTTTCATACTAACCGTATAAATGTTTGCCTGAAAGGTAAGAATTAACTTAAATGTGCTCTTTTCGTTCCAAAACCCATACATTTAAAAACAATAATAATATGGTCGTAATTGCTCTTTTCTTAGAGACGAGTATGGTGACATGTGATTTTTTATTTAATTATCTTTAAGTACACGATATTTTCTAACATTACTTTATTCACCTCGAAATGTCTCTTTTCCCCACCAAAATCTGCCATTTTTTCCGAGGCAATAAAGGTAATATTCCCATTAATTTCCACATATATCATGTATTTGTCTTCATATATATTTATAGAAAAGGATCATATATATTGAGCTTGAATCAAATTAATAATTCGATGAGATTTTTGTTACTAAAGTTTGCCAAAAATGGAATATGGGTCATGTATTCATCATAAGGTGTCTCAGAAACCAACCCGGTGACCTATTATTTTAAAGCTGAAATATGCTTAGGATAGACAGTTCTATGTACCAAATCTCAAAGTGAAACAATATGAAGAAACTGTAGGAAATGTCCTTAATTGGACTGGAGGCGATCTGGAAGAGTTGGTACCAATACAAATACATTAGCACATTTTAAGCCATATATAATTGTCGATTTGTTTGTGGTAATCATCCCGTTTATCCTGGATAGAACCAGTACTATATACTCCCCGCAGCGGTGAGAGGCGAGAAAGTTACAGACGTTGCGCAACGTCTTTGCTATCCCGGTCACGGAAACGCCAGTACATGTAAGGAACAAATATATAATGGGATTGACATTGGTGTTCTTCAAATCAAAATATAGTCTAGTCTTGACTAACTGGACTTCTTAAACATTGGTCTCGACTTGAAAGAACAATCTCTTTTCCAACTGTTAGTACTCTTATTGTATGTTAAAATCGACAAGTCAAGAAATGCATTGAAATGCTCACGTTTCTATTGTCCTGCCAAAGCCGTGCATTCCGATGTCAGTGGGAGTTGTATCGAAACGAGAGACGTTTGTTATGGTAAAACTGACTGCTACGATGAATCGGATGAACTCAACTGTAGTAAGTTGCTAGGAGACGACGTGACAATAAACTATATGCTTTGCAATAGACAGTGCGATGCGCATAAGAGGAAAATGATGTTCAGATGATATACCTTAAAGTCTTTCTGAATATGTGTAATATTGCTAGTTAGTCTGGTTGCCAAACACCATTTTAGTCAAGACACAAAATAGTCGTCCACACATTGGTGTTTATTTCTAACAGGTGAAGAAATTCAGAAATTGAATGATGCCAAATATGATGGCACCCTTGAGGAAATTAACATATCCAACATGGCTGCCGCAACATTTAGGTGGCAGTATTTTGACTTCTACATTAGCTAGGACAGCCATTGTCCGCCTATGACCACGTTTAGGGGGGTCCAGAAATACATTTGCGACCTCAATTTAACTGTAAGGTGAATAAAAATTTCAAGGTGGTCGCCAAGATGGCGAGCAAGAGAAGAAGTGTGTAATACCGTCTGGATGATGATCGTTATTACGTGGGTCTCAAACGATTATTTATTAAGATTTCTGATAGCATCGACATGTAATTAGGGACTGCAATAGCCACCTCTGGTCTATGGTCTTATCTCATGCATGCTGTTTTGATGAACACATCTGACAATCTATAGCATTGGCGCATGACATGATCACCCTTTCGATAGCACTTAAAGAAACTATCCCACCAAATAACGGCAAAAAATACACTACAAACCCGATATTAAAACGCTTTCCAGGTGTTCAGGTCATATAATAATGTATATGTGCTAAATAAAAAGGTATAGTTTTATTCACTGATTCTTAAAATACTCGTGATTGATATGCGTAAAATGAATTGTGAGTTGGTAACTTTAATTCGACACTGTAGTTTTGGATTTGGCCTGGCTGGTTAAAGCCGTTTATATCGTGTCTATTGAGTTTGGATTCTTCAAATATGTTACATAATACCTCGTCATCCGTAAGCATGACTTTTCGTCCCTCGGATTTTCTAGTCGTACCCTAGATTACATTATACAATACAATCATGGGCCATAACAATAGTGTTACTAATTTTATATAGATGGTTTTCAAGGCTGTCATTAATATCAACAATCCGGCGAAGTTCGGTAAAGATCAAATAGAAAATGAAGCTATTAAAATGCTCGCAATGCTGAAAGGGCATTTTCCAAGGGGCCATGATTCTAGCGTTCCTGGGCCGATATAGCTTGTTTATGAACTTGTTTGAGTTTTCAGTAATATCAACAATCTGGCAGGGTTGGTAAAGATCAAATACACAATGAATGTGCTTGAGAGCTCACTAAGTGTCATGCCAGTCATTTTGGTAAAGTTTCCTCATCAATACCACTTTTAATTTTTGAGAAATAGTCGTCACACAATCGTATTTTTAAATATAGTTCACACACTATGAATTAAATACGAATGCTCGATACCAAATGTCGGCGACGTTAATGTAGATGGAGATGTTTCAAGGTATTTTGTTTCTTTAAACTGTGTTAATAAAGGTAAGTTTAAGAGTGTCGCAGGATGGGTCGAGCCGGGTGAGATTGACAACAGAGATGTGTACAATATTTAATTATAGTAGGTATAATACTTTATTAAAATGCATTTCAAATTCATTAATATTCACAAGTTAATCTATATTCACGACAACAATTACACTGTCCCAATAGTTCAGTCACCGATTTATCGGAGTTCTCTTATAATGGTTCCGCACTGTTCCCAACACTAATAAAATCAGGTTCACATATCCCTGATGTAATATCTATATCTAGTTCCCAACACTAATAAAATCAGGTTCACACATCCCTGATGTAATATATATATCTATATATAACGTATGTCTATCCGCACATATCTATATATCATTTATCACTTATCTCCTTATATGATCGCTCGTCGAGCCTGTCCACGTCGCGTTAATTAACTACCCCTGATGTTACCATCAACCGACTTCCGACGTTCCTCAAGCACGCACAAAGCAGCGTTTCTCGTCGCTCGCGAACAACGTTCCCTCAACATAACATCGCTCTTGACATAGCATCGATATCATCCAAGACGGGCGATAACCAAGCTGGGTGCCACGTCATCACTCCACCACCTCACCTGGTTGCCTCTAGGTCTCTAGCCTCGACAAAATCATATCATTGTATAGAAACATGTTCTATCCACAATTCAATAGTGTGACTATTAATTGCAACACCGTTCAAATGAGCCAACTCAGTTTATTAACTTAACAATCAATGTGTGAATAATAATTGTACCACCGCTCATGTGAGCCAACTTTCATTTACTTAAAGTATATGTGTAACTTGTAATGAAATACACCGCTCATGGGAGCCAACTCCGATTATGTCAAATGCCACATAATCCATAAACGCTAATATATACCTGCCTACTAACATAATCGCGATATAAAGTTATGATACTGATATTATTAGTTATTATGTAACCCTTCGTCAATATATTGCAACATAGTATAACGTACATTAAAATCATACATCTTACTAATCTAGTCGACAAGTCATCTCTTAGGCCGTTTGCAAGTTTAAGAATTACAAATAAGTAAATACAACTTACAAGATCGATGATCCTGTCGCCTATGTATCAGCAAAGTATTGCAAATAATTTAAAATAACTTAGTTTATCAATCTATTTCTTGATAAATTGAAGCTCTTTATAAAACAGGTGGTCACTCTCTGACAGTAAGCTAACTACTGACCACAGTACGGATTTTCTCTCAACACACTCATCCAAAACCATATACCGTAACACAATGGTCTATAGCAATTACACTGGACAGTGAGTGAGTAAATGTACATGTATACTTGGACAATTTACAGGTAGTTATGCACTACCACATTAAAGGGACTTTGCCTGTTTTCCCAGGTTAAAAAACATATAAGAAATATCATCGTTTAAAACCAAGATAAAACGTAAAATTAAGATGTCAATTTACAGTCATGTTTTCTTGCCCTCAGTTAATACCAGAGGTCGTCATCGGACATACAAAACATCAACTTGTAATGTGACAAAGAGAAAGATTATGGTGATAAATAAACATCTTGTTGCAAGCCCCTATCTCTAGCACGGCGGCCATTTCAACTTTCCGGTTAACCTGACTGTTATTTGGAACCTGCTACACATCAAAAGAAGGATTGCTGTAAATTGTCATGAAAATCCATATCCTGTTTCAGAGGAGTTTCGCCATCAGAATTTTACGGACAGACGGACAGACGACGCTTCGCGGCAACCCTGATCAGAGCTAAAAATCACGCATTATACAAATTTTACATTATTAAGACTCTGTTGCAACATATAAAGAATACAGCTTTATAATTGTTATGCCCTTGTTTTATTTCATTATTAGTACTGATATTTCTTTCTGTTAAAATCGGCAATACATGACATTAATTATAATAATGTTTATTTTATTATATAGCCCCCTTCACATGTGACGATGGGGAATCGATCCATTCGAACTATGTTTGCAACGGTGATAAAGACTGCCCCGATGGATCGGATGAATTTAACTGCAGTAAGTTGCTACAAGATGACGTGACGATAACGTATTATGCTTACCAATAGACAGTGGTCATTACGTGGTCCGAGTATTAACATTCATACCCCCATCCAACCCCTTCTCCAAAAAGGGAAAATGCCTACGGGGTTGGCTGGGGTATGAAATAAAACCTTAATTTCGGCTTAAAAGGTTTGCCTATTGTAAACTTAAAACACTTAATAGGCAATTTTAAACAGTTTATCACATTTTGTTCAGTAAAAAATGTTTTTAAACATGTTTTAATGTCAAAATATCCGCTATAATATCCTGCTAATATAATCTTTCCCATCGCTTAATGGAATTAGGGCTGGACCACGTAATGTCTAATAGATGCGTGTCACTTGGCAAACCTGTTTTTCAGACGCTGTGTATTAAGGACATTTCCTACAGTGTTTTATGCGCATCTTTTTAGCGCATACATGTCTAAGTAAGACTACGTAACAAATAACATACTTTTTCAAACTTTGATATATTTTCCCCTAGATTTCATTATTATGAACCACATTAACTGTTTACTGAATAATGAAAGTATTTGTTGATACAATAAAATCAAGTAAAGTTTCAGTATTTGGTACAGGCCACAGAGAGATTTATTAGTTTAGCCGCTATAGTATTTTCATACTAACCGCATCAATGAATTAACTTAAATGTGCTCTTATCGTTCCAAAACCCATACATTTAAAAACAATGATAATATGGTCGTAATTGCTCTTTTCTTAGAAACGAGTATGGTGACATGTGATTTTTTATTTCATTATCTTTAAGTACACGATATTTTCTAACAAATATCACCTCGTAATGTCTCTTTTTCCCACCAAAATCTGCCATTTTTTCCGAGGCAATAAAGGTAATATTCTCATTTATTTCCACATATATCATGTATTTTTCTTCATATATATATAGAATAGGATCATATATATTGAGCTTGAATAAAATTAATAATTCGATGAAGTTTTTGTTACTAAAATTTGGCAAAAATGGAATGTGATTCATATATTCATGATAAGGTGTCTCAGAAACCAACCCGGTGACCTATTATTTTTAAAGCTGAAATATGCTTCGGATAGACAGTTCTATGTACCAAATCTTAAAAACTTAAAAAAGTGAAACAATATGAAGAAACTGTAGGAAATGTCCTTAATTGGACTGGAGGCGATCTGGAAGAGTTGGTACCAATACAAATACATTAGCACATTTTAAGCCATATATAATGGTCGATTTGTTTATGGTAGAGGCACATCATCCCGTTTATCCTGGGTATAACCAGTACTATATACTCCAAACAGCGGTGAGAGGCGAGAAAGTTACAGACGCAACATCTTTGCTATCCTGGTCACGGAAGCGCCAGTACATGTAAGGAATAAATATATAATGGGATTGACATTGGTGTTCTTCAAATCAAAATATAGTCTAGTCTGGACTAACTGGACTTCTTAAACATTGGTCTCGACTTGAAAGACCAATCTCTTTTCCAACTGTTAGTACTCTTATTGTATGTTAAAATCGACAAGTCATGAAATGCATTGTAATGCTCACGTCTCTATTGTCTGCCAAAGTCGTGCATCCGATGTCACAGTGGGAGTTGTATCAAAACGAGATACATTTGTGATGGTAAAACTGACTGCTACGATGAATCGGATGAACTCAACTGTAGTAAGTTGCTAGGAGACGACGTGACAATAAGCTATATAGTTTGCAATAGACAGTGCGATGCGCATAACAGGAAAATAATGTTCAGATGATATACCTTAAAGTCTTTCTGAATATTTGTAATATTGTTAGTTAGTCTGGTTGCCGAACACCATTTTAGTCAAGACACAAAATAGTCGTCCACACAATGGTGTTTATTTCTACAGGTGAAGTAATTCAGAAATTGAATGATGCCAAATATGATGGCACCCTTGAGGAAATTAAAATATTCAAGATGGCTGCCGCAACATTTAGGTGGCAGTATTTTGACTCCTACATTAGCTAGGACAACCATTGTCTGCCTATGACCACGTTTAGGTGGGTCCAGAAATACATTTCCGACCTCAATTTAACTATAAGGTGAATTAAAATATTAAGGTGATCGCCAAGATGGCGAGGAAGGGAAGAAGTGTGTAATACCGTCTGGATGATGATCGTTATTGTCTGGACTCAAACGATTCCATTGAACGCAAATAATATAAAACAATATCTTATATATCCGGAAAGTACAGCTAATATATATGTATTCATGGGCGTCTCCGTGACCGAGTGGTTAACGACGTTACCGCAGTGTCGATTCTTTAGGATGGCGGGAGATGTACAGTACTGGTTCTACCCAGGAAAAGTAGGTGGACTGCCTCCACCACAACAAAATCGACCGTCAAATATAACCTGACATGTGTTGAAAATTACGTAAAACACCATACAAACAAAACAAACTGCCACGTTCAACTCTGCAAAATAAGATCACGATGAACACATGATGAACATTGGCAAATTCTTTCCAACCAAAGTTTTGTTGTTCTACTACGAGCGGTTCTGCTCTGTAATAGCAACATTAGTTCCGCATCTTTGAACACTGCGCTGAACGGTTTCTGTGACTATCCTATGAGCACTAGTGTTCTGTTGATAGTTCTTGTTGGTTAACATACTAGCTACGCTTTCAAAAGGAGCATGCGTTACCGCTTTCATTTCACGTTATTCCTTAATCCCATCTACACATCTAACACAACTCAACCATAAGTACCCCGCATCCTAATCCAGGAATGAAATTTAGGATATGAACACATGATGACACGAAACCTCGCCTCTCAACGCCGCGTGTTCGAATCCCTCTGGTAACCGGAATTATATGTGAGAATGATTATTTCGTTTGACGGGAGTTATACAGTACTTTGTACGGCCAGGGAAAAACAGGATCGTCTGCCTTCACCACGAAAACATCAACCGTCATATAGCCTAAAACATGTGCTGAAAATGACGTAAAGCACCATTCAACCTACTGCGTGATAGTACATTCATAATACGTTAAAACAATTTAGCTAATTGTTGCCTGTTGCAGTAACTACGATGTTCAAGCCATTGGGCCGGATAATAAGATTATCATTTAAAGCAAGTATGTTGTTTTTGTAGGTTGTAAATAAAAACATCTTCAACATAAATCTTAGCGTTTGTTTAGTGCTGTGTGGCGGCCGTAAAAAGTTGACTCGACTACACATCAGTAGTTTACTTACTCGTCCTTTGGGCTTTGTGGCTTTAAAGTAGAATATCGCTTAAGCCGATGCTAGGAGGCATGAGAGGTGTTCCCCTCGACATTACTTCTCATGAACAGACCCAATAAAACCGAGTCTGCTACTTTTACCTCTTGTTTGTGTTTGTTGCATTCAAGGCATCATCTTTTCCGTATTTATTGACATTTACACTAGCGTTTGATTAGTGCTTTTTGGCGGTCGTAACAAGAATATCGCTTAAGCCGGTGCTAAGGTGTTGCACTCGACATTACTTCTCATGAGGTAATGTACTTTTATCTCTTGATTTTGTTTGTTGCTTCCAAGGGATCCCCTTTTCAGTATTTATTAATATTAAATATGGCCCAGAATTCAAAATACTGTTTATGGTCCTATTTAAATTTAAAGCAGCCATTACGATAGCTAAACCCATATAATGTAATACAATGAGATCCCAAGAGAAGAAAAGTGTGGTCAGAAATGGATTGATTCCTAACAACCTAACCATATACACTATAATCGTTGTCCTAGCTAATGAAGATATAAATATATTGCCATTTTAATGCAATGGCTGCCAGCTTTGTGACCGTCTTGTATTTGTATTTACCTTAGAAGTAAAAGGAGGTCGGAAATGAAATTATTGGCCCACAAAACCCAATAATACACACCAAATGATTTTTCTAGGGCAATAAAAAGTCAAGATATTGTCATTTTAATGTCAGCGCAGCCATCTTGGATATTTGTATTTACTTAATAACTAAAGTGAGGGCGAAAATGGATTCCTTGATCCCTAAACCCTAGTCATAGACACCAACATGAGTGCCCTAGTTCACGAAGAAATCAAGATGTTGCCATTGTGATGCCTCGGCTGCCATCTTGGCGGCCATCTTTTAATTTCAAGGATGACAATTTGGCATCAGCATATCTAAGATATAACCGGAGTGGCAAATTGGTACAACAGACCAGCAAATTGGTACAACAGACCATATGGAAATCCTGTTTGTATGAACCACAATGTTATCAGACTTGGCCGAGATATTATGCCCATAAACATAGTTCCCAAGTTTCATCAAACTTTGATTAATATATTACAGGTATTTGAGCGGACACCGCAAACATCGTCAATTTTCAAAAAAAAATACCATAACTCCGGCATTATAGATGATATCTGGTTGGTTATCGACCTTTGTCAAAATAGTGTTGCCAAAACCATTCTACCAACGTTTCATCAAGATTGGATTATAAATGTTAAAGTGATTGGGCGGACACCGCAAACATCGTCAATTGTCAACAATCAAAAGGCATTACTCCGGCATTATAGGTGCGATCTGGCTGGTTATAACTTACAATGTTCAAATGATAGAGCGGACATCGAAAACATCATTCATTTTCAAAAATCAAAGTGTCATATCTCTGGCATTATACGGGGTCAATGAATCCATTTGTGTCGTATAGGTGCGATCTGGAGAGTTGTCTAAATTTATGGAGATTGTCTCTTACTGTCATCAAGTTTGGATTATAAACGTAAATAATTGAGCGATAATTGCACACATCGTCAATTTAAAACAATTAAAAGACATTTACTCTGGCTTTATTAGTGCCATCTGCATAGTTATCGCAACTGAAGGAGATATTGTGGCTATAAACATTGTCCCTAAAATTGTCCCTAAACATAAAGTTAGTCCATGCGACGTTCTCTTTTAAATACTCGGAAACCAATCCTTCCGTACGCCCGCCCTGCGGTCATTTCTGGTCAGAAATGGATTGATTCCTTGAACCCTAACAGCCTTACCATATACACTATAATCGTTGTACTAGCTAAGGATCTGTTTGTTTGTTTGTTTGTTTGTTTGTGTGTTTGTTTGTTTGTTTGTTTGTTTGTTTGTTTGTTTGTTTGTTTGTATGCTGTTTTACGTCATTTTCAACACATGTAAGGTTATATATGACGGTCGATCTTTTGTGATGGAGGCAGACCACCCACTTTTCCTGGGAAGAACCAGTACTGTACACCTCCCGCCATTCGTAAGAATCGACACTTTTTCACTTACTAGTCGAGCTCCCAGTGAGATTCGAACCCTCAGCAGTTAAAGTTGAAGGTTATAACGCAACGTCGTTAACCATTCGGCCACGAAGACGCCGTTACTAGCTAATAAAGATATCAATATTTTGTAATTTTATTGCAATGGTTGCCAGCTTTATGACCGTCTGGTATTTGTAATTACCGTATAAGTAAAAGAAGGTCGGAAATGAATTTATTGACACCCCAAAAATAGTCATAGACACTAAAATGATTTTCCTAGAGCATACAAAATTCAATATATTGTCATTTTAATGCCAGCGCTACAATCTTTATGTTTGTATTTACCTAATAAATAAAGTGAGGTCGGAAATGGATTCAATGACAATAAAACCTAATCATAGACACCAGCATGAGTGCCCTAGTTCACGAAGAAGTCAAGATTTTGCCATTGTAATGTCTCGGCTATCATCTTCAGTTGGCGGCCATCTTTGATCTTTTTTATTTCAAGGGTGCCAATGTGGCATCATTCTGATTCAGAATCAGCATATCTGAGATATAACAAGAGTGGCAAATTAGTACAACATACGCCCGTCGTACGTATGGAAATCCTATTTGTATAATCACAATGTTATCAGACTTGGCCAAGATATTATGCCCATACATATAGTCCCCAAGTTACATACATCAACATTTGATTAACATATTCAAGTTATTTGAGCGGACACCGCAAACATCGTTATTTTTCAAAACAAACAAAGGACCATAACTCCGGCATTATAGGTGATATCTGGTTGGTTATCAAACTTGGTCAAAATATTGTTACAAAACACATTCTACCAACGTTTCATCAAGATTGGATTATAAATCTAAAAGTGATTGAGCAGACCGTGGTGACAGCACAAATCGTCAATTGTCAACAATCAAAAGGCATTACTCCGGCATTATAAGTGCGATCTCGATGGTTATAACTTAGTCGATATGCATGTAGTATGCCCATATTTACTGTCCCCAAGTTTCATCCAGAATAGATTATAAATGGTAAAACGATTGAGCGGACACCGAAAACATCATTAATTTTCAAAAAGTAAATGCCATATATCAATATTATACACAACCGGCTTGAAATATCATTTTCAGCAACTGATTGCAAAGACGTTTCAAGTTTCCATTGCGACAACACTAATACAGAGTGTGTAAACGCCATGGTAATGTGTGATGGACGTCGTCATTGTCGGAATGGTTTTGACGAAGAGGGGTGTGGTATGTTTAATGTCTTTTGTTTTGTGTGTGGTTTATTGTGTAGGCCTCAGTAGATATTACTTGCACCGATTTGTAAACATCTGTGTATATTAGAACAAATATAACTATCGCCTTATCACATAACGATGTATCTACTGGCCGAAGCTTACTATCTGCTTATTTTCGGACAGTGTCCCTTTAAGTGTTTAAAATATAACACAACTTAAAGTTAAGTAAACGAACAAATGTAGGCGAGTATCTCGATATTGGATATCTATTGGGAACCGGAGACAAACTAGGCGAGAGAGAGAGAGAGAGAGAGAGAGAGAGAGAGATATTTTCATCACAGAATGATCATGCATGTTTTTTTCTGACACATATAGTGTTTCAATTACATGGAATAGCCCAGTACGCCAAATATATCACAGAATTCAGCAATTGTGTTATTTGTGTCAATACTTTGCCCCAACAATCACAATTTGAGATTGCAATTAATTTTCGAAACGATGAAACTTTCAATGTTTGTTAAACTTTTTATTATATGATACCATGTTATTGATTATCATACAACTATCTACTTCTGTTGAGGTCAACGGTTAAAACTCTTCATCCTCGGGAATGACTATTGACCCTCAGCAGTGAACTATTGACCGAGACGCACAACGGTTAAAACTATTTATCCAAGGGAATGACGATTGACCCGAAGCAGTGAACTATTGACCGAGACTGATATTGACCCTCAGCAGTGAACCATTGACCGGGACTGCGTCATTCCCGAGGATGAATAGTTTTAACCGTTGACAGAAGCAGAAGTAGATAGTTATTTTGTTATATTGTATCACAGAGAAAAAGGTAAGAAAATGTGTCCAGATAATTTATCTTTAATATGGAAACAATGTTTTCTTTAACAATATGAATAAACAAAATAAAATATTTTTTCTAATCATTTTATCACAGACTTATTACTTGGTAAACTTGAACAAAGTAAGAGGCAAACTGTCTGTAACTTTTAGCTCATTGAGCACTTATGGTAAATAATTGACATTGGTAATAAAGCGCTTGAATGATCTGGAAGATACTATTGACTCGGTAAGAGAACTATTCACCCGAAATAGAACTATTGACTCGCAAGTCTGGGTTAAACCGGTTTGGACACGTTTGAACACGTTTTCAAGTCAGTAGTTCATACTAATGACTTTCACGTGACTGCTTTTCAGCCAATAAAAACTACGTATATAAAATGATATATAATAATTTAGATTATATATATTTAAAATACTTACACGTAGTCCTATTGTCGGCTATTTTTGATGAAATACGCTTTTTTCACCCCAATAATAAAGCATTTACGAACTATTTTCTGGCATACATTTGCTCCTTGATCTGAACGAACCGGATGATACTAAGTTTTTATAGATCAAAAGGGTATTTTTAGGTTAATAACCAAGAACTTGCAAGTGGAATACAGAGATCAACAATTTGATTCAATTGTTCGAATTTTTTGGCTAAAAATCTTATAATGTTAGTGTCTTGTCAATCTCTGATACCGTGATTCATATGAAGATGGTTTGGAAAAATAGTTCCACTTTACAATGATTCTAGTATGTTGAAATGATTTTTCATAAAAGTATTTCCTTTTAAAAACGCAACTTTCACCCAAAATTTTAAACAATTATCCTTATCTTTGTCTTGTGGACTTTTTCTGGAACTCATGATACTGAATCAGAAAATGATGAAATATTTTCTGTTGTAATTTGTTTGACCTGGAGGCCTAAAATAATTAGCCTACCATAACTATCATATAAGCAAGCTATGATGACTGATTTACAAATGTAGTGACGTATTGATATATATTGTGTTTGGTGGCAGCACAATGAAATTAATCTTTGTGATTATGTTCTTATGATACCTTTTTTCCAGACACTGAAATCATGGAGTTGTGTAGGCCAACCTCACGATACTGGCATGATGCCACCAAGCCATTTCTTTTCGGAAAGCTCAGCAAGTAAATATGTTTAAAACACCTTTCTTTTCAAATGAATGCAAAGGATTATAAAATTAAGAAGTACAGAAAACGGTCACACATATACATACACTTAATTACATTAAAGGACTTACCACACACTGACTAGGAACTTCCACCATTTACCGACTACGGCCTAACACACGCTGACCATAAACTTACTACACTAAAATATACACACATTACGGACAAACACACACCGACTAGAAACATTGGAGTGGAGTGCGTGGTCCAGTGGTAGAGCGCCGAACTCCTGATCGAGAGGTCGTGGGTTCGATCCTCCGTCGCGGCCACGTTGTTTTATCCTTGAGCAAGATAATTAATCCACATTGCTTAGTACTGGTTCTACCCAGGAAGCCATCGAGAGTGATTAATCTAAGTTGCAAGAACTTGTTTCGCAATCAATGTAAAATAAATATGTTTAGAACACTAGAAACATATCATGATAATGGAATTACTAATGTATACTGATATAACCAAAGATACTACTGGCCAAATGCACTGTGACCAATTACTTACTAACTACTTCCTAGAACTACCTTACATGTATCGACTACGTTCTTAAATACCAATCAAGAACTTACTAACATATAATGCCTACACTGTGTCCGCGGACATAGACGCTCCCGCGAAAATGTTAACGCTCCAAAAATATACTCGTCTTTAAATGAGACGTTATCAGCATGCCATAATCAAATAATTCACTGCATATTCTTACTACGGTATAACACACACTGACCTGATCCTTTTTCAATATACTGACTACGGCCTAAACACAATGGCTCGAAACATACAAACACTGACTACGGACTAATTAGAATTTACATAACATACACTAAATTTGTCATTCCACTAAATTTGTTTTAAACATTCATTAGTAAAAAGCTGACAGCAGCCTATAACATACTATAACTACGTAATTTCTTACATATATCGTCTATGACAAACACACACTATTACTGCAAGAAATTGACTACGGTACCTACTGACTAGGTATCTATTAACATGTACTAAGTATATGTACGGACTGACACATATCTTAGACGAATACTACAGACAACAGCATAACATAAACTGACAATTGCCTAAACACAAACATGTATTAACATAACAATAACGGCTAATGACTATACATGTACTGGTCTGACACATACTGAATATGAATCTGCCGGAAGATGAATACTGACTACATCATAACAGACACTGACTACCTACTAACATACAATGATATACAGACTACATCATAACAGACACTGACTACCTACTAACATACAATGATATACAGACTACATAAATATACTTCGGGAGCTACTTACTGTACTTCTAGCATGTAATCATATGATGGTATGCAATTTATAAAACAAATTGCTATTCTCCTGCTTTTGTGCCTTTGAAAACACCAATTATAACCGTAAATTATTTTCATAAGAATGTAAATTAAAACATCCGAGTGTCTTGAAATTAAAGGGAATGTAGCGACAAAGCCAAACTAGCTTTATTATTGAGAGTTCTGAAAAAAACTTGGAATAATGTGGAAGAATTATCAAAATCAGATGTTAAACAAAAAATATATGACAATTTGAAGGTTGTTCTAAAACGGATATTGGAGCCATCATTTTGAGAACTATGACGTCTTAGTTTCATTTTACCATATACTGAACATTGATAAATATCATTTAAAGCAAAGAAAATCCCTGCAAATGAATGCAGAATCTTTTAATGATCATATAAAGCATTATTGCCATGAAGTATAAATATTTCATGCAGTTGCTGTCATTTGTTTCCAATTAATCAGTAAATGTTCATATTTATAAATATTACATATATGGTCATTTAGAACTGTAATGTCATAGCTCTTAAAATGGCTGCTTCTATATCCGTTTCAACAGAGCCTTCAACGGATCATATCTTCTTTGTTTATCATTCGATTTTGATAAAGTTCTTGCACCCTTATTCAAGATTTTCAGAACTCGCAATAATAAACATGGATTTGCTGTGTCACTACGTTTCCTTTAAAATGTTTGGAAAAACCTTATACAAAGACATTTCATAATGAATACACGTCAATGTTACAGGAAATCCTGCTTTTTTGTGATCAAGGAAGAATGCGACGTCGTAGGAAAAGGGAGACCTTTAACAATCGGAGGAGAACTCACGCAACGAAGAGTTAAACATATCTTCATGGTCAAGGCACTTGATGGAGTCGAATTCGGTAAGTAGAACTAGGGCCGTACTAGTATATTAAATATAGCCCATGGTATATAGCATCCGCCGAGAGCACTTGAACAACGCATATCTCGTCTCGGATATGCGCATTTGGATGTGGTGGGGGGAGATGGGCGTAAGCAGTCCGTTTTAACACAACAATGGCGAACTATGCCGTTTACTCCAGGAGAGTAAACTACTGGGAAGGTTTCTGACTGGATGAAACGCCAAGTTATATCATATCATATCAGATGCCCGACACTGAGTAAATGATATAAGCTCGTCCCGATTCCATAAGATTTATGAATTATTTAATTGTAACAAGCCTCTCTCTACTAGTTCTCTACGGTATTGAAACATATATAAATAACGTATATAGTACTCATCTACACAAATATGTAATATAATATATTACAGGATAATGAAAGGTGGCACACACTAGTAATCTGCCCAAATACAAATCCTCAAGTGATAAGAACAGTAGAACTATATGCCTAAGAAACGAGTCGAAATAGAATCCCCAATTTGCACGAGAAAAACTAATCGAGCACACACAGAATGATGACAGTATGACTTACATGCTGTTCCGAAAAGAGAGTAATTTTATATACTCACTCTTAATGTCGTGATGAAATCAATTATAATCTTAACTTCAAGCATGTAAAAACAACAGAAACAATCTTAGGCAATAGGGCAGACAATAAAGCTCAAGAAAACAAAGAGGGAAACACAAATACAAAATGCAAGTTAAACATCAATAAGTAAATCAATAAATCAATAAATCAATAAAAAATAAATGATTTATAAATAAATTAAATCAATTATAAATAAATCAAGATATAAATTATGAAGTAATCAATACAAAATTATCAATGAATTAATTGTCGGTAAATCAACAAATCAATCAATTAATCAATCAATCAATAAATCAAGCAATCAAGCAATCAAGCAATAAATCAAATCTAATAATTTTTCCAAAATGCATGGCATACCTTGCCAAATAAAAAAGGCATACCCTGCCCGAATATATAAGAAGGTCATAGAAAGGATCAAACACCAAGCTAACGCCCAACTAAAATCAGCCCTGAGGTCACTTTTAAAAGATACTAGACAGGGTTGAGCGGCACCGACCGCATTGCAAACCCTGCCCGCATATATAAGAAGGTCATAGCAAGGATCAAACACCACGCTAACGCCCAAGTCAGTCAGCCCTAAAGTCACGTATACAAGATACCAGACAGGGCCGAGCGGCACCAACTGCATGACATACCCTGCCAGAATATATAAGAAGGTTATAGCACGGATCAAACACCAAGCAAACGCCCAACTCATTTAATGTCATCCCTGAAGTCACGTGTGCTAGATACTAGACAGGGCCGAGCGGCACCAACCGCAGGACAAACCCTGCCAAATAATAAAGGCATACCATGTCCGAATATATAAAAAGGGCATAGCAAAGATCAAACACCAAGTTAATAGCCAACTCAAAGTCAGTCCTGAAGTCACGCATACCAGATACTTCACAGGGCTGAGCGGTACCAACCGCATGACATATCCTGCCAAATAAAATAGGCATACCCCGCCAAATAATATTAGCATACCCTGCCAAAATAATATAGGCATACCCTACCATAATATTTTTTATAGGCATACACTGCCACACAATATATACATACCTTGCTAAATGATATAAGAATAACCTGCCAAATAGTATACGCATACCCTGCCATATAATATAAGCATACCCTGCCAATAACTGTATGCATATCCTGCTAAATTAGGCATTCCCTGCCAAATAATTTGGGCATACACTTCTAAATAGTATAAGCTTATCTTGCCAAATACAATAGGTATACCTGCCAATTAATATAAGCTTGCCCTCTGCCTAATAATATAAGCATATCCTGTCAAATATAAGACGGGCATAGTCATTGATTAAACACCAGAATAACTTCCAAATCATAATCCGCTAAATATACATAAGGAAAAAAGACACGAAACTTTTAAGGGCAGTATACATTTATAGGTTATTTAACATGGTTCTGTACAATACGGAGATATATTTGGACGAGTACACAGCTGGAAAAGTCATATTGGACGAGCCGTTAGGCGAGTCCAATATGATTTTTTCCAGCTGTGTACGAGTCCAAATATATCCCGTATTGTACAGAACCATGTTAAGTAACCTTTTTATTCTATACCTTTATTTTAACCAATCATTTATAATTCGGATATAACTTTCGTTTGTTTCATGCTTTCAAGCAAGTCGCTATGAACATCGAAAGCACAATTGCATGTAGGTCTATGTATTTTATATATTGTGTTCGACATGGCTTACTCTCAAGCTTTATTTGCTTGAAAGAATGCCCATTTCTCCGTTGTCAACAGTGATTAAATACTACCGAAGGTCAGTTTCAAACAATGATATATTATGCTAGTTTTTTGTGTTTTTTTTTTGTTATAAAGGAAAATTAAATAAAAATATGTGCAATAGATAGGTTTTCATTACTTGACAACAATTTATGGTTAGGTAATGACAGAAGCCTGTCGGTTCTGATTTTTATTCGGACCTTTTCACGCGTTTCGGTCTTTATCATAGGTTTAACATGGAACCTGTGAAGCGTACAATACGAACAAAATACGGGATATTTTGTACGCGCGTGCGTCCCGATACGGAAATATATTGTACGGTCACATGACTCGAAAGAGCGTCTACGATTGGATGTATAAATTAGGTATAGAATAATAAGTGTTATTTGTTCAACAACTCTTTTGTTAATTTACCAGTGATCGAATATCGTGATCGATACCGCCACCATTGTAACTTTTAAAAATTATTAAGTAAAGCATTTAATACAATATTTCACAGATGCACGTGATGCATGGGTCGGGGCATATTCATTATTATATGACCTGAACACCTGGATAGAGTTTTGATAATTTTGTATGCCGTTATTTGATGGGATAGCTAGGTAGTGTGGCCGAATCATATATAATGTCTGATACTAAACGGGATTATATATAACTGATACAAACGTAAATGACGCTTCCTAAATTAACTATCGTCCATCTTATATTTCTTAAGATGCCAGTGAAAAACTCTATAATTTTATGATATATAATACATAGATCCATACAAATCGATAAACCCGCCCACCATTGTCCAAGTTCAATTTATGTAACAGGGTGAATACCTCATGTGATTTTAATTGGTCAACTGGCATGGTCAGATATATGTTTGATTGACAGAGCGGATCTATGCATTATAATGATCCATGCATATTAAAACGTTAATTTATTAAAATTAGCTTGTAACTTATTACTATCAACTGGTGTAGCCCCATACAATAGATAAAAATGTCGTCGCTTAAGACTACTCGTGTATATGAACGCGAAATGCAGCACACCAGCACACATTCTATGATATTTCTATATTACAAAAAGATATTGATGCGTTTTCCGCGGTTTTGGCGTTGGAAAAAGACGGAATAGCCTAATAAAACCCACGGCGCGGGGAAAAAGACGAAGTACACTAATGAAACGAACATATCCGATTTTCAAGAGGCCACCATAACATATAACACGCACGCCCGGGAGACGCACCACCAGCATCGCTTTGGCAATACCGAGCGTTTATGGCTAATGCAGGCGAGCGATCAAAATGGCCGATTTGGTAGGTGTTCAACATTGTGCACGGTTATTTTTGTATTTAAAACCTTTTACAAAAATCTATCAATGTCATGTGCTAGCCAATTGACCATAGCGACTGAGCCCAGAAAGTGGGCATCGACTGTCTATGTATGTTTGGGAAATCCTTTCTGCCATATGCAATGTATGTGGGGTAAAATCGCATAACACATGTGACATGTGTTATGCGATTTTTTCCCTACATAAATTGCATACGGCAGAAAGGATTTCTCAAACATGCGTAGATGGCGATGTCAAAATTCTGGGAATAGTCGCTTTGGTTAATTGGCTAGCACATGACATTCTTCTTTTGAGAAAAAGGTTTAAATACAAAAATAATATACCTCAATTTCAGAAATTTTGATCGCTCGCTGCATTACCGGAAGTCCTCCGCCTTAAACTCTAGGTATTGTCAAAGCAATGCTGGCGGTGCGATTCCCGGGCGTGACATGCGTGATTCGGGTAAAAAGTGAGTGCGCTAGGCACTTCGGTGTTCAGACATAAAACTCACGGATGTCTAATTGCTAAGTTAAAAACTGACTTTGATTTTGTTTGCCTTTTGCACCTTTGACTCAGGTGAGCTAAAATGAAATATATATGCCTTCTTACTACTGCTAGTACTGCTACTGTTGATATGGTTAATACCCATGCTTTTTATTTTTTTGCCGTGGCAATTTCTGCTGCTGCTGCTGCTACTTTTACAATGGTCCTACTACTACTGTTTCTTAAACGCGGCTGATGTCATTACCGTTGCAACCCCATCTGCTGCTACGGCTACTGCTACTACTGGTAATACTTGTACTAGGAATTCACCTGTAGTGGCTACTGCCACGACTTTAGTCAATAATTCTCCTGCTTTTGCTACTACTGCAGCATTTACTGTTGTTGCAACTGCTGCTGCTGCTATTTCTGCTATTACTGTGCTACTACTTTTTTTAGCTCTTCTGGCAGAAGGCCAGCAGAGCTTATGGCATGCCGAGTTGTCCGTCCTCCGTCCGTCGTTAACTTTTGTCTCGTTAAGACGATATGGCCTTCATTTTTCATCCGATCTCTACCAAACTTTAAAAGATTGTTAATATCAATGAAAGCTCGGACAAGTTTGAAAACCAGCCAGATCGACCCAGTAACAGCGGAGTTATAGCCCTTGATTTAGTTAAAAATGCTATATTGCTATATTTTGCCTCGTTAAGACGATAGGGCCTTCATTTTTCATCCTATCTTTACCAAACTGTACGACATTGTTAATATCAATAAAAGCTCTGAAAAGTTCAAAAACCAGCCTTATTGGACCAGTAACAGCGGAGTTATGGCCTTTGATTTAGTTAAAAATGCTATATTTTGCGTCGTTAAGACGATAGGGGCTTCATTGTTTTTCCGATCTTTACAAACTTTATCAGCTTGTTAATGTTGTTGAAAGCTCAAATAAGTTCGAAAACCATTCATATCGGACTAGTAACAGCGGAGTTATGGCCCTTGATTTAGTTCAAAATGCTATATTTTGCCTTGTTAAGATGATAGGGTATTCATTTTTCATCCGATCTTTACCAGACTTTATCAGATTGTTAATGTCAATGAAAGCTCGGTCAAGTTCGAAAACCAGCCAGATTGGAACAGTTACAACGGAGTTATGGCCCTTGATTTTGTTAAAATTGCTATAATTTGCCTCGTCATACGATAGGGCCTTCATTTTGCATCTGATCTTTGCCAAACTTCGGGATGGTTAAACATGTGTATTATTGATTTTATTAATATTGAGTTCTGCTCAACCCGGGGCTAGATGGCGTGAGCGGTAGCTAGCATATTTCACTACCGATCATGAACAGTCTCAATCAAACCGAGACTGCAATATTTCTAGGAGTAACATATATATATTTGTATCATATATATTTTTGTTTTCAATATATATATTTCGGAGTAATGTATATATTTGTCTGTATCATATATATTTTTGTTTTCAAAATATATATTTCGGAGTAACGTATATATGTGTCTGTATCATATATATTTTTATATTCAATATATATTTTTTTACACACAACGTATATATTTATCTTACAAAAATAGTCACGTATGGCGCCTCATAAACGTTTGACGTCATATAGCTTGCGCTGTATGACGTCAAATGTTTATGCATACTTAATAAGCAATGACTTAATTGTTTGTCACGTGATATTAGTGTATTTAAGCATATTGTACCACGCAGAACTTTGCATACGGGGGCGCCCAATGGAACATCCTGTAAACATAGCAGTCTGATTACCTTGACCTCCGAGATATATAGTGCCCCACAATAGCGTAAACAATGGGGTTATTGTTGTGTAAGAATCGAATAAAAACGAGTGCGTTAATTTTGGCAATATATTGGGGGGGGGGGGGGGGGGGGGGGGGGGGGGGGGTAAATAAAACGTATTTGTAAGAAATCATTCATCACTTTTGAAAATACAATTCTACAGCACTAAATGCACCTTCTATCCCAGTAGAGAATTTTACCGAATAAATTCAAACCATGTTGTCAAAATGAGGCATTTCCGTTAAAAGATCATCTCACTGACCTAACGTAGTTTCTGATTACATGTTAACCCTGATATCATGACTGTGATAGTACAGGTCAGATTGACTAAACGCATTTCTTGATGAGGAAACTGTCACTTTCATATAATTGGCTTATCAATGCTCTCCAATGTCAGCCGCTAATATAAGTGGCTTATCAGTGGCGTAGTGGTCTGGACTTATACGCCACTAAGTGAATTATACCCGTACATATAACTCAATGAGACAATCTATTAAGTGACTTATATGGATGTATATGAGACATATATGTTACATATATTACATATGCGCTCCATATAGGTTGCATATAAGTCACTTATATGTCTGTATATGTAGATTCGGTAAGGGAAGGTGCGAGTTTCGGCTTGAAAGTGTGTAAATTGTGCTTCTTTTTTAAACCGTCACAAGATTACAGACAATAACACATTTAGTTGCCACTAATATGGACTGAAAACGTATTGACATAATCTGCATACATATATGAACATCCTAACTTACTAAGTGTTTGTAAAATAAGAAAATGCCTACCGTTTGGTCATGACGTCAACATAGGAACCGATTTGAAACTGTACCATACTTTGCGATTGCCGGTTACACGGTGTGCGTAAGTAAAACGAAACTCGTTTTAATATTTGTTTTGAACTAAAGTCATACAACACTTATTTGGCAACCGATGTCAAATACATATTCAATCGAGACGCAAGCCCCCTTTCTTTTGAGTGCTGACACAAATAATTGAGGTTACAGTAATGTTTTTTTGTAAACCGAGATTTGCTAGGCGTCAACTGTTAACTAATTTGGTTCAGGTATTTTTTTTTTGATAATTAATTGTAGATCTGAGGCTAGCGTTGAATGTGAAAACCGGGAATTTAACACACGCGGATTACGTGTGGGATGACGGTTCACCACTGACATATACGGACTGGTAAGTAAATGGTAATTAATGCATATCTTTGTGATAGAGCACAAGCAACTGGTCAACTGTATCATGACTGTATCTTAAGTTCCAGCCTGTCATTTACCAAACATTAGCATCCCCAAAAGTACACTGATATGTCTACGACCGACAGCAGCCGTGAACAATAACGACCTCTGTACATGCACCACAACGCCACGACACACCTGTATCGTGTATTATAAATGGCCCCTATGTGAATGTATCTTATGTCATTACTCACTTGTATGCTTTATTGTAAAGGGTATCTATGTCCTGCAACTAGAAAAACTGGATAGGTATACTAAACCAAACACTGGAACCATTGACACGGCAATCTTGATTTTAAAAAAAACAACAACAAATGTCACTGTAAGTGACAAATGCTGCCGAAGTGACCTTTGAACTCTAAGTGTGACCTTGACCTTGGAGCCATGGACATGGATTTTATGCGCAACACGTCGATTTGCTGTGGTGAGCACTTGTGCCAAGTTATTTGAAAATCCGTGCATAAATGTCAGCGTTATTAACCGGACACGAAAGCACTTCTCTTTGACATTTGACCTCTAAGTGTGACCTTAACCTTGGAGCCACGGACCTTGATTTTGTGCGCGATATGTCGTATTTTTATGGTGTGCATTTGTGCCAAGTTATTTGAAAATTGTCCATAAATGTCAGAGTTATTGACCGGACACGACTGCACGGACGAACGGACGGACGGTGCGACTACTATGTGCCGCCCTTCGGGGGCATAACAAAGAACGGTGTAACGTTAGTTTTTCGAAACGTACTTTAAACCTATGGTAAAAAAAGACGAAATTTGCAATATGCAACTAATACCAAAACAAACTGGTACTGTGTAATATAAAGGGTCTCTATTTGCAATCTTAATGCAACCAATGTCACTATAATCTGGTACCGTATAATATAAAAGGGTCTCCATTTGCAACGTGCATGCAACAAATGCTGCTATAAACTAGTAACGTGTACTGTAAATTGTCTTTATGTGCAACGTACATGCACTAAAGCCGCTATAAGGGTGTCAACGCATCATACGTAAAATAACTGTTGTGAAATTGCTATCAAAATATATCAACAAAAATAAGTTAAAAATGTACTTTAATGCATGCATATTGCCTTTGTTTGACTACGGATGTATCATATGGGGTCGTTGCTCATTCCATAGTATCGATCGAATACTAAAACTTCAAAAATCGAACGGCCAGGCTTATCCTCCGAGTAGAATTTAATACTCCATCAGAACGAATGTTTATACTCTAAATTGGCTCCCAGTCGAAAAACGGGTTCAATACAATACATGTATTATGGTGTATAAATCTCTAAATAATCAAACACCTGAATACATTGACAGCATGCTTTCAAAACCTGCAACAACTCATGGACGAAATTTCAGATCTTCCACAAATGATACACTGCACGTTCCAAAATCTCACACAGCAGTTTATGATAAACCATTTTCAATATGCGGTCCACAGGAATGGAATAAACTTCCTCATAAAATACGTCTTTCAAAATCATTAAGTTCATTTAAAACGTTACTGAACATACATAGTATATCCCCATCTGCTATATAATTTCAAAAGTATGTATACTATCAGTGTGGGTCTGGTACAGCATCAATGTTTTAACGACACAAAGCCTTTAGAATTCATAAAACTATATAATTCAAATGCATATGTAAAGTTATAGACTTGCCTACAAAGAGTATTTGTTGTGTGTGCGTGATAGGGTCTGAATATGTCAAAACTATTATGCAAAATACGTTTTGGCAAAATATATCGCCAATCCGTGAGTTGGGGAGGGTGGTGGGGGCGGGGAGCGGGGGAGGGGGTTGGAGGTGGGGACTTGGACCGGTCTCCAGAGTATACGTTTGTAGCCGAAGAATAGAAAATAATGTAAATAATTTATAATCAAACAACTTGAAGTTAGATTTATTTTTAATTGAAATTCAATAGAAAAAACGTTACGAAATTCACGACGGATCAAGTTTCTATTGAATAAAATCCTTGATGATAGAGCTTTATATTACTTCAACGTGGGATTGAACATACATCACCCAATACTTTGTTTTCTTGTGATAAGTATTTATCTTAAAGGAACTCTACAACAGCAACAGCATCACCTGCGGAAAAGTGTATTTTTATGGAATCACGATTATCTATGGAATCACAAGATATACGCTGGACGGTGGATAAATGTGACGGTGGAGTATATGTGTATGCTTGTGTAATTGCAACTACGGATACTATCAAAACAAGTAAGTAGAGTTACTATTATTTGTGTCAAACAACTTCAAAAATGTAGAGATATAATAATTTTAAACACAAGTATGCAAAAACAATAAGACAAATAGTGTACAGCAAAAAACGTATTTAACGTTCGAATATCTATTAACAGTCTAAAACGATAACAGGTATATTTCTAATCTAGGCTGCACTCACAAAAATATACTAGTGCTTGCAATTTTGGTTAGAGCTCACATCTAGTAACTCATCACAACAAAACACCGCCGCTGTCGTCTTTTGACCAGCCAAAAGACGGCGTATTAAACGAATTCGTTTGGCAATCAAGTGTCGATTCCTACGGATGGCGGGAGGTATACAATACCGGTTGTACCGAGGAAACATGGAGTGGTCTGCCTCTTCCACAAGCACTCGGCCTTCTTATATGGCCTAACATGTGAAAGAAATGACGTAAAATACCATTCAAACAAACGATCTCTCAATCAATCTAATTACAAGTGTTTAGGCTGTAAGCTAATGAGGTGAATCTTCCCCTCCCTGGGGGAATTTTTTAAACCCTAGTTTCCAAAGTCTTTCGCAATGTGTCTGTGGAGTTTAGTGTTTGCAGAATGTAGAATATTTTACCGATAAACGAACTAATTAATTTTACTGCATTTTGGAGACTAAAAAGGTAGGGAGAAAAGATTTTTTTTTTTTTTTAAATTTGTTCATTATTCATGCTTGTTATAACGCAAACTTTCGTTTCATTTATTTTTATACCTTGGATACTGGCGTTGTAAAACCTACGTTACCGAAATGTACATTACCTTGTTAAATGAAGATTTGGACTTAAGAAATTAAGAAAATTAAAGATTTTATATCCGAAAATTATTCCAAACCTTATATATATATATATATATATATATATGTTATAGACATATGTATCCATAATGTAAACAATGTTTGCTTCGTGTAATTTCCGTTTGATTTTGTGTTTTTTAAATAATTTACAAATGTAATCGGACCGGACAAAATACACAAATGTTATTGGTAGCGCGAATAATAGTGCATACATCTTACAAAACTGGGTGCAAATCACTGAAAGAATTACAATGGCTATCAGTTTCAGATATATATCAGTATCACATAGCTGTTCTAGTATACAAAGCGAAATATTATCTCGCTCCAAATTACATACGCAAATTATTAACCTTTTCCAGCAGTAACATATATAGCCTTCGATCTATTACACACAGTGATTTAGTAACTCCCAAGCCACGTACAAATTATATGAAAAAATCCTTTACATTTGTAAGTGCACAAGTATGAAATAGTACAGCCTGTACAGGTTCGTTCATCATCGTCGTTACATTTATTTAAATATAGATACAGATCACATTTATTGCAAAGTAGTGTATTATCATTTAATGATTTATTGTTCAGATAACAATATAACAAAGTAAACATATAACTGAATTTTGAATAAAAATCCGCTTATACTGTATTATTTCATGATCTTAATATTGTTTCTAGAAAATTAACTAATGGAGTGTTTGTCGATGTATATATGCATATTGTGTGTGTGTGTGTGTGTGCGTGCGTGCGTGCGTGCGTGCGTGTATGCATTTTTGCAGAAGGCCACATTGAAAATAAGATGTATATGATGTATGTTATATAACTCTAATGTGTTACCTTCTTTAAATAAAGCTTTTATTATTAATATTAGTATTACTCAGCGGGTTTGACTCGAGTTCCCTTGCATGATTGTAAAGCGGACGCTCTACTGATATCGCCACAAAAGCTAGCTCCACGGCGAGACAGTAGTAACGCGCTTATAATCCTATTTATATACATACACCCCAACTGAGTTCTACTGCACAAGAAAACCAGAAGAAAAAAAACAGTACCTGTTAAAGGTGTGCTGCAACATCCCTTTAGACATCATTGATGGTTAAACATTAATAATACTTTTCAGAATATAAACTTTTGTTTCACCTTACTTTTATACCTTTGATATCTATGTTATTAAACCTACGTTGCCGTAATTTACGTTACCGTGTTAAATGAAGGTTTTGACTTAAGATATAAAACATTCTCAACATTAAATATTTTATATTCAACAACTAGTTTAAACGTTATACATTTAGATATCACAAAAAATCGTATTCATAATCTGTACGACGTTTGGTTTTTGAAACAATAGATATAGATTTAAACTTTTGGAAAGTGAAAATATAAAACACGTTGGCAATGTCAAGATATTAAGGCGTATAATTTCCGGTTATGCAGGCGTGCGATAAATGCTGGAATTGATGTAGTGGTCCAGTTTATGAATGATTAAATTTGTATGTAAGACTTTGGCACCCAAAAGTCCAGGAACGTCTTGAGCTGTACAATAGACCAAAGCGACAAAGCTTAGTATTGCATTTGATATCTAGCATGCCGTCCAACGGCCCCAACACAACGTTTGATTATATTTTTGAGTAGAATGTGGCATCCATGCTTACTGAAGTCTTTATAGGAGTCCAATCACGATAGGGGTGGATGCCAGCATGGTCAAATACTAGATCCAAGTTCAAAATAGTCAATCCTAATTGGAGTAGATTATCGATTGCCATCCAGTTATTTATGTATATAGCTGGTCTAAAATATAAAATATTTGGATACTGTATAAGAACTAAAATGCGTAACATAATGTCAATTTTATACTACGTAAACTGGAGGTCAAATGTCAAATAAGTACAACAAATAATTATTCTGTAATTGTATACGGATAACCAATGATAACTATGGTTTTGAGAGACTTTCAGTATATTTAAAACTGGCATGTTTAGCAGAATGGATATACATATGGAATTGCATCTATCAAAAACTGTAAAACTAGGATTAATAAAAAATACAATAAAAGCACCGCAAGTACTATAAAACAGGAAATTTGTTATAATATGTTATATTTTAATATGAAAAAGTAAAACTGAGTATTTTCATTTCAATAATAATTGGATTTCAAACTTAATTTAAAAAAAAATGTTTACGAGGTATGCTGATAATTTATTCAAAGGACTGATTGTACAGAAAAATGCCTATTCACACTAAATAACATAATTATAACATACATTGTCGAAGTAGATAAGTATAATTTGGCGTGATATTAACTCAACATCAACTTCTTGACATGTGTATCCTCATGACTATTTCTTAGAACTAAACCATATGTACGCCATACACCTTTAAATCTTCATTCGGCAACCTCGTTTCATGTTCCTTCTAATAATATTACTAGAATTTTTAATAATGGCTCAAACGTTTCAGTTACTCCTCTAGGATCACCTGTTTTGAGGAAATACCATAAAAAGTCTCCTAGACGCAGGGTGTTTCCCTCTATTAATAAATAAAATGCTAAGAGGAGCAGTTGTTGCAATTATTTATCTTGCACGTCTACCATTAAATCAATTGTTAATGGTAGAATGTTTAAGGTACGAGTATGTCTAGCTCCAAATGTTGACTGACGTACATCTCACGTCATTTATGTTTTGACTTGAAATGCACCAAGTTGCCGTATACAATATGTTGGACAAACAGGTCGATCTTTAAAAGTTCGATTTCGTGAACACAAACATAATGCAGGTAATCCTAAAAAAAAAAAAAATACTTGTACCAACACTTTCGTCAGTCAGGTCATACTTTTAGTAACGTTACTGTTCAACCGGTTGCATATATAATTGATGATAATGATGCTACTGAAAGCTTTAAAATAAAAACATGACATATTGCAGAACTGAAGTGGATAAAAAAACTACCTTTTACGTACTGGATTCCTAAATTACATAAACATCCGTATAATGCCAGCTTTATTACAAATGTTAGTGCCACCACACCACCACCAACATCTCCAAACTTTTAACTTTTTGTCTTACTGTCGTTAAAGATCACGTTAAACAATATTATGCTAAAACTTATGAAAACTCTGGGATTAATTTGTTTTGGTCTATTACAAATTCAGGGGACGTTCTTGATAAAATTTACAATAAACGTCAAGTTTCATCTATAAGCACTTATTATGACTTCACTAGAGTATATACAACCTTACCATAACACCTTATCAAATACAAGCGTATTGCTCTTATGAAAGAAAATTCGCTATGGAAAATACTACATGTTTGGCCAGTAATATTTTTACTAACGGCAGTTTAGACAATTACACTATGTGGACTTGCCAAGAAGTTTGTGAAGCACTCATCTTCCTATTAGATAATATTTTCGAATGACCATTTATGGACAAATTGTTGGTATCCCTATAGATACGAACTGTGCATCCCTTGTGGCAGATTTGTTATATTGCTATGAAAGATATTTCAGTTGAGTCTTTCACCAGATACCCAGGCAGATGTTATTGAAGCCTTTAATGACACCTCTCGGTATCTCGGTATCTGAATGACATATTGAACATTGACAACCCTTTTTATTACTATGGTGAATAATATATACCCTAAATAACCTCAACTTAACAAAGTTAATAGTTCTGATACTAACGCTTCTTTTCTAGATTTAGATCTCTCCATTGGAAATGGTGAAATAATTAGAAATTCTATGACGAGAGATGATTTTAATTTTGATATTGTTAATAACCCCCATTTAGATGGGGATATTCCCCGAGCAACTTCTTATGGGGTCTATGTGTCTCAACTTATTGTTTTCCTAGAGCTTGTACTCGAGTTGAGGACTTTAATATTCGTAATATTTGTATTACTCAAAAGCTACTCCATCAGGGCTACCGTTACCATAAACTTCGTAAAACCTTTGCAAAATTTTATTATCTTAACCCTGATATTCTTGCCAAATATAAAAATAATTAAGAACTCTTCTGCGACAAGGACTATCACAACCTGACTTCTATGGTGACGTGATGTACAAACTTCGTAATATCCTTGGTCATGACCACTGTCATACTATATTTGTTAAACTTGTTAAACGGTTTATCAAAAGGGGTTATGACCCTATCATTTTACAACGCACTGCATGCTTGGTACAGTTCGCCACTATGCTTTCCTCTGTAATTGTGCGATAACCGGACAGGCTGTGGACCCTATGATGACGTCTACCTAAAGCCCAAAAGGACGATGACGTTTGATGTTTGTATGCAGTTTTGTCTTGTCGTGCCCTCAGTTGTTTATTCTCGTGTTGCTCTGGCTTCTCTTTGTGGCTTTCTATGCTATTGTTTTTTTGTATTTATATATACACGAGCATCTCTGTGTTTTACTTATTTTGCCTTTTAATGTTTCCTTGTTGGTTAGAGAATAGTTCAATGCGGGGATTTTGTTATTTACACTGTCCCGTTTTGGGATGACAGTAGGGTAAGTGTGAGGTTTGGTGCACCCTAGAACCTGTACTGTACACCTCCCGTCATCCGTAAGAATCGACACTTCCTCACAAGTCGAGCTCACAGTGGGATTCGAACCCGAAGCGGTGAGAGGCGAAAGTTTACAACGTAACGTCTTAACAATTCGGCAACTATAGGGTAAGCGTGAGGTTTGGTGCACCCTAGAGTTATAACCAGTATTCAACCTTTCAACCTCCGCAAGCGAATTGACACATATATATATATATATATATAATCTAAAAGCAAATGCCAAGACGGGACAGGTAACAATCTGGTAAAACAATATTATCCTATTTCTATACAAGAGGGCACACTTAATTCCACGTAATATTTCAGAGTTATCCCAAGATGGTATGTAAAAACAAAGGTTGCAGCTAGTTAGTAAAAGGACACAACTGTGCTGTTGTAGACTTTTTAAGCACTGTACACTTTGTAAACCGATGTTCATACATGGTTTTCCGCTTTGAAAATTTGAGCCATTTCAGAACTGTATTTAATGTAAAGAGCTTGCAAAATTGTACATACTAAGTTTGCAAACCTGATTAAGTCAAACGTGTATTCTGTCATTATTGAAACTTTGAAGAGATACTCTTTGGTATTCTATGTGTTGTCTAAGGATTTCTGTCGAAAAGAAAAATCTAATGTAGCCATGTACCATTCGATTAACAGTGTATTTTATATATAGAGTATATAGCGGAAATTACAGAGTTGCATTTGTTTTGTGCCCTTTAGTATTCATATTCCTTTTGCTTTCTCAAAACTTAAGCATCCCGAAAAAATGAAACATCGTGTAATGTAGTTTAGGGTTGAACTTTAACAAGGCTACACAAGTTGTATATCCTGTATGTATAATGTTTTATTTGTTTTAGTCAAACTGCCAGAAGCACATGATGGAAGAATGCTGGTTGACCAGTATATGCATTTTACATGTGAAAGTGGAGACATTATACTTACCATTTATGTTTGCGATACGGTTAAAGACTGTTTTGACAACAGCGATGAAATACACTGCGGTAAGTCACTCCTATTGCGTAGGAACATGTTTACATGAAAACATAAAACTATATATTCCTTATTACTTAGCATAGCTTATTTCGATTTTTATTTGAATGTATTCAGTACGAACACAATAAACTGGCATAATTTCCAACATAGTTTTCCGTTTATGTAAAACATTTTCCTAGTTAGAACATATTTTACAATGACAAGTGATGATAGTTAGAACTGTTTTATTTGTTACCATAAAAGTAATAAATATATATCTTGCGGCCGACTAACAATAAAATATGCGCTTTATGACAACTGACAAACGTTATAATGCAGCCATGTCTATATTTTGTTATATCCGGCAAAAAAACGTCGAATACATACCCTGCGACCATCTATAAGAAAACTAGGCGCTATCAATTAAATACGTCTTTATATGATAAGTATATACATGTATATATCTCCAATGCATTATTCATACCACAAGATGCGAGCCTATAAGTGCTCTGTGGATTTTTAGCTCGACTATTCAAAGAATAAGAAAGCATTGTAATCATCCCGGCACAGTCGTCTTACTCCACCTCAGGGTTTGCGTGCGAGCTGTGTAAACAGAGTTATACAAGAGGTGTTAAACTTATAACGTAACTCATTTTTCTTCCGCCGACTGTCATTAAAAAACGGAATGTAATTAATATGTAAAACTGTCATTTAGCACTGATGAATTAAAAAAAATCCGCTTTAACGTAGTTCGGTTCAAATAACATATTTAATTTGTTGCGTGCTATTTTCAAATGTTAAACCTATACGTTTCTATTGTCTTAGAGTTTTACCAAAAACCGAAAAACAATTCATGTAATAATTCCTGAAAACTGTGCAATGTACAATTAATACGGTAAAAGGCTTTGGAAGCAACAAATACAAACAAGAGAGAACAAGTAGTTGCAACACCTCTCTCACCCTCTAGCAGTGCTTAAGCGGTATTCTACTTTAAATCCAGACATATTTGGCTTAACGATCCCAAAGGACCAGTAAGAAATAACACTACTGATTTGTAGTCGGGGCGACTTTTATAGCCACCATACAGGACACTAAACAAACGCTGGTGTTACAGGTTGAATTAAAATAGTGACTTTTATCACAGTATTAAGAAATTGACAGATAAAAGGACAGCTTGCTTAGTGCTTACACGACGATTATATAAAGTATTTCTAAACTGCCAAAATATATTCTTATTAAACATCCATCGGTTCCCTACGCAATTTTTAAAAACATGATATTTTCATTTACAATTTCAATCGCCACCCCCTTTCCTGGGATGTTCCTGTTGTTCATAGGTACACAGTGCATGCATAGTTCTGCTCATATCACGTCCTAATACATCCATTCACCTAATTTTAAATTTGTATCACTTATATGTTGAAGAAAAAAACAAGAACAAATGTTTAACATTTTCTTTTCTAATTTATTTGTTCAGTCCTTTTAAATCTAAATGTCAATGCCAAATATATATATGGGTGACACGCTGACCAAACTGTCAAAGTTTTATCGCCTATAGTTTTAAATATATTGTTGAACGAAACATGTTTAGCGCTTCTTTCTCTTGTTTTCGGTAATTGTAAAGCTAAATGTCAAGATCATGGACATAAATG
This sequence comes from Cyrtodaria siliqua, assembly GCA_037043455.1. Classification (NCBI taxonomy): domain Eukaryota; kingdom Metazoa; phylum Mollusca; class Bivalvia; order Adapedonta; family Hiatellidae; genus Cyrtodaria; species Cyrtodaria siliqua. Next base: position 140,492 of record JAWPHD010001478.1, on the reverse strand, counting down.
GTTTGTTACATACTGAGACAATCTGAAAGTTGTATCAACTATAGTTTAAAAGATAGTGTTGCATGAACGCATGTTAAAAATTGACGCCTTACGTACACGCATGTGCAGACTATGTCTCACTTATCGCTAATGCGGCTGGCAGAGGGTGACCGATCAGGGTTGCGATAACAACATTTTCAAAGGTTCTTTGAAGTTTACGGTAACTGAAGCCCTGGTACAGTAACTTTACGAATATTCAATTCCTCATCTCGACTACGATCTATAAAAACTGATCAGTTGAGAAACATATACCCCATAAGATGATGCTCTGGGAACATCTCCGTCAAATTATAGATAATTAATGATATCGAAATTAAAATCATCTCTCCAGTCATCATTGTTTTTATTATTTATCCTTTTTTAATTGAGAGATGAAAATCTAGAAATCTAGAACAGGAGCGACAGCATTTGTAATATACTGAAAGGAAAAAGAAACGCATAATAAAAAAATATCTATACTACACTGTTATATACACCTAATTCTACGTAATATTCAAGATATATCTCAACGTGTTTGACACAAAAAGGGGCTACAACTAATTACAGAAACGACAACTCTGTCATGTATCAGACATTTTAATCAAAGTATACTTTGTTACACGAAATTCATATATGTTGAATTTTCGCTTGAAAAAGTCAAGCCATTTCATTATTGTGTTTAATGTTAAGAGGTTGCAACGTTTAAAGCATAAGCTTACACATCTGCTTGAACCAAATGCGCATTCTGTCGATAATGCAACTTTAAAGTGGTAACCATTGGTGTGTTCGGTGCTGTTTAAACCTTCTTTCCGAAAGGAAAGGCCTAATGTCGCCCTGTACCATTCGATTAGCAGTAGCATATTAAACATACACTATATAGCGGAAATACCCATTATGCGTCAGTATATTAGTTTGTTAAGTTGAAATTCATTGGGATATGTGTTATTTAACATAACAAGGAAAGGGTTGTTAATGTTTAATATATCATCAGGATTGCGAGATCTTTTATGAAATGCTCCGATGGTGAAAGACATGAACTCTCTCTTTCATGGCCAATTCAGAAACAAATCTGCGACAAAAGGTACTACATGTAGTTAGTATTAAGGCTGTCAGTGTACTGGTATGTTGTGATACTTACGTGCACCTTAACAATACGCGTATTGTATCAAAAGGTCCCGAATCTCCAGCATCTTGACACAAACGAAGCTTAGTATATATTACGATAATACATTTTGCAGGTTGTATACATGTAAGTCCAGAGGCTAATTCGATAACTAATGGATTAAAGTTCCAATTAGCCCTCTGCGTGTTTGGCGCAGTTCAACTGCATTATTTTGCTTTCAACATACAGTGTCACGAACTGACTTCCGTAAGCGAATGGGAAGGATAAAATACGATTATGTAAGCAAATATACAATCAAATCAATACTTTCATGCTTTTAATTAAACAAATCATCTTGGATAAAGCCTGAACATATATTGCAAATAAACCGGATATCTATTCCATTCAACGAAAGATCGGCTCACTGTTATGAAGTTCTTTTTAATTTCTAATTAAAGCCTGTAGGAAAAATAAAGAGGTCCGAGCATACAAGATTGTGTTGCTTTAACAATTTCGACTATTCCGTTAAGATTTAGTGAGAAATTCAATTAATTCCTTCAGTTATTTATGCGCATCTTGTTCGTGCATACATGTCTAAGAGCGACAATGTACACACATACCATACTTTGTCAATGTTTAATATTTTTTCACTAGTTTTCATTATTATGAGCATAATTAACTGTTTAGATAGTAATTACTGATACACTAACATCGAGTATAGTAATGACATGTGTAGATACACTAAAATCGAGTATAGTTTCAGGAGAGAAATAATTAGTTTTGCCGCTATAGCGTTTTCAAACTTAGCTTTTTAATATCTGCCTGAAATGTAGAAATTACCTTCAACAATTAAATGTTACTGACTTGATGACTGTATACTGTTTTTACACAATCATGTAGGATCCATTTAATTAAAATATCTTTTTTCCGAGACAATATCACTTTATTTCCCCATATATCGTGCATTTTTCTTCATCATTTTTCTTCATTTATAAATATAATTAGCTCATATACATGTAATTCGATTTGATTTGATTATTACTTTTTTGGCATAGTACTAAAATTATATGTAATTTGCCAAATGGAAAGTATGATGACATATGTTTTTCATCAGTGTGAGCTTTTTCTGATCGCCTGGCGTCCGTCCGTCCGTCGTCCGTCGTAAACCTTTTGTTTCAAAGGACATCTCCTGTTGACAAACTGGGATAATTTTAATGAAATTTCACAGGAAGCATTCTTTGATGATCCTTTACCATAATACATAAATTCGATCTGATCCAATCACAAGCCTTTTTGCTATGGCAAAACAAATGAAAATGTTTACAAAACTTTAAAAAAAAATCCTCTGAATATTCTGGGCTGAAGTCAAAATATTTTCAGAGAAATGATAATTAGGTGATCCTCTATCAAGATTGCTAAAACGGACCTTATTCGTTGAAAAAACATGGTTGCCATTTTCCCTGTATAGCTATATAGAAAACTTCAAACGACATCTCCTCCTAAACGATCTGCCAATTTTGATGAAACGTCACAGGAAGCATCCTTGGGTATCCCTTTATCAAACTGGCTAAACCGGGCTGATCCACCCGCAAACCTGGTTGCTGCGGCAAGAAGAAATTATGTTTTTTAAAACTACCGATCATAATTCAAATATGCTGGCAAATAACAAATACATTTATTTAACAATACATGTTAAGCTTTCCGTTGTATTTCATGCTAGATCATAGCCCTAAATTATTTATACTTGATATTATAATCGGGAATAAAAAGAAATCCTGGTAGAAATATGCTGTTCTTATTGTGTGTTGATGCATTTAATGTTATTATCTTTTGTAGTTTATGTCAGTCATTATTTGCTGTAGCCACTATGCTAGAGCTTACTTGTACAACAAGTGTAAGTGTGAATATGTACATATTACAGTTGCATTTTGTAAAATAAGCAAATTTTAAATATCAAGATTGATTGATAACTTTGAAATGCAATAACGTTAGACCTACTACATTGACACTTAAAATACTGATCATTTAAACCTACCTCGGCTGACCAATTTAGGGCCAACTTGGCCCTCTTGTTTCATTGTCTTGAAGTGCACGATATTTGCTAACAATACAGTCAAAAGAGTTTCGAAATAAAATAGTTTTTCATACGAAATACGTTTTTCCCCTCGAACTGTCTATTTTTCTCACCAAAATCTAAGGCATCTTATATTTTTTTCAATTAAATATAACTTATTTTATTATGTAAATAAGGTATGAAAGTTTATTTCATGCTGATATTAGGACACTTTATAAAGAGATAACATTGTTTACAGCAACAGTCTCATTATTTCTCAATCACCCCTCGTATGTATAAGTCAGACAGACTAAGTTATTTACACCGATGCTCTTTTTTCACTTCTTTTATCTCTTTTTTTAGAAATGTACGTGTATTTTGTATTGTTTTGTTGTTAAATTATTACAAAAAGCATTACACGAGTAAAACCAAAATGTAAATAAAAAAAGTGCATATTACATGCAACACATTTCTTCTTTAAATACTCGTACACTAAATTATTTTAAGCATTTCTTATCAAATCGATTATCGGTTGTCCATTTCGCAGTACATATAATATCTTATCGATTATCGCTTGTCCATATCGTAATACGTATCATTCGTATCGATTATCGGCTGTCCATATCGCAATACGTATCATATAGTATCGATTTTCGGTTGTCCATATCGTGATACGTATCATATCGTATCGATTATCGGTTGCATATCTCAATACGTATCATATCGTATCGAATATCGGTTGTCCATAACGAAATATGTATCATATTGGAAGTGATCTGGCAATACACAACTATATATAACTTCACTTGCATTAAAATCAAATGAACGCTTAATCCAGCTTTCATGGACTCCCTAAATTAATAACAAAAGAACCTACAAAAAATAGAATTAGCGCACACGATTTACTTATAGAACGTGGTCGTTATTTTAAACCTAAATTATCACGTGAAAACAGACTTTGCACTATATGTTATCAAATTGAAGATGAAATACATTTTATTATTTTTGTAAAAAAATTACGGAACTTAGGAAACCGTTATTTAAACAGTTTAACATTAACATACCTGATCTGTGTACCAACTCTGATGCAACGTTTGCTATTTTAAAACAATTACTCAACCTAGTTAATGTTAAAGAATGTAAACTAATATGTAATTGTATAGCCTCATCATTATCAATAAGATAGTTCTGTTATTAATATAGTTAAGATATGTATCTTACTTGTTAAATGAATATCTTGTCTACATATGGAAGACACCTTTTGTATGCACTGGTTTTCTGCATAAAACTGTTTCTAACACAACCATAGCTAGTATTGATAGGGAAACCAAAATCTTTTTTCTATAAAGACTAGTTCCATACCTGACGAAAATATTTTCTAATAAGAATATATTAAATGATTCAAAAATCTTCTTGGCAAGTCCACATAGCGTAATTGTGTAAACTGCCGTTAGTAAAAACCATTTCTGTTACATCAAAATGTAGTTATATACGCCCATCAAGACGTATTATGTCGTGGCATTTTCCGTCCATCTGGCCTTTAACTTTTACCTGACAAACGATTGTGACTAATGACTTTCAAAGTATCAGGTCTATAAAAATGAAACTGTACACATCTTCAGCTTGATCTAATAAATACATCTGATAATGACCCATAACTGTCTGGTTTATATTGTTTTATACATATTCCCCTTTGAAATAAGGTTTAGACTGGAACTTAACCTTGTTTTTTACAAGTGATTGTGCCTCCTAACTTTCAAAGTATTAGTGTACAGCGATGATACTTTGCACACATCTTTCTCACGAGCTAATGAATACGTCTAATAAAGGCCCATAACTCTCTGATTCATAGTGTTTGACTATTTCCTTTTGAAACTGGTTTAACTTAGGACTTAACTTTGCCAACGATGGGCGCATATGCCCCGCTAGTTGGTGCTCTTTATTCTCTGACAAACTTATTTTGAATCAGATCTATAACTTGTCTTTAATAATAGTTTGCGGTTATGTTGTATATGTGTAGAAAAGTCATAAGCACTTATAGATTAAACTTGACGCTTACTGAAAAGTGTATCAATAACATCTCCTGAATTTTCATAGACGCATATAAATTGATTCCAGAGATAACATAAGCTTTAGCACAACATCGCTAACTTATCGTTTGATATTGTTTAATATTTCAAGTTTAAATTCATTGTTTTCCTTTTTGTTTACTAGGTGCTATGCATATGTGTCTGTTATTTAACTTGAGAAGAGAATGCTGAAACAGTACCCAATAATGCTGCACATAAGACAATAGTATTTGAATATGTTGTCCGCCTATTTTATTGCAAACAGTTGCACATTTTAGATCAAAACAGCAGAATTCAAGTGTATCAGTAACATCTCCTGAATTTTCATAGACGCATATAAATTGATTCCAGAGATAACATAAGCTTTAGCACAATATCGCTAACTTATCGTTTGATATTGTTTAATATTTCAAGTTTAAATTCATTGTTTTCCTTTTTGTTTACTAGGTGCTATGCATATGTGTCTGTTATTTAACTTGAGAAGAGAATGCTGAAACAGTACCCAATAATGCTGCACATAAGACAATAGTATTTGAATATGTTGTCCGCCTATTTTATTGCAAACAGTTGCACATTTTAGATCAAAACAGCAGAATTCAAGTGTATACATGTGATGATGAAACACAAATCAATATAGGTTTGAGGTGTGACTTCTACCCTAACTGTGAAGACATATCGGATGAAGCTAATTGTGGTACGTGTGAACTGTCTAATAAGTTATATAATTCAGTTTTCTCTTCAAAGTTACTTGGTTTGGAAATGTTTAAGATCCTTGGAAACACATATTTAGTATATATACTTTATCAGGAATATGCCAGAGAAACATCAATCAACATGACACTATATATTAAGTAAAATACCCTGTTTACAGATTGCAGGCCACTAATTCCAATGTTATCATTTCAGACGATAATAACATATTAATTTGGTGGAAATCAATATTGTTGTACTGTACTAACGCTTAAGGTTACAACTGACGTTAAATATTACACATGTGACGCTAAAGTTTACAACCGATATCATGAATATTCAACGATTACTGGCCCAACGTTCAACATAGATCCAATGTTTGTTTTTGTTTTGTGAAATTATTCTATACTATATGTTTGTTCATCATGTCTCCTCAGACCTTAAATATAGGTGTGTACGTTTCTGTTTTATCTGCCGGAATGCAAAGCAAATGCAGGCGTATGGTTTGGTGATATCCGTCAGTACGTCCGTCAGGTCATCCTTATGTCCGTCCGTCTATACCTTTAGACGTTTTGGTTAAAGTGTTTGGCTAAAGTGTTCTCTAAAACTAATTCTCCGAAAGATGTAAAGCTTTGCCAGGGCTGTAGATATTTTTAGTTTTTTGAGTATTTTACACACATTTTTTTCCACAAAAACCCTCAGTTTTGTAGAACTGTAAGTATCATTACTCATCAACTAAATACAAAAACTCATGACTTTTAAGAATCATGAGTATTATATTTGTATGCAACGTGTCCTGTGGAACAATTTATTCCATATGTACATGATGAAAATTGATCCAAGTATGTGTCTAATATTAAGGTTATAGTTAAGTGTTTCTTTTGTTTTTACTTAACTTCCATGTTATCAGAATACATGTAGCTTTGTTTTTTAACATGTTTAATGTATTAATTCACATCCATGTTGAAAGCATGAACTATTTAAAGCAATTGTTTACTCTAAACGTGTTCCGTTTATTACTCATTCATTTTGAATCTGATGAGTAAAGTACTCATTGCGTACATATTCATCATCATTACACAACCATATGTGACAATCACCATAACTCTGTTATGCATTTTAGCAGAATTATTCCTCCTTTTATACATAGAATTTCAGTTAAAATACTGAATGTACAGTCTCATTTATCAAAAACTAATTGTCTTGGAACTAGAGACTTGCTAATTATCATTACACAATGTTATATGACACGAATCATAAATCTGTCTTATGTTTTAACTGCATTTTCTCCCTTTTGGACTTATATAGTTCATTTAAAATGTTCACACATCCATCATCAATACAAATCCATATGTGACAAGCAACATAACTCTGTTGTGCATTTTAGCAGAATTCCCCCTTTCATACTTGGAATTTCAATTAAAATTGCAAATGTTCATTCATATTCCATATAACAATTTTCACAAAGCTGTAAAACTTGGCACACATGTTCATCATCATTGCACAACCAGTGTGTGGAAAGTACCATAACTCGGTCATGTATTTTATTAGAATTATCTCAGCTTTCCCCCACTTTAATGTTTAAAGAAACAAACCCGCTAAGTAACACTACGAAAACCGTTTATCAAAACTTTATCCAGGTGTTCACTGAATGTTGTTTAACGGCTCATCAACACAGTATAGGTTATTTAGAGCCGCCCCAGAGAGAGGGGAAGGATACATAGGAATCCGGGAACCGTGCCCTACTCTTATTATCGAATATATTCCTATGGTTCTTTAACGTGCTCGGAGGATAGATCGATACACGGGACCGCCTGGTTTACGTCCCCATCCAAACGGACGAGGCTAATGGAAAGTGTCTTGCCCAAGAACACACCCACGAAATCAGTGTTTCACGGAGGATTGAACCCGGGGCCTCCGGTTACAAATCCGCCGCGCTACCGACAGCACCACGCCCAGGTGTTCAGGTCATATAATAATGTATATATGCCGAATAAAAATATAGGTTTATTCACTGTTTTTGTAAAATACCCGTGATTGAATCTGCGTAAATATAATTAATTCGATGCTCAAGTTTTGGGGTTAGGCCTGGCTTGATAAAGCCGTTTATACTGTGTCTATAGAGTGTGGATACTCAAAATATGTAATAAGTTATAAACATACTTTTCCGTCAGTAGGTATAGGAACGAAGTACACGTTTTGTAACATGTGGCTGTTGTTGGCGGGATAGCTACTTGAAGGTACAGTCCTATTTCAAAAGAAAATTGACAGAAAACTTTGAAACTTGGCATACATGTTTATCATCATGACACAACAATAAGTGGCAAGCACCATAACTCTGTCTGCATTTTATCAGAATATCCCCTTTTCCAAATTTTGAATGAACATTCATATTCCAAAAAACTACTGACAAAACACTTTGAAACTTGGCATATATGTCATCATCTGTGTTATAATCACCATAACTCTCTCATACGTTTTACCATACCTTCCTCCCCACCCACTCCACCCCCACCCCCACTCACCCCCTTCTTCTTCTTAGATTTTTGCGGTAAAAGTTAGAAATTCGCAATACGGCGTTCACACTAGTATTGGTGTTTTTGTTTTTATATACATCGTATGGTTGTTTTATATTTTTGTTTTCATAACAGACACATTACAGACATATTGTAACTGTTAACTAGCGCCAATTTAGCGTCGATTTTGTAATCTTTATCGTCAGTTGTAACAGTTAGTGTTAGTGTAACCTTTAACGTTCCTACAATTGTCCTTATATCGTTTAACAATTCTGAATATTTATTGTATTCATTTATTTGAAGGTTTTATTTGTGTGACCGTTATATTCTGGCCTCAGTTCACTTGAGGAAAGTGACATGGCCATAGCTGTATCGCCGCTAATTCCTTTTTCATAGACCAGGATGTTAGCATTTTACAAAACGCGGTAATTGATATCCGATGCAACCGCCGTAATTTATATTTAATAAGACCGCTGATACATGAAGCACGTTTCCTCCGATTATCTTGATCAGTATTTAGGTTATACTCTAGAAAACCGAATACTTGACACAATTTGTATTAAAATAAGAATATTTTCTATATTTAGCAAAACAAAGCTAACAATACAACAACTATGTTAATATATCCAACAAGTGTCAAACAGATTCCTTTGGTTACATAATTTTCGAGTTAAGATCCAGAATCAAATATGTTGATAACATTTTTATTTTGTTTACTTCAATACGAATCCAATACTGACGAAAGAAAGTTAGGTCTAACAAAATGAACCCCAGGGCGACTAGGTTTAAGGTGTGACACGTTTCTTGAATCTGACTTGAACTAACTTCAAGTACCTCTACTGACAACATTATGTTTTCTTTGGAAACGCACACACTTGTACATGTATAGAAAAAAACATACTTAGACTGCTACATGTAGGTCGATATGTGCACCAATTCAGTTTTGAACCATGACCATCATATTTTCTCTATCTATAGTGTGTTACACTGTTTGGTATACTTTTACAATACATATGTTCCTCGTGGCATGCCAGAAATTGAAATATTCAATAATTGTGTATTTGTAAGCACCAAATCTACACTACTTATCTAATAGTGGCGGTGGTGGAATGCACTACAGATGAATGGAGATGCGATAACGGTCAATGTGTAACTTTCGACCTACTTTGTGACAACAAGTTCGACTGTAACGATCATTCGGACGAAGGTGTTATATCATGTTATGGTAAGCATTGCATTTAGGATAATAAATAAAGAGGGTTAAGGCATGCTGACACATATATAGGCTGTGTCTATACTTGAACAGAAACATATTTAATATGTAATATTAAAACCAGACATGTCAAAGCGGTTCGCATGTAATAACGTATTTAAGATGTCAGTAGTTTTTCTACATGTTTGTGAAATTGATAGAAACGTACTTGAAATGTTCGATGAAACATGTTTAATATAGTATGGTACAAAACGCAGATTAGGGCCCTGTTCTATTGTCCATCAGTCCTCGACTGATCTCGGATACTGGAGTCTCGGACAGATAGCGCAGACAAAGAGGCAACACCTATACATTCAAATCTAAATAACTATGTAAACACATATTATAAAACATGAGTCACACTTTGTATAAATGATAGGAAACAAAGGTATCAATTACGTTAGCTAAACAACAGTTGGTTTCAGAAATGTGATATACTAATGTGCTCTTTTACGTTTATTGACCATAGATCAACCACTTATTACAGTTGTACATGTACCTCTATAACTGTTTTTTAGCTTTACATGATCTACTACTATGTTCTTTAGGACAAACTACTGTAGACATTACATACCACACTAGAATGATGATTAGTTTCCAACATATTCTTTACCGTTCCAAGGCGGTAGTCCTATTGTCAACTATTGTCAAACCGTTTATGTTTGTGATATCATACACTTTGCCTTTAATAATGTTTTTATTTGTTGTTTGTTTCTATTTGTGCTTTTATTTGACTGTGGTCTTTGAATGCTAAATTTCCTGTTCGACTTTTATATCTTCTTTTATATTGGATATGAGAACATGTTGTGTGGAAAAAAAAACATGTTGTTTGAAATAAAACAAGTTATGACGGTTTGACGATCCTATTTGAGATTATCCAAGAAAAAACTGTGTTCATGTTGACTTTTTCTGATTGAAAGCTCATGTAAAAATGTAAAAATAAAAGTCAATGCTTCTTGCTTAAATAGGAAACTGTCAAGAAAGAGGACTGCACGTGTGCGTCGACTCAGTATGGCCATGGCAGCAGTGTATTTCAAAGTCATTAGCTCAGGATGATGTCTATGACTGTTATGACAAAAGTGACAAACCTCCATCGGTTGACAAAATAAGTACTGTATTGTACTGTCCAGGGGCAGACTTTGACGCTGCATATATTAATCTTGGCGAAGACGTGCATGGTAAGTGCCAGTTCATGTACATTTTAGCTCAGTTACGTTGGACCGGAATAAACTAATGCTTAAAGGAAACACAGCAATCTTGATTTATTTTTTAAAAATCGCGGCGTCCCTTCATTTTTTTCTACTTAACTTACAATTGTTCAATCACTACTATTAATTAAAAGAATAGTACAGTGCACATTGTTGTTTGCTTATTACTAATTGGCGATTATACTGCTCCAAAACGATATTTAAATCTGTGTTAGAATAAGAAGAAAACAAAGAAAACTCGAAACATTAGTTAATTATATGCAAGCAAGTTTAAAGTCAAAATGACCCTGAATTAATAAATCAAGACAATTTTATGCTAGATAAAACTTCAAGATTGCCGTTTGTCTCTTTGATAATCCACATTGACGTAATGTTCAATATACCTTCAACATTTATATGCAGTCTTTCGTTGCCTTCAGCGTTCTTTAAATGTGAAAAATTGAAGCTTTGAAACTCTTAGTCCGTGCAATATCGATGTTGCATTCTATAATGTATTTCCCGTTCCAAAATAAATGTGCGTTGTGGTGTATGTTGTGGTGGCGGGATGGCATGAGAAAATTCGTCTAATTGAGCGTGAGTTGTTTAACGAAAGCGTGTTATAACGATAGTGTAGAATTCTTATGCAATTAACCGGAATTTGACAATTCATATCGTATACATATATACAGTATTAAATTATCCGACATTGTCAACATGCAAAAAAATATGAATAGTTTTGTGTTTCAAAAGGTTATGTTATTAACCGAAATATGCAACTAACCGATAAGCGATAAGACGGAAACGACTGTATTACGTAGGGTTGGATACCGTTAAATTGAAACGGTACTGGTATCGGTACCAACGAAACGGTATGGTACTGTTAACGATACCGCGTGAATCAACAATGACAGTGAACTTGCCCGATCAGTTTGCTCGACTAAATCGGTCTTTTCGTACTCGATTTATTTCATTTTCAGTTATTTTCCGCTTTAGAGTTACATGTTTTTTTGTTATTTCATGTTCAGTTACATATATTATATATTTATTGTGAGTTTCTTGTGATTCCATTTAATTGTTGGAAAAAGTGAATAGGAAAATATGTATCCAAATACGTGCCTCACTACTATACTGTTTCCACTTTATAAAGCGCGCCGTAGACTATGAGTCTGACCGTTGGTTCCATAAAGCGTGTAAATTAAGTTCTATAAATAGACATGGTTTCTCGATTAAAATGCTAGGTACTATGAAGCAAAATAATGCCAGTGAATCACATGCTGTGTGAGTCTAGGTGTAAATATTTAAACAAAATGACGACACGCTGATAGTTCATCGTGCTCACGGCGGTTTGAAGCTTATTCGCTGCAGGAACAGCTTCAAAATAAAGTAGACACATTTTTCCAAATACCGATAAGGATACCGGGATTTTTTTAAACGGATAAATACTGGTTCCCAGTGAAACGGGAAACGGTACGCTACCAGCACCGGGTACCGGTGTCGTACCCTAGTATTACGTAAGAAATTACGAGTTCAACCGCGATCAGATTTCCGGTCGGGATCGTCAATACTATTTTGCCTTACTGCGCATGCTTCAATTTAGTAGTAGAACGTAGGGCGGAGCGTGGTAATACTGTATGCAAATGGCAAAGGTAAAAAAATCCATAATTAAAGACACATCGGCTGCTGTCAAAGTAACTGCGAGAATCGTAGCTATTATGGTGTGTACCTATACCATAGAGCTACAATGCCACCCTTTATAGATTGCTTTAGGTATCAGGGTCGACCGCATCAAGAGAGGTTTCTAAAAAAAAAAAAGCAATGCCTGCATAATTAACTGCGGTATTTCAATAGATTAAACCTTAAATACCACGCGTACATGCATACAGCTCACCAAAGAGAAGAAAACCTTGTCGATCTTAGGCATTTTCGTAAGACTCACCATATTTTCAGCAGACATTTGCTTGAATGTTTACATTTCGACACACGTATTCCGTATTTGGAAACTTAAACCCACCCACAGCCGCAGCTGACACAAATCGACAACGTTAACAGAAAAGCGTCGGGTGTGTGAGTAGAGCGGGGTTAAGTTTCCAAATAGGGAACGAGACGTCACACAACGAGATTATTCCGATCGTGAACAAAAAAATGAGAAACATTAACAGTAGCCTTCAATCAGCGACAATTTGGGCCTGTATTTTCTGCATGCAGCTGTGGTATTTAAGGTTTATTCTACTGAAAGACGTTGGCTTGCCTCAGGGGTGTCATTATCTTTATAAGTAAGCGACCCACAGAGCAGAATTGCCGGGTATTTTTATCGATACTTGTATAAAATACTAGTAAAAGTGTTCATAGTAGCTGGGTAGACCAGTCAAAGTAGCAGGGAGAAATTACCGCCTCCCGCCTCTTAATAACACCCCTGTACCTTCAGAAACCTCGCCGCAAGAGTGCGAACGGGGGTCGGTTAGGGGTCCTGAAGGAAACTAAATAGCACAGAATCATGGCTCTATGGTAGGTACATACCACCATAAGAACCATGATTCTCACGTCTACTGTCAAAGCTTATTTGCATACTGTGACGTCATATTGTAAACAACAACTTACCTCTGAACTCGCGGGTGAGTAGCCGGTTATTTCCAGTGCAGTTTATACCGTATAATTGGTAAATACGATTTATTAACTGGTTGCGTTTGCTCCAAATATATTACGGAAATCACCGGCAATGAGAAAGTCACACATAAAAATAAAGCTTGTAAAGGCTTGAATATCAGTTCTAGAAAGTATGTCATCTTTGATTTTTTAGGATGAAAAGTGGTAGGTCTCGTGCGTAAGAGGAGCCATACCTGGTAACCACCGTCAATGTGGAAGAACTCACTCGGTCACTGAACTTATGTGTTAATCTGTGAATAAAAAAGCTTGTAAACCTTCTTCCCTCAAAAAGAAGGGTTTGAAAGTGAAGGATTCAAGTAAGAAATTAAATAAATACAAAGGAGAACCCTCGATCAAAAACAAAAGGAGGGGGTTCCCAACCCTTACCACACTGGCATTTCGCGGCTTGCCATCATCAAAGTGATGATGACAAATGTTTGTATCTAAAAGTTAGCTCTAAAAGCCATCTTATGATGGAAAGTTTTTTTCGGTCGGAAATATTTTTCGAGTACCCCAAACATAATTAATTCTAAATTGCTCCTTTTTTATAAATACCCCACACATACCCCACACATACATTATTTCAGTTATAAGTATACACTTGTATTTTAGCAAATTAAAATACAAATTTTGCATATCAAATGTTTGGGATTATGCATATTTTAATATAAATAATGTTGTTGGAGGATGTTGTATATAATATAATATACAACATCCTGCAACAACTTCTTTCTTTCGAGTAATAAGTGTAGCATTATACTTTTAATCGATTTATGCTTACATCTAGACACTTAAATTGTAATTGATGTATTTTAAAAAAAAAGGCCCATTTCGCCCAAAAATGCCCATTTCGCAAACAAATGCCCATTTCGTATTTTAGGCGTACCCAAAATGCTCGATAACTATGTTGAGATGGGGGCTTCCAGACCCATCCTAGGCCTTTGTCGCTAAAGGTACCCATGAACGTTACATAAACAATGGTATAGCTACGCCACAGTACACTCCTAAAAGAGATCTTAGGGTGGACACAGCTTTTTTCGAAAAAAAATTCTTCAGTTTTTTTATGATAATTATCGGCGGGAAAAATATTCCGAGTTGGAAGTGCAAGAATTTAATACTAAATGCTCAATATTTCTACATATTCAGGTCTAGTATTTGTTTACACGTTCTGCTGAAATCTTATCTAGAAAAATATTTCTGCAGAAAAAATTCCACATCTTAGGGAAGACATATATTTAACACATTTAATCCAATGGTACGTCTACGAATACTATATTAAATGAGAAATCTGCTTTTTTGTAGAGATCGTATTAGTACACTGATTATACGCATTCGTTTCTAAAAAAAAAATATTCAGTATGTCACAAAAACAATTCTGTCTGAAGAATATCATTTTGTTACATCAAACAAATGTAATTATTATTCAAGTAGAGGTACGATTTTTTGTTTCATATACCCATAGATCTGTATATCCATGGTACACCTTTATTTTGATTTGTCATTTGAGTAGTGTTGAATAGTGTGAGAATAAGGTAAGTGTCCTAACATAATACACATCAATATGCAAGCTTTTTAATTATTTCTTCATTTATTTTTTAAAGTAAAGGTATAAATACCAATCGAATAAATTCCAGTTTCCAACTATTCCTAAAAAGTGGCACGCACTTTTGTCGTATTGAACTATTTATACTTATATATACAGTTTCATGTATTCATGAAAACTTACAAAACACATCTAGAAGTTGAACTAGTAAAAAATGGTAATTGGTCAAAGTGATTGTGTAAACCTAGTTAAACATCACTTTTATTAGTTTCAATTGATCATTTCTTGCCGCCAGAGCGGATATAGGGGTAATAAAAGTGCCTGCTTTTTCACACCTCCTCGACAACTGTTTTGACTGCCGAATGACGCGTTCTACCCGCAAATGTCTAATCAAGCATGATTAATTACAGCAAAACTATATTTAGAAATTAAACATGATGAACACTTTATTTATCAACAATTAAAAAATATATATAAAGTTAGTAAATATATATATATATAACTTATATTCCATCATATATATATATATATATATATATAGATCCCTTAAAAGCAGATTGTTCTTCCCCTTTACTTTCGATGTCTAACAAATAATAAACCTAGTATTTGAAATAATCAGTGAATTATTAGTTCACTGAAATGATATACGAACAGTTTCGATCTGATTTACCTAGACAAAATCCTGCTCGAACCTGCTCGAACTTTGAGGGTGTGACGCAAGTCATGAACATAGATTAATTGAGATGACAACCTCATTGGCAGATGAGATGATTTATACAGAACAGAACAGATATTTTATTTCGACTTATACATATAGTATCTCGATATACACATTTTACATAAGCACATGACAGGCATGCACGCATGCACAACAACACGCACACACACTCTCACACACCTCTCACGCACACACACACGCACGTACTCTCTCTCACGCAATTAATAAACGAATTAATTGTTGAAACAATATATAATACCTGAGAATAAACTTTACATATATGTACACAACTACGTATAATTAAATGTGTTACGTACAATAAATGCTTCTTTTACAAACTTAGCTACATTTTGAATCTTTTTATGTTTCTTACTTTGCATCAATTCAATAAATTTAATAGCACTAGCGTTTCGATAATATTACTTCTTAATATAAAGTTTGCGAATATGTTCATAGACAGGACAAATTAAAATAAAATGATATTCGTCTTCTATGTCATTAGAATTACTAATATTTCAATATCGTTGACCTCTATCAGTTCTATTTTGTGTGTATCTGCCGGTTTTGACTCTGAGAGAATTCGAAGATAATCGTATTCTTGACATTGCCGTTAAATGGCAACATATCTAGATAAGATTCATATTTAAAGACAGTCTTGAAATATTTATATAACACTAGAACACGGTTATTTTCAATATCACTATACCACTTCTGTACAAAACAATCAATTACTCTTAATAATACATGAAAATGTTTCAAATTAATACTGTGAGGCTCATTCCATACATATGTAAATCCAAAATAATTTAAAAGGATCTTAACATTACTTGCCCAATTTGTACAGCCTCTTTCACAATCTCTCAGTGATTCTCCATACATAGTAGATATTAATATATTATTCGTACTTACAACCTTACTCCAATACTTAATTATTTTAACATACCGTGATATATACAAGGGATATCTACCTAACTTCCCATATACTCTTGCATTACTAGTTGACCTTTTAACTTTCAACAAATATTTACAAAATGTTAAATGAATTCTTTCAATTTCAATTTCTTTTGACTTTGTAAACCCCCAAATCTCTGCTCCATAATTAAGAATAGCCCCCACAAAAGCATCAACAAGTTGACAACATGTTTTGGATTTGAAATTATACCTTTTTATATTTGCGATTAGAACATTTACGCCTTTAAACCTTTCAATGCAATTGTTTCGTGATTTAGATTAATAGTCCAAGTATAGTTAAAAACATTTCCTAAATAATTAAAAGCATTTACCACTTCTAACTTCTTTCCATTATATACCCATGTTTCATTTTCCCTTAATCGGCCTCTTTATCTAAACGTCATCACTTTTGTTTTTCTCAATATTTACCTCTAACCCCCATTTATCACAATATACTTTTAACTTATCTAAATAGCTTGCAATTCATTTGGCGTTTCTCCAATTAAAACCATATCGTCTGCAAAAAGCAATAACATTACCGGGATGTCGATTATACTAAGGCCAGATGTATAACTATCCTGTAAAAGCAATTCAAGGTCTTCTATAAACAGAGAAAACAATAACGGCGAGATTACCTCCAATTGTCTTAGACCAATTGAACATTCGAAAAAATCGGAGAATGAATTACAGCTTCACACACACGATTTAACTTTCCTGTACATATCTTTTATAAACTCTTAAAATTTTACCGTTTATACCAAGTTTAAATAATTTAAACCAAAGTGCGTTTCTGTATATACTATCATATGCCTTTTTTAAATCTACAAAGGCACAGTACAGTCGTTTGCCTCCATTTAAAAACGTATGTATAACTGCCTGTAATACAAAGATAGCGTCAACTGTGGAACGACCTGCCCTAAAGCCAAACTGCGCGACCGACAATATACACTTCTGTTCACGCCACTGACTTAATCTTATGTTAAGTATACCTGTAAATACTTTCGATAAACAGCTTACAAGTGTTATTCCTCTATAATTATTTACATCATCGGGGTCATTTTTCTTCAATAAAGGAACCATAATACCATCAGCCCATTGTTCTGGAAAATACCCAGAGTTCAACATACTATTGAACAGATTTGTTAGATGTGGCGCTATAATATCAATCGTCTCAAGAAAATATTCATTAAGCATACAGTCTCCCGCAAAGGCTTTGTTTCGTTTAAGTAATTTTACTACTGACAATACTTCGGATATAGTTATCTCCCTGTCCAACTCGTCAAAGTTACAACCTGCCTCGTTAAAATCGTGGTTAGTGCAAAAAGCTTCAGCTTCGACATTATGAACTAGTGTTGTATTGCTTGCTACTTCACAAAAATACTTAAAAAATGTTTCCAAACTAATACTTCCTGTACTAACCTTCTTTTTTCGACAAAACAGTTTCTAAAAATCGTTCGGTTTTGCATTTTTTAGATTTTCAATATCAATATACAATAACCATCGAGCCCGAGTTAATTGCTTGTGATAAATAAGGATCTATAGTTTTTAATAATTATATCAAGTACGCATCCTGTAGTGAATGGACGGATAGAAAGCAAATCAGATGATGCGAGTCCACATATCATCCAATTTTGTTTTCTTTAATTGACTAATTTAAGGAAGATTTATCAATTTACAAGGAACGTAGCCACAAAATATAATACTCAAATATACCAATATAATGACATATAAAACATAAATAATTAAAAATACACTTAAGTATAAATGCAATATAGACCCTAATAGTGATTGCTTTATCAAATTATAAACTAACAGAACCTGTACGTAATACAGATTTTAATGGTAGCCTTTTCTTTTTTTTCTGTAATCTCTTATTATTGTCATTACGCTCTAGTAATTAAAGCCACTGTTTTTTTTCCACAGGATATTAAGTAAGTACCTACACCGCGAGTTGTTGCCATCGATGAAAACGTCCACTATCCCAGCTTGACCTGTCACGTGATTCCATTCCCCACTCGCCCACCCCAACTCCAGAACAAAAAAAATATCTCAAAATGATTTAGCCTTTAATATTTTATCAACGGACCTCAGGACAAAAATCATTCGTCCATCCCTACACACAGTATTTGCACCTAAGGAAGACTTCGTCATGGTCCCAACCCCGGAAGTAATTGTTTACCACCCCTACTCCCACTCCTACTCTAACGTATCTACCCTTAACATTTTGCAACAGAAACATAAACATAATAATAAATAGTAACAACTGACCCCAGTATTTGATCATTTGATAGTTTGCTAGTCGGGAACTAAGACCGAGACTTAAAAGGGTGATGGGAGAAGCAAGTGTGATCGGGTGGTTAAAACAAATGTAGGACTGGTATCATTGTCAATCTATTTAACAACGAACTTATTCCTGCTTATGTGCTACCATAAATGAACAAAACCGTATAGTTATTTATATATTTCATGCTTGTTTTATTAACATGATGAAACAATTAATTATTGTCATAGATTATCGTTATAGTAACCAGGTTTCTTATTATAAAAACCCTGACTAAACTTTACCCATACCAGCGATCGTTGGATTTTAATATATGCACATCAGTTGCGTAATAAAAATTAACCGCACAGTTGAGTGTCACATAATTAATATACACAGTGGGATATCATTGCGTTCTATTACCAAATGCATTGTATATTCACAGGCATACCCGTTGTATGACAATGCGTGTAATTATCAAGGCCGTTGTATGAATTACCCATTGCGTGCGATTACACCGACCGTGGTATGAATTACCCAATGCGTATTATTGCCACAGCCGTGGTATGAATTACCAAATGCGTATTATTGCCACAGCCGTGGTATGAATTACCAAATGTGTGTTATTACCACGACCTTGGTATGACTTATCCATTGCGTGTGATTATCACGTCCTTGGTATAAATTACCGAATGCGTGTGTGACGACCACGGCCGTATTATGAATTACCCATTGCGTGTGCTTACCACGCCCGTGCTATGAATTATCCATTGCGTGTGATTACCACGACCGTGGCATGAATTACCCAGTGCGTGTGATTACTACGGCCATTGTATGAATTACACAATGCGTGTGATAACCACGGCCGTGGTATGAATAACCCATTACGTGTGCTTACCATGCCCGTGTTAAGAAATACCCAAAGCGTATGGTTACCACGACCATGGTATGCGTGTGCTTACCACGCCCGTGCTATGAATTATACATTGCGTGTGATAACCACGACCGTGGTATGAATTACCCAATGCGTATTATTACCACAGCCGTGGTATGAATTAGCAAATGTGTGTTATTACCACGGCCGTGTTATGACTTATCCATTGCGTGTGATTATCACGACCGTGGTATCAATAACCGAATGTGTTTGTGATGACCACGGCAATTGAATGACAATGCGAGTGATTACTACGGCCGTTGTATTAATTTACCGTTTCGTGTGCTTACCACGCACTTGCTATGAATTATCCATTGCGTGTGATTACCACGAACGTGGCATGAATTACCCAATGCGTGTGATTACCACGGCCATTGTATGAATTACCCAATGTGTGTGCTTACCCCGCCCGTGTTATGAAATACCCAAAGCGTGTGCTTACCACGATCACGGTATGCGTGTGCTTACCACGCCCGTGCTATGAATGATCCATTGCGTGTGATTACCACGACCGTGGTATAAATTACCCTATGCGTATTATTACCACAGCCGTGGTATGAATTGCTAAAAAAGTGTTATTACCACGGCCGTGGAATGACATCCACTGCGTGTGATTATCACGGCAGTTGTATAAATAACCCAATGCGTTTGTGATGACCACGGCAATTGAATGACAATGCGAGTGATTACCATGGCCGTTGTATGAATTACTCAATGTGTGTGCTTACCACGGCCATGTTATGAATTACCGAATGCATGTGATTACCATGGTTGTGGTAGGAATTATCCAGTGCCTGTGATTACCACTACCGTGGTATGAATTAACCAATGGGTGTGATTACCACGGTTGTGGTATGAATTATCCAGTGCGTGTGATTACCACTACCGTGGTATGAATTAACCAATGCGCGTCCTTACCACGGCCGTGTTTTGAATTACCCAATGCGTGTGCTTACCACGACCGTGGTAGGAATTACTCAATGCTTGTGTTTACCACGGCCGTTTTATGACAATGCTTGTGATTACCACGGCCGCGATATGAATTACCCATTGCTTGTGCTTACCACCGTCGTTCTTTGAATTGCCCATTGCGTGTGATTACCATGACCGTGGTATGAATTACTAGCCAATGCGTTACCACGGCCGTGTTTTGAATTTACCAATATGTGTGCTTACCACGAGGTCCACAACCGTGATATAAATTACACAAAGTATGTGATTACCATGGCCGTTGTATGAATTACCCAATGTGTGTGATTACCACGGCCGTTATATGAATTACCCAGTGGGTGTGATTAACACGGACGTGGTATGAATTACCCAATGGTTGTTCTTACCATGGCCGTGTTTTGAATTACCCATTGCATGTGATTACCACTACCGTTGTATGAATTACCCATTGCGTGTGATTACCCCGGCCGTGATATGAATGACCCAATGTGTGTGATTACCACGGCCGTTGTATGAATTACCCAGTGGGTGTGATTAACACAGACGTGATATGAATTACCCAAGGCTTGTTCTTACCACGGTAGTCCTATGAATCACCCAATGTGTGTGATTACCACGGCCGTTGTATCAATTACCAATTGCGTGTGATTACCACGGCCGTAGTATGAATTACCATTGCGTGTGATAACCACGGGCGTGGTATGAATTACCCATTACGTGTGCTTACCACGGCCGTGATATGAATAACACAGTGCGTGTGATTACCTGTGACCGTGGTATAAATTACCCAATGCGTGTCACTGTGATTACCACGGCCTTGGTATGAATTACCCAATGCGTGTCCTTACCATGGCCGTGTTTTGAATTACCCAATGCGTGTGATTACCACGGTCGTGGTATGATGGTATGAATTACCCATTGCGTGTGATTACCACGGCCATGATATGAATTACAAAATGTGTGTGCTTACCACGGCCGTGGTATGAATAACCCAGTGTGTGTGATTACCTATGACCGTGGTAAAAATTACCCAAAGCGTGTGCTTACCACGGCCGTGGTATTAATTACCCAAAGTGTGTGCTTATCACGGCCGTAGTATAAATTACCCAATGTGTGTGTTTACCATGGGCGTATTTTGAATTACCAATGCGTGTGATAACCACGGCCGTAGTATGAATTACCCATTGCGTGTGATAACCACGGCCGTGGTATGAATTACCCATTGTGTGTGCTTACCATGACCGTGTTTTGAATTACCCAATGCGTGTAATTACCATGGCCGTCTTCTGAATTACACATTGCCTGTGATGACCACGACCGTAGTTTGAATTACTCATGCGCGTGATTACCACTGCCCTGGTATAAATTACCCATTGCGTGTGTGATTAATAGGAAATCGTAAGACAATGTGTGTGATTACCACGGCCGTGTTATAAATTACCCGTTGCGTGTGATTACCACGACCGTGGTATGGTATGGTGTGGTCATTTATAAGTGTGCAAGGAATTTTGACATTAGACAGGGCGCTGAAAAAAGAAGTGATCGTCATCTAGACTTTTTAAATAATGATAGATGTAGATTTACGCTCGTATATCCATTGTTTTGTATTGTATAATATATATCTACTATACTAGATAGTAACTCATTTAGGGAGAGAAAAAGAGAGAAGAACAATATTGTAAGAAAAGTGACGAGAGTAGCCTATCGTTAAGCATTTTTGAAGAATTACTAAATGTTCAAGTTCAAAATCTAAATCTTGGTCTTTATCTTCGGCCGAGTAATGTGACTAATGTCTAGCAGTCGTTCTACGACGGCCTGAAGTTGACGAATTCGTATTAATAAGTAGATCTACTGGAAATCTTCGGAATTTCGATTTGGACAACGGAAATTCTACAGTCGAGTAGTATATTATCAGCCTAACAGTATATAGCATAGGAGCAGAGAACATAGGCAATATATTGAATATATTTGATTTCTCAATTATTTATTTAATTATATGCAAGCAGTTTTAAAGTCAAAATGAGGTAGGATTAGTAATTCGAGTTACTAATGTTAATGCGTTAATAAAACTCCATATTGCCATGTATCCCTTTAAGAAATACAAACACTGATATAACATTATATTATCTTGCAAATATATGCTTAAAACTGATTATCTATTCTTAAAACAGCGATCATTTTAATAATGTGTATATGTGTTTTTAGTCTGAAATAAAGAATGACATTAAGAATGCATCAGTGCACTATGGATTTTAATATAATTATATATACTATGGATTTTAATACAATTCTATATACTATGGATTTTAATATAATGATATATACTATGGATTTTAATATAATTATATATAGATGCTTGTAATCTTATCAGTGTGATTGCGTAATGGTAATTAACAGAACATTTGAGTGGCACAGGATATTATGTAATGTTCAATTAATCTGCACAGTGGGGTGCCATTGCGTTCTATTACCATACATCACAGAGACTAATTTGAAATATACCACATTAATGCATTTAAACTACGTGTATTTTGAGGTTATTAACTGGGGGAGGTGTGCCTCTTTGTGATATTGGCCCGAGATAGCCATATGAGCTCGAGGGCCTCATATGGCATTACATGTGTAACCAAAACAATATTATTTTGGATAGATTATTAGATCTAGATCTAAACTGCGCAAAGTAAAAATACTTTTGATCTACTTGTGTTTTTTTTAAATATGATTCTTTATTTAGATCCATTTTTTTTCATTGATTTACAAGAATAAAATAAACGTATGACGTTCATATATCTCAATCATAGGACCATTTGAAATAGGCAATTTGGTACCTTGTTCCCAAACCACCAATTCACCCCCTTAATTAAAATTACACTAAAATGTTTCAGACGTAATAGTTGTAAGAAAATCGTAATAATGGTGACGTTGTGTTTTCCAAGTGACGTTTTAATCCCACAGCGTTGTGTTTTCGGTTTGAAATTGTAACAATACATTTAAATATAAACTTGATAGGGAAAAACGAAGAGGAAAATAATAATTATAAAAAATAATAATCCAGAAATGTAAACTCGTCCGTGCCATTCTACCCACACGCAATCTCCATCGAAGTAAATACCCCATACCGTGCATGCTGACAGAAACATAGCGACAGTTGATATAGACAAAATACAACGGTATTAGGATTTTGGAATCGTTAAGTGTTCCTAATATTTTTCTAAAAATAATTGCAGTCTTTCATTTCTGACAGTTAAACATCTAAACAAATAATGCTCAACATATTCAACACCATCACCACATATACAATTGCCACAATTGGGATTATCCCTCAAATGATTAAGATAGAACTAAGCGTTTAAATTGCTGCAATTGTTTCACAAACGCTCATGTAGAACTGAAAGATATCTATCACCCAATATGTAGTATTTGGGTACTATCGGTAGTTTAAATTATTTTTTAAGTCTAGTTTTAAATCTCGAAAGTGATGGTGCTTCGCGAATTTTAATATCAAGTTCGTTCCAAAGTTTTAGAGATGACGGTAAGACTGATATCGAAAACGATTCTGTTCTTCTAGGTAAAGTAACGAAGTTGGAACTGTTTCTCAAGTTGTAAGGATTCGATTCTGAAATAGTTGCGGGGAATAGTTCATTCAAGTAACTCGGTACTTCTCCATTTTTAAACTTATAGGTAAATATCAACTTTTGAATGTGTCTTCTATCGGACAGAGAGACCCAACCAATTTAAGATAACACTTTTTGTATAGAAGAACGAGTCAGGCCAGTAATTATTCGCGCGGCTTCAAGTTGTATTTCTTCTTAGAAATTATCTTTTTCATAATTCGTAAAACTATCCCATACTGTAGAAGCGTATTCTAAAATAAGGCGAATGTAAGATTCATATATTGGATTAAGCGCTTGACGTTTTAATTTAAATTTCATTAATTTCATTGAATCTAGTACCTTAGACGCAGATGTTACAATATTTGAAAAATGTTGATGCCAGGACGCATCATGACTAAGGGTTACTCCTAGATGTTTATGATTGTCAGAAACAAAGTTAAGTTGAGTATTTTCAAATATCAAAGACGGACGGTTTCAGTTTGCACGTGAAAAGAACATGACTTCAGATTTAGATGGATACATTTTTACTAGCCATTGCTTTGACCAATTCGATATTTTACGCAGGTCGTCATTAATTGTAGTTTCCATATAATCTATGCCGGGTGTAGATACCGCAATAGAACTTTCACCCGCAAATAGATTTTTCGTACTAAGCAATGAATCATATATGTCGTTTATATAAATTAAAAACAATAGCCCAGCCAGCATTCTATATCGGGCCGACATGTCGTTGTCTATATCGGCCCGATGTCGGTTATAATCTCGGCTGCAAATAGTGATGATGTCGGCCCGACATCGGCTGACGATATTGGCCCGACATCAACCCGAAGTCGGCCCGATATCAAAATGATATATAGGGTCCTATAGAAACCACAGCGTCCGAACGCAATAGCATCGTATGTCCGCACTTTACTGCAAACAAGGACTTGAAACTACAATGAAAGAGACAAAAAAACAACAGAAGGGGAAATGACACCTGCCCGATGTCAGCTAAACATCAAATTCATTCTGTTGTCAACATCCTTCAGTGAATTGTATTGACCACCCAGCTAGCTCAGTAGCCATACGGGGTAGGGTGGGGGTGATGGGTGAATCTAGCGGGCCACCACTGTCCCCCACCACCTCCACCCCTGGCTCCTACGTCTATGCAATATGACAATAATAATGAAATCCTTTAATAATCACCATTCGTTTTATCCGAACTCCGACTTCGTCCGTATCACCAATTTTTATCCGCTGTCAACCGTACCCTAAAAGTGTGACACCACACATAGATCACGCAATACTTCATTCAATCTCGGGTGTTTTAACGCATGCAAACTATTTCATTGTCTAGAAGAAGGATGGGTGCCTGTAAATCCGTTAAAAATATATTAAGATCGCTAATAAACAAAGAAAGATTTTTTCCTGCAATTTAGAAGGGTTTTATCAACAGACTTTCGCATTAAAAAGCTGATTTTATAACTAATAACATACCAAACTCAATACATTTTTTTTGTTTTTTAAGAGTGTAAATATTAACAAACAAATAACGCTCAAAAGTCCGATTGAAAAATACGTTTAAGTGTCCACAAACATTACGTTTTAGACACAACTAGAAAATAGTTTCAGTGGCGGGTCATCCGCGTTCGTCGTATCGATTCGACGTGGTTTTATCCGGATACCGGGGGGTGTACATATTTACAAAAGGTTCATATGGCCTGCTGCAAATGTATATAATGTATTTATCCATTTGTACTGATATAGTAAAAATAAAACTTTGTAGCTGCAAGTTTTGAAATAACGTTTTCTTTATTAGGCGAACGTGTTTGTGACATAAATTGGCCTGCCTATGCATTATACATATATTATCCCTTATATGCATTATCGCCATTTACACAAAGTTAGCACACTTTGTTGTACAGTACAGTTTACCGTATAATAATTATCAACTTAACTTGATTTTGTTGAATGCATACAATGAACTGTAAATACAGTACAGTACTGAATCAATGCAATTCGGACGGTATTATGTTTGTTTTGTTTGTATTGTGCTTTACGTCATTTTGAACACATGCAAGGTTATATATGACCAGTGAACTAATAATCATTATTACTTCACTGATATGACGGTCGATTTTTTTCGGTGGAGGCAGACCACCCATTTTTCCTGGGTAGAAGGTACAGGAACGTGTATTAAACGTTCCTGGAAGGTATAAGTTAACACACCCATCATAAGACAGTCATGGCGCTCCATATACATGCTTTGCGAAACGATCGGTCGCATATATCTCCGTGGGAGGTCTATGCGAAACACTCGTTCGGCGAAACACGTTCGCATAGATGATGATAGCTCTATGCGGTCTAGCAGAGGTTTTCTAACTCGCGCAAATTTAAAAAAAAAAGAGGACATCTACGCTATTCACTTTAAGGACTATTGGTCAGCCATATTTGAAAGAAAGTGGGTGGGGAATGGTAAATATTTGTTTGCATTAAATAGACATGTTTTCTTTTTAAAAGGTCAATACTATTAAAGAAAACAGTAATAAAATGCACTTAAAATGTAAAAAAAAAAATAATAAAAAAATTACAAGAATAAAAATAGAGTTTAATAACCCAAAGTTTGATGCGAAAATACTTGTTGTATAAACATTTATTTCCTGAAAAGGTTTGTTTTATAATATAGCCCAATCATCCATCGACGGCACACAAGACTTCATTTCTTAATATAAGAACTAATGCAGTCACACTATGATCTTTTCTGAGTATGATGTCTTGAAATAGTCCCAATTAAAAATAGAGGTATTATTTTGGGCCAACAACAAAGTAGTATGCACTAGCTTACATATCATTATTTATTTATCATTATTTATTTATCATTATTTATTTAACTATTGATAATATAGGATAATTAATTGAAAATAATGAATATTTATGTACTAAAAATATACGAACGAACGAAGTAAACACATATGCAGCTCGTCATTCAAGAAGAGTTGGTCAAATATTTAGACCTACTGCATTCCTTTAAGGCGGAGGCAACTGCGAGCGACTTTTAAAAAATGAAAGTTTCGTTTCCGTGAAGTAACAAAACGCGTTACGGCCTCGTTTTACGACATTGTATTTTGTCCTGGGTACATTTATGTATATTTGGGGGCCTTTCTGGATTTCGATGATTTGCGGGTACGTTTCTGTATACATAAATGTACCGCGGGTGCCTTTCTGTAGTACCCTGTACGACAATGCCCCCATCAGCCCTACGCTGTAAACCATTAATACTAAACATTTAAAAATTTAAATAAATGAAAAGACCACATAATCTCCAAGTTTTATTCTGTAAAATGTATGGTAAACACAAAGATATGCCTCACGGTGAAAAGGGAGGACACTCGGGTAATCTCAAAATTGCAAATCTTTATTAAAGGGTCACATGGCAATCTTAAAATTGCAAATCCTGAATATAGACCTTTATTAAAGGGACACATGGCAATCTTGATTTGTTTAAAACTAATGGCGTCCCGTTAGTTTTGCTACATAAGTTGCATATTTGCATGATATTAATTATTCGAAAAGTCATAGTAAAAAAATAGGTTCGATATTGAAGAAAATTGAATTTAATTGAATTGCGTTTTAAGGCGCACCAACACATGAAAGGTTATATGGCGCCTAACAGGTATGAACAGTCCAGGCTCATCCTCCATTTACATCGAGATAAAATATGGAAAATGGGCCTAGAATCTTCTCACCTGCATAACTGCAGCGTTGCTGCCAAAATCTATTGTAGTCATGTAGTCATTCCATTTACACTATGCTGCTAAGGCAGCATTAGATCTACATATATCTAATACCAAATTACCTTATACTGATTTTAAAAGTTGTATTAACACATATATTCGTAACTCTTGGCAAACCGCTTGGGATTTGTCAGTTAACAATAAACTCCATTCAATTAAACCGTTACTCGGAGAATGGCGCTCTTCTAGTAGACCCATTTGTCGAGAGGAAGTTGTCCTAGCTCGGTGCAGAATAGGGCATACACGTTATACTCATTCATATTTATTACAAGGTGAGCCATTACCAGAATGTATACCCTGCTTTGCACCGTTAACGGTCAAACACATATTGCTGCAATGTGTAGACTTTGATCCTATGCGTCAAAGGTACTACAATGTTAATACTATGATCGAGTTATTTAATACTATAGATTTTAGTCTAGTTTTAGATTTCCTTAAGGAAATCAGACTTTATAAATCAGTATAATATGTTCTTGTATATAATTACTTTCTTATATACCCGTTTTCGGGCATTCGTTGATTTACATATATAGTTTATATTACTACCATATCATCCCTTATTTTTTAATAGTTTTATCCTGATATATTTACATTAATTTTTAATTAATACTTCATTTATTCATATTTCGTCAGTTTTTGCGCACAATATGACCTATTTATGTGTCGACGTGCCGTAAAACAACATTCAATCATTCCATTTACACTAGAGCCACGTTTATTGCTTTACTACCACTGCTCTATAGTGATTTGAGCGAGATGGCACCTGAAACAATGCAAGGGTCATGATGAAGACCTTTAATGAACATGAACAAAAATGATAAAATTAACATGAATTTGTGTGGGGGTGGGGGTGGGGGGGGGGGGTCTACCCCTAATGGTATATGCAGTGATCCTATTTTTTGCCCGGGAACCCCACGGGGCGAAGACATTTGAAATCTCATTTTTTTATTTAATTGTATGCAAGCAGTTTTAAAGTAAAAATGAGCTAGGATTAATAAATCGAGGTACTATTTTGTGTTTGTTAGTATGGTGTTTTACGTCATTGTAAGGTTATATATGACGGTCGATTTCTTTGTGGTGGAGGCAGACTACCCACCTTTTCGAGTTACTAAATTAATGTGTTAATAAAACTAAAGATTGCCACGTATCCCTTTAAAGGGACACACGGCAATCGTGAAGTGTAATGTTGAGTTTCCTTGTTTTCCTTGTTTTAGTTATTGTGTTATATAACTAACAGTTAATACTATGCAAAAACAACTTGTGTTAAGCTATTCTTATAATTAATATTAATGACTAAACAAATGCAAGGTATATTGAAAAACTAGCTGGACGCCGAAGATTGCCGTGTGTCCCTTTAAGAAATACAAACATTGATATAACATTATATTCTTGTAAATATATGCTTAAAACTGATTATCTATACTTCGAATATTCTAATAATGTGTATATATATGTGTTTTTAGTCTGAAATTATTAAGAATGACATGAAGAATGCATCAGTGCACTATGCAGTTTTATATATGCAAATGCCTGTACCCTTATCAGTGTCACTGCGTAATAGTAATTAACAGAATCGTTGGGTGTCCCAGGATATTATGTAACAACTAATATTCACAGCACGGTGCCATTGCGTTCTAATACCATAAGTCACAGAGACTAATTTGTAATATACAGAATCGTTGTATTTAAACCATTTGGTGTTTACAAGTAGGTATTTTATTTTATATCTAGCCATGGGTTTATGTTTGTGGATTCCGTTAAGTTTATTAGGATTTAATATGAATGATTTAAAACGAGAGATTGATTGAGTGAGTGACTGAGTTAGTGAGTAGGTGAACCTAACTGAATGAGTGATTGACTTACTCACTGAGTGACTGTT
The DNA here is from genome assembly GCA_037043455.1 of Cyrtodaria siliqua. Lineage (NCBI taxonomy): Eukaryota > Metazoa > Mollusca > Bivalvia > Adapedonta > Hiatellidae > Cyrtodaria > Cyrtodaria siliqua. Next base: position 110,339 of record JAWPHD010001478.1, on the reverse strand, counting down.
TGACTGAATGAATGAGTCATTGAATACATTAGTTATTAACATTGACTGCATAAGTAAGTGAATAAGAGAGTAAGTGACATTATTGACTGAGTGATCAACTGAGTGAGTAACTGACAAGATGGCGGATTAAGTAACTGACTGACTGACTGACTGACTGACCGACTGAATGAGTTATTGATTGAGTGATTGTGTTTGTGCATGAGTTCCTGACTGACTGGATGAGTGATGAGGTGAATGGATTAGTGAGTGACTGAATGAACTATTGACCGAGTGAGTGAGAGATTGATTACCTAAGTGGCTGAATGAGTGATTTACTGATTTGGCGAGTGAACTGGATTCTAATGTTGAACTCCGAACTGGGTTCGAATGTTGAATACGGAAACGGTTTGGACTGTCGAACCCCGAACTAGGTTTGAATGTTATATACCGAACTGGGCTCGAATGTCGAACCCCGAACTGGGTTCGAAAGCTGAATATCGAACTGAGTATGACTGTCGAAAATGAAACTAGTTTTGCACGTTGAATACCAAACTGGTTAATTTGAATGTTGAATACCAAACTGGGTTCACTTGTCGAATCCCGAACTCAGTTCCAGTTCGAATGTCGAACCTCGAACTGGTTCAGATGTTGAATACTGGTTTGGGTTTGAATTTTCAATACTGAACTGGGTTTGCATATTTAATACCGAACTGGTTTTGAATTTTGAATACCGGGGTAATATCAACTACTTACAGAAGAATACGGTGGTACGTTTATACGGTGGTATATGCTTAGGAAACACAACTTTTTATCTCGAGTGCTCTAAACTTGAGAGCTCGACTTTTTAACTTGTGCGCTCGACTTTTTATCTCGCCAGTACTTGACTTAGTTTCCCGAAACAATAGACTTATTGGGGTATGTCACCTGCAGTTGAATATTGTTATCTCAAGCACTCGAGTTAAATGTTGAGCGTTGACATTTTGAAAAAAAATTGGTACGTTTAGGACACGCAACTTTTTTTATCTCGTGTGTCCTAAACGTGCCACTGTTTGTTTAGGACAGATAACATTTTTTTTCAAGCTAAAGTAAACTCGACTTTTTATATCGAGCGCTTGACTTGACTTTTACTGGAGTGCTCGACTTGTTTTTATCTCTAGTACTTGACCTTTTATCTCGAGCGTTCAACTTTTTATCTCGAGTGCTCAACTTTTTAGACTCTAGCGCTCAACTTTTTCACTCACCTACCTGACCCTATGAAGACATTTTAGGTTTATGACACCAAACTATTTTTTTCAAGCTGAAGTTAAGTTGAACACTCGAGATAAAAAAAAGTCGAGCGCTCGAGATAACATTAGCTTGAAAAGAAGGCCTGTGTCCTAAACGCGACATACCACAATAAGTCTGTTGCTATGAGAAACTAAGTCAAGTAGGCAAGATAAAATTTAGCAATAAGGTTTTAGTCAGGTACATCATGCGTGGACTTATAAGAGGGTTTGTGATTACCACGTGACACCGGTAATACGGGGTCGATTTCGACGTCGAAACGATATGCACATATTGACATCATAGGTAAGCATCCTGTAAAGTTTCGAAGCAATCTGTTGAAAAGTGTGGGAGGAGATAGACACACAAGATATTTTCACGTGCAATTTGACTAAAAAGGGGCCATAACTACGGTAAAATACTGTGTCGATTTTGACGCCGAAACGATAAGCACATATTGACATCATAGGTAAACATCCTGTAAAGTTTCGAAGCAATCGGTTGAAAAGTGTGGGAGAATATATACACACAAACTCTTCTCTTCTCTGGACGAGCGGACGGACATGGCTAATGCTATATGCCCCTCAACATACGGTGGTGGTGGCATAAAAAGAAACACACATACGAACACAAAATGATTGTCGTAGCTAGTAAACGTTAATGTAACTGAACGTTAATGCAAAGGCAACCATTGTTAATATTCGTATTTACCGTATAGGTAAAGTGAAGTTAGAAATATATTCAATGACACCCAAACTGGAACCACAGACACACAAATATTTGTCCTAAATTATCTATTTCTGAAATCAAGATATTATACTTGTATACACAGGCAACATTCTTGGTAGTCATCTTCTCGTGAATGATCTTTAGTTCAATGTTTTCCAAATTTGTTAAACTTCGAAACCTTAAAATATCTTCTCAAGAACCACTGAAGACATTTCGACTGTGTTACTGTATTAATAAACATAACTGCTCCTTGCTGGTCCAAAGTTTAAAATATAGAAATTGTGCATATTTTTCACAGACTGATTCAGGGAACAACTTAAAGCATATTATTCTCTGAAACCACAAGAAACAAAGCTCTCGTATATATCATGTAGCAACGTCGTATGGTCCTCCATCAAGATTGTTCAAATGGTGACGTTGGGGTCAAATCTGGCCTTGCCCCGGGAGTCACAGTTTTACAAAGAGTTATATAGGGAACTCTTTAAAATATATATTTTCTGAAACTACAAGAGCTAGAGGTATACTATTTTGTATGCAGGATACCTATGGTTCTCTACCAAGTATTTTCAAATAGTGACCCCGGGTCAAATGTGTTCCCACCCCGGGGTCCCAGTTTTATATATAGTTATATAGGAATTTTTTTAAAATGTTTTGCGAATCTACAAGAACTAAAGGTCTTATATTTTGCATGTAGCATACTCCAAAGGTCTTCTAAAAAGTAGATATAAAAGTTGAACAGTAAATGTAGCACTCAAGAACCAAAGTCAACCTAAAACAGGCATAGAAGCAAACAATACTTACAAAGATGATCAAAAGGCATGGTTAGACATCACAAACATATAAGGGTTGACAGTATGGCTACCGCCTTTGAACGGTCAGTGGCAAAACTACCGCTGGGGTTTTAAATCAAGTACTAGGGTGCAACCTTGTGCAAACATTGACCCCGGGGTCAAGTTCGGCATCAACCCAGGGGTCACATGTTTAATATAGTGTTATAAAGAAAACTCTTTAAAACTTTTCTTCTCTAAACCTGCATGACCTAGAGCTCTGATATGTTGCATGTATCATAATATTCTGGTTCTCGATCAAGTTTCTTTTTTCAAAATCGAGACCATGTGGTCAAATTTGAAAACCCTTGATATCTGCACCCGATAACCATACATACACTTACTGGGAAAGAACAGACGGATAAAACCATCAAAGCAGTATCGGTCCTGGGGTCTCTCACCACCAATGGGGACATATTCCATGGGCCATAACTTGGAGACTGTTTAGAACCCCACCCTATAATCAAACGTTCACTTACTGTGCATGAACCATTCAACCAGCATCGGTCCCGGGGTCCGTCATCAGCCCTGTGGAAATAGCACATGGTTCATAACTTGGAAACCGTTGAGATCCTAAACTATAACCATAAATACATTAACCGGGCATGAAAAGACGGATACAACCATCAAACCAGCATCGACCCTTGGGTCTATCCCCACCCCTTGCAACATAACTCCAGGGTCTTCAGTTGGAATCTGTGCAGATCCCATCCTATAACCATATATACACGTGCTGGTCATGAACAGAAGGATACAACCATCCAGGCAGCATTGCCCTCGGCGTCCATCCTCACTCCTGGGGACATAGTCCCTGGGTCATAAACCGTTTAGATCCCCACTCTATAAACATACATACTTTCACCGGATCTGAACATTTTAAGACGAATTTGCGAAGGAACGACATCGACTGCGTGATCTAAGTCCTTCATTTTTCATCGATGCAGGGTCATTTTGGACCTCTTATTTCAAATGATGACCGTGGGGTCATAGATGACACCTCCCCAGAGTGTAAAACAAATCACTTTTCTAAAACTAGAAGGCCTATAGTTCTGATATATTCTTGTTGTCTTCTATCAATGCATATCCAGAATTTCAACTAGTTTTCTGTATTTTCTTCACGCGCAGGCGATTGGAACTCCACGTCAGCTGACATAGCTTTATCTTTTTTCTGAGTTACGGGGAAGTTTTACAACCATGCGGATGATTTCTTGTTCGTTTTGTTGTTGTATTGTGGACTGATAAACTTAACCTTGGAAAGTAAATCACCCGCCTTCCGGCTATTAGTTTAAGGAAAGCTATGTAGCTGTAACTTATTTGACAATTGAACAATAACATCCAAAGCACACACATCACTAGTTGTTTTAATTGCAAATATCCAAAACAAACTATGAAAGAATCTGGAAAATTGATTACAAAACAGTGGTGAAATGTTGAATTTACTGTATATCTACCTTTACATCAGTCATTTACTGTATATTTACCTTTACATCAGTCATTTACTGTATTTCTACCTTTACATCAGTCATTTACTGTATATCTACCTTTACATCAGTCATTTACTGTATATCTACCTTTACATCAGTCATTTCAAAAATGAGACAAATAGTCCAATAAAAACCACAATAATCAAATAAAATGTCACCGTAGGCCCTCCGTGTATAACAAACAAAGAGCAAATTAAATATACAATGAACGACAATGCACAACACAAGAAGCGGTGAAGACAGGGTTACCAACTTGTAACAGTCAGTTGACAAATTACAAGGATAAAAGTAGAATAATAAAAAAATATCTGATACACCTTGTAGAACAATTTATTTCATTTTCGATAACAATTTACTTAAAAACATATTCCAATCATACCACCCTATAATTTAAATATGCAACTTTTGAAGTTTATATTTGGTATACCCGCATAAAAGCAGTGCTCCGCTTCCTCATCAATAGGATTATATTTGCAATAACATCCTGTGTAATATTCACCCACTCTCGTTGAAAGACAACATGTAGTTTCTCTACATTTTGTTTGGGTGGTAGACAAAGTGGGCATTACCACGGACAATACTAGCCCTTCGAAATAGACCCAGAGGTGTGCTTGCCCCATGACAATTCTAGTCGTTCGAGATAGACCCGGATGTGTTCATGCCCCAAACATTTCTATCCGTTAGAGCAGACGCAGAGGTGTACATGCCCTCGGACATCCTAGCCGTTCGCAGTTTTATCTGTTTAAGAGATCGCGCTCTCAACTCAAATCCTGGATGCGCACCTGTAAGCAATATCAGTTGTTTTGCTAAGAATTAATATGTACTTATTTGGACTCTAATTCTTTTTAGGGATTTTCACTTTTTTAAGGGATTAGGGCATTTCAGACATCTCGATTAATGTATCGAATCATAATTATCTTCAATGTATCTAGAAGGGAACCATATCGGTGATAACAATAAACATGTCGGTACCCACCAAAAGGCATTCACAGTCAATATTATCATCCAAGTTGTGCAATGCCATTTAGCCGATTGTGGTTTCTAAAGTATATTTACATATGCCGAGAGGAAATAGCATATATCTGGGTAGAGACTGGAAACGAAGTTTAACATAATAACATATCAAGTCACGGGTGTTAAAACAATATTGAAAAAAATAATGTTGACATAAACACGCCACGACCTTTTTTTTCTTCTTACCAGACACATTCAGTTTACCATCAGTTGTTCCTACCAAACATTTTGAATCAATGTGGGCGACCTCGCTTCTCTCTGTTCAAATACCTTGATTTGCCTTACATACAGATTAAAATTCAACTTTGGAGCACGACGTGCTAGAAGTACACATCAGCACAGAAATATAGGTGTCAACAGAGATAAACGTCTCACTGCTACAATGTGCAATTATAATATTGCGTTATCAAAGTGAAAAACTCAAAGAAACTGTTCATTGCGACCTTACTATTACATGTGCAATTATGAAAACCATATAGGCAGCGAATAACCCCATCTATTAGTGTATAACACGGCGGTATTTACGAAAATAACGTGTATTTACGAAAATACCGCATTATAAATGGGTATTATTCCATAAAAATGTATTATTCCATTAAATTACAGATGTGCACTTATTCCATTCCAATACTTGCGGTTTCATTCAGTTTCACTTACAGGGGCGTCCGTGGCCGAGTGGTTAACGTCTCTGACTTGAAATCACTTGCCCCTCACCGCTGTAGGTTCGATCCCTCAAGGGCCTAGGCATCTTTATGTGAGGAAGCTATCCAGCTGGCTTGCGGAACGTCGGTGGTTCTACCAAGGTGCCCGCCCGTGCACGAAAATTGCCCGGAGGGGCACCTGGGGTCTTCCTCCACCAGTGAAAGCTGGAAAGTCGTCATATGACCTTTGCTGTTGGTGCGACTATAAAATCATATTCAATCAATCAGTCTCACTTACGGTTTCATTATGCTCCGTAAAAATCCCGGACGTGAAGATCCCGGAAATATTGACGCATTCTACACTTTAGTAGACTGCTCTACTAAACGTCATTTGAGGCAATAAAACGGCAAGCTTTGAACATTGAAAAATATGTGTTTATATCATTCAAGTTTTTTTAGACGGGTTCCCTATGAATTGATGTTGTAATGCATGCTTATCGTCGGCTACATGATTCACAGTCTGTTACCATAGGCATATTTTAAAGCCATTCGGCAGCGGAACAAGGCACTATGTTCTGTCTCCTTGACTTTAACAGGGTATTGTAGGGCGACTTTTAGGATATCGAAAAATGTGAACCCGGAACCCCGGGTAAAACAAGCAATGTTATATAACAAAATAATTATCATGGTTTTTAGTTTGATAAACTGCCGGCATAAAATGGCATAACGCCAAGAAATTTCAGATAGCGTCCAATTTGGCCACCAAACAAGTAATACCCGTATACATTATTGCTTTATTGTGTATTTCACACGTTTTGTGTAGTATATACATCATGTACATGTACATATATATTCAGCTATTTAAAGTACTTTGTACAACGTTTTACACTAAGGTCAAAACAGAGGACAAGAGGTCATGTTTTACAAAACAAAATGTAATTGATGGGTAAATATAATCATAAACCGGATACCTTTTTGTGTCTCCTCCGTAGCATGGCATACACTTATGGATTCCTTTGTCCGTCGTTTGTCGTCATCCGTCGTCGTCCGTCGCACCTTGACCTGCAACTTAACGGTGACCATAGCTTGAAAAGTATTTGACCTATGTTCATAAAACTTTACACACATTTTCATCCTAACCCCAGGAATGCTGTTACGCATGTCCAATCATTCTGACTGTCAGTTTGACAGAGTTATGCCCATTTTCATACAACTTTAACCTGTACCCTAACCAAGCTCATCATGATCATAACTGTCCATAACTCATCCTAACCCAAGGAATGTTGTTACACATGTCCAATAACTCTGACTGTCATTTTGACAGAGTTATGCCCACTTTCATACAAATTTGTACCCTAACCATGCTCATCATGTTCATAACTATGTCAACACCTACGATAAGGTTGCATTGCATCATGTTCTACTTCGCCAACGAGGCACAACAGACAATCTCATTCGATTTGAATCGTTTATTAGGGAAGCTTTCATAAAAAGAGAACATCTAGTCGCTGTATTTTTTGACATGAAGAAAGCTTATGATACTGCATGGAAATACGGTATTATAAAGGATCTTCATGACCTTGGTCTTAGAGGCCGATTACCCATTTTTATAGAGAAATTCTTAGATGATAGGCAGTTTTGCGTCCGAATTGGTTCAACCCTCTCTGATATTCATGAACAGGAGATGGGAGTTCCACTGGGCAGCATATTCTTTGTCACGCTTTTTAATATAAAAATTAACAGTATAGTAAAATGCATCAATGCTGGTGTGGATTGTTCTGTATATGTTGTCGACTTTGTTATATGTTATCGTGCAAAAAACATGAATACTATTGAGAGACAATTACAAAAATGTCTTAATAAACTTCAGACCTGGTCTGATGAAAATGGTTTTAAATTTTCTAAATATAAAACCAATTGTATGCACTTTTGTCAACTACGCAAACATCACGAAGACCCTTATCTAACACTGGGCGGTTCACCTTTACCAGTAGTGGATGAGACAAAATTCCTAGGTCTTATTTTTGACCGTAAATTAACGTTCATTCCACACCTTAAATACTTGAACGCCAAATGCCTTAAAGCTCTTAACTTACTTAAAGTTGTTTCTCTTAACTTACCTAAAGTTGTTGCAAACACTAATTGGGAAGCAGATCGAAAAGTCCTCTTGCGACTTTACAGATCTCTCATCAGATCCAAGCTGGACTACGGCTCAATAGTATATGGATCTACTAGCAAGTCATTCTTGCAGATTCTCGATCCTATACATAATCAAGGATTACGACTCGCCTTAAGAACCTTTCGTACATCACTAGTCGAAAGTCTATATGTTGAAGCTAATGAACCATCACTGTCTCATAGACGGGACACATTAGCCCTTCAGTATACCATTAAATTACAATCTAACCTTTGAAATCCAACTTTCGATACTGTTTTTAATCCTAATTATGAACCTCTTTTTGATCGAAAACCGAAGGCCATTATTATTTTCTGCTGGCTTCCAAGCCATGTAGGAATACGTGGTAATGATAGAGCTGATAGTGCTGCTAAGGCAGCATTAGGTTTACATATATCTAATACCAAATTACCTTATCCTAATTTTAAAAGTTGTATCAACACATATATTTGTAACTCTTGGCAAGCCGCTTGGGACTTGTCGGTGAACAATAAACTCCATTCCATTAAACCGTTACTCGGGGAATGGCGTCCTTCTAGTAGACTCATTCGTCGAGAGGAAGTTGTCCTAGCCAGGGTCAGGATAGCCTATTAGGGTATACACGCTGTACTCATTCATATTTATTACAAGGTGAGCAGTTGCCAGAATGTATACCCTGTTTTGCCCTGTTAACGGTCAAACATATATTGTTGGAATGTGTAGACTTTGATCCTATGCGACAAAGACACTACACAGTTAATACTTTGAAAGAGTTATTTGATACTGTAGATTTTAGTCTTGTTTTAGATTTCCTTAAAGAAATCAGACTTTATAAATTATTATAATATTTGCCTTTATATATTAACTTGTTTACAAGCCCGTTGGCGGGCATTTGTTGATTTACATATATAGTTTTATCTTTATACGTTTACATTATTTTTAATAACTACTTCATTCCTTCATGTTTTTGCGCGCAATATGACCTATTTATGTGTCGACGTGCCGTAAAACACCATTCATTCATTCATTCTACTGGACCAATTAGCCTAAATCATAAGTGTTGTTAGAATTCAAAGAGAGATAATGCCAGAATGTGTATGGAACGTAGTAAGGTCTCGTTATCCTAACCTACCAGGAGAGCCCTATACCGGTCTTAGTTGGTAATCCAACAAACATTGTGATATATTTTTAATATATGTACTGTTGTACAGATTATTCAATAAAAAGATATGTGTATACATCAGTATTTGAGCAACAAAACACAAACAGTATAATACTTAAATCGCAAAAATGATGCAAATTTCGATTGGTGAAAACATTAATAATTGTTTAGAAAAATGGACATAAAATGATGCAACACACATGTAAATGTATTTAGAGAATTTCAAAAATTAAAAAAATATCCAAAGTAACTGCTAAGCATGTTTAACATACACCTTTTATAACCTGTACAACAATAGCACACAACCATTTGTTTCTTATTCATTTGTTTACAAACAGTAGAGTCACATGATCTCGTGAATAGTTGGCTCCTCCCATAAATTTGAAATTTGAAATTTTGGTTTTATGATTTTATTTAATTATGAAAGTCAGAAAGAACCGTATAACACTAATTTCATAATAATGAAAGAAAATCAATTTAAAATCAAGCATATATTATTTTGAAAGATAACTATAACTGTTCTTATGATTTTTTAAAGAAAAAGTGTCCCTGACATGAAACATGTTCAATATACAAGGGAAACCAGCCATTACCTTCATTATATACCCCAGTTGGATCTTTAAACGTGTGACCACATATCGGATATGTGTACATATATATACTTTATAATTAATTGATTTACTTGTTTGTTTTTGGTGGCTTGTTGCTGAGGGAGGGATTTTGTCAACAAAAGGAAAATAAAGTGTGAATATTTGGAATATTCTGTCTCACAGGGTTACGGAGTATCGTCTGGATTTCCCACTCACACCCAGTATACTCTTATCTCATATACAATTGAGTATTCCCCATCCCCACCCAATACGAATTCCTCTCTCACCCCCACTGGAAAAGAAATATGTGTTTGTATGGTGTACGTCATGTTATACACGTCTATTTTTTATGGTCGAGGCAGACCATCCGCTTTTTTTCTAGATAGAACCAGTAATATACACCTTCCGCTATCCGTAAGAATCGACACTTCCTCACTTACAAGTCAAGCAAACAGTGGGAGTTGAACCCGCAGCGGTGAGAGGCGGAAAAGTTTACAACGCACTGTCGTTAAATTGTCGTCCCCGGAGACCTTTGAAAAAAAAGGATGAAAACAATAAATCCATTCATTAAATACATGCAGGAGAAGGTAGTAAACATTTTAAATAAAACAACACACTTAATGCTTTGTATATTTTTCTTCAGTCTTCAGTATTTCCCCTTACAATTATAACACATAATAATTATTAGCAAAAGCTACTGATGTGAGTTGGGACGTGATATCTCGAAACCATGAGATCCCATCCAATAACCACATATAAACATACAAGGCATGAACAGACTGATAAAACCATCCAACCAGAATAGGCTTCGGGGTCCGTTCCTAACCCTGTGACATAACCCCTGGGCCATAACTTGGAAACTGTTGAGATCCGTATATACACTTACTGGGCATGAACGTTTACAGCAATCCAACACGCATTGACCCCCGGTCCTTCCCTACCCCAGAGCACACATCTCGTCTGTCATATCTTGGAAACCGTTGAGACCCCCATATTATAACAATATATACACTAACTGGGCTTGAACTCTTTAAGGCGGGCGCGGGAATTTGCGATGGGGCACCATCGACTGCCTAATCTAGTTTTCTTATGAAATTATAAGCTTGTTTGATATCTTTTCATGTTTTCGAAGATCATCAGGTGAACGGTTCAGGGCCATTTTGGTCCTTTTTTTAATTGTTCAATCCAATGATGAGCAATGATAGACCCAGTGCGTGCCACCTTAAGATCTTACAACTATGCTTGCCGGATATTAGGTGGGTTGCGCGTCGGGTCCGCCACCTCTTGAAACGTCCTTGGTTTATGACCGTTTTTCAACCCTTGTTGTATTTGTGACGTCATCATATGCATTTATTCTTTATTAATGTTGCCATTCAAGTTTGTATTTTTGCGTGATTGGTGGTTTATTGTGTTCTGTGAAAGCTGTATTTCCTGCTCGACCCTATACATAATCAAGGATTACGACTCGCCTTAGGTGCCTTTCGTACATCACCAGCCGAAAGTCTATATGTTGAAGCTAATGAACCATCACTGTCCCATAGACGGGACAAATTAGCTCTTCAATACGCCATTAAATTAAAGTCTAACCCTTCAAACCAAACTTTCGATAATGTTTTTAATCCTAGTTGTGAACCTCTTTTTGATCGAAAACCGAAGGCCATTCGACCATTTAGTCTTCGTATTAAACCAAAAGAGACACTGAAATCGACCTAAATTTGATTGCCAAGTACAAAGTACCACAAATTCCACCGTGGACTTTGGAAACACCAACAATTATTTTTGATCTTTGTAATAATAACAAATCCAGCACAGACCCTACTGTCTTTCAAAGCAAATTTAATGAAATTAAATCGAAATGCAGTAACTTTCAACATATCTACACAGATGGCTCTAAAGATGGAGATAAGGTAGCTGCAGCAGCTGTTGTTCACAAACACAGCATTAAGAGCCGCCTGCCTGACAAGGCCTCTATCTTTTCAGCTGAACTTAAGGCAATTGAACTTGCCTTAAATTATATTCAGGAATCTGATGATGACCATTTTTGTAATATTTTCTGATTCCCTTTCATCTCTTCAAGCACTTGGTAATATGAAACATGATAACCCAGTTGTGCTTCAACTTTTAGAAAAGTACAATTCTCTTATAATTGATAATGTTATTATTTTCTGCTGGCTTCCAAGCCATGTAGGAATACGTGGTAATGATAGAGCTGATAGTGCTGCTAAGGCAGCATTAGATTTACATATAACTAATACCAAATTACCTTATACTGATTTTGAAAGTTGTATTAACACATATATTCGTAACTCTTGGCAAGCCGCTTGGGATTTGTCAGTTAACAATAAACTCCATCCAATTAAACCGTTACTCGCAGAATGGCGTTCTTCTAGTAGACCCATTCGTCGAGAGGAAGTTGTCCTAGCCCGGTGCAGGATAGGGCATACACGGTATACTCATTCATATTTATTACAAGGTTAGCAATTACCAGAATGTATACCCTGCTTTGCACCGTTAACGGTCAAACACATATTATTGGAATGTATAGACTTTGATCCTATGCGTCAAAGGTACTACAATGTTAATACTATGAAAGAGTTATTTGATACTGTAGATTTTAGTCTTGTTTTAGATTTCCTGAAAGAGATCAGACTATATAAATCATTGTAATGTGTTCTTATATATATTTACTTGTTTATATACCCGTTGACGGGCATTTGTTGATTTACATACATAGTTTATATTACACCTGATCATCCCTTATTTTTTAATATTTTTATCTTTATATATTTACATTGATTTTTAATTGGTACTTCATTTTCCATAAATTTTTGCGCACAATATGACCTATTTATGTGTCGACGTGCCGTAAAACAACATTCATTCATTCATTCCTGTTCGACTTTTATACTTATTGTTATGGTACAAACTACAATTCCCGAAGCACTGTCGAATAACCAGTTAATGTAAGGTTGCATTTACAGTTATAGAGTTGTTTCACACCGATCATGTGAATGCTAATAAACTAGTTGCATCAGTCAGTCTTGACACACACACTTTCATATAGAGTTACTCAATAACAATAACAATATAATAATTAAATTGTTGTCTAACGGCTCACCAACACATAGATTAGGTTATTTCGTGCCGCCCAAGAGGGAGGGGAAAACAATACATAGGAGTTCGGGAACAATGCCCTACTCGTACTATCGTATACCTTCCTTTGGTTCTTTAAGTCACCGACGAACGAGGCTAAGAAAAGTGTCTTGCCAAAGAAGACACCTAATTAACCCAGTGATAACAGTGAGACTCAAACCCATCATCTCCGGATTGAGAGTCGAACCTGCTATCCACATAATAAGCAGAAGAACATCTATTTCAACAGAAAAAAGTAGTTATTGTTATATTATCAGTATTTTCTTAATTAGTGTTTGAATTATCAGTATTTTCGTAATTTTCGGAAAATATCTCTTTATTACGACACCTACATGCAGTTGCGTAGGTTATTGGATTCCAGGAGCGGATTCAGGATTTGAAATAAAATGGTGGTGGCATGCATTTTGAAGATTTATTTTGACAGGCAGGAATACCAAACGACAACCGTGTTAAAAAGTATGTTTCTCATTCTTGCTACGTGGGCGCGTGTGTGTTTAGAGGTCGTACATCCATTTGGCTTGCCTGGTATTCATGGTCTGTCCAGCCGGTATGCCAACCCTTCGCCGCGGATTCACACCTAGTTTCTAACTATCACAGATTGCATTTCAAAATCGGTGTTAACTGCTACTAATTTTGCCTAGACGCAATAACTATTCATCAGAATAGCGCCATATAGCACTCACACGTTTGTGAGCAGAAAACGTCAAGATGTTTGTACATATACAATTCTTGCTTCTCAAAATGAAGACTACTACTAAACCAAAAACATACAGAAAAGTTCCAGTGACCACAGAATAATTCAACTACATTTTAAAAAATTCCACAATGAGTGTCATTTATAAAATATTTGACAACAAATATGGTTAATATCCGTTGATACGTGTCAATAGTTTCGTCGTAGGGTATTTTTATTTGTTTCGTCTGTATAATCACCTAGGCTTTTGATTTTGATTTTTACATATGGAAAAATCTAAAATGTTTACAAAACATAAAACTAGTTTTACAAATAGTGCTACATGTCCAAAAAGATGAGAAATACTTGAATAGGAAACTTATTTCATACCACTGAGTTTATTAATGTAATAACTCTCTACAACGATAAGGCTGATTATCAGTGCTCACAAATACATCCTTGTTAATCACCACTATACTATGCGTTAAGTAATCCATTTACAAACAAAAGCAGAGAAACTGTTCAATAACTCTGGTCTAATTGTTCAAAATCGAGATATTTTGTTCCAAAATAAGAAAACTTGTAAAACAGACCATCCCATCCGCTGTACACAAATGTTTACACAAATGGTAGGTTTCTTTACTAAACGCATAAAACACTGCAAAACCACATACTGTGTGCGTTCCGTGAGGATATATATATTAGTTTACGCCGAGGTAAATGGAAGATACACAACGAAACACCTGGTTCTGGTGAAAATAAATCACCACATCGAGCTTTTTGTAACAGACCTCTGCGTTTAAATGACACCAACATAGCTTCGGAAAAACTAACTATTCCGCAAATGCTTTGGTCAGTGAATATGTTGTTAAGACATCTATAGACTGCATTTGTATACGTTTTCTGATGCATACATGTCTTTTTCTACTTGAAGTTTTATCGCCATCGGTATGCACATGTATTGTGGAAACTGTTGTTTATGCTGTTCGTATATACATGATGTATGACCCTAATTGAAATAAAGAAGTTGAATTCACTTGGAAACATTAAGAATTACTTATTTAACTGTATTATTGGCTTTGAACAGAGAATCGTGTTTTTTTCGCTTTGCCTTTATTGGTCCAATAAGGACACGTTATGACCAGATAAATGAAACAAATTCGAATAAAAGTATTGTTGATAGCATCATTTACTGATTGTCACATCACTGATTCTCTTTTCCAAGTGAACCATTGTTTTTCCAGGTACACTGAAGGCACATTGCGATGAGTGGGAACTCACTATTGATTACATCAGCTTTACGCAGCAGTATGATGAACCTATGGATTATACAACATTTAATATTATCGTAGACAATAGATATCTAGTAAATAAGCTTTACAACATCGCAACCAGGTGCGAGCAACGCGGAACTATATGGTATATCGCACCGGATGGACATATAGAACACTTGTAAGCATCTTATCAGTGTATATTCCTATCCTGTTATTCAACACTTCTGTTTCAGTTTGCTGAGTCTCACAATTACTGTTCGTTATCATAGTGTTGAATATAATATCGGATTGGAACAGTATCTATTCTGTAAAAGCAAAAATATTATATATAAAAGGGAGCATATATGTCCTTAAAGAATTATGGGTGCCAATCAAAATAAGAATACAACCATCGTAATAATCTGTTTGAGTTTTAAATTCAATGCGCATACAATTATGTACTAAAATAGGCCCCATAATCCGCACTTTTTAGTTATGAATGAAATAGTTCGGTCTGGAAAATAGACGACTCCGCTAACTTGTCGTCATTAATATTAAAGGGACACATGACAATCTTGAGTTGTATATCTAGCATTAAAATAAGCACATCAGTTTATTAATCCGGCATCATTTTGACTTTAAAATGGCTTGCATATAATTAAATAAAAGTTTGAGATTTTAACTGTCTTCGTTATTCTACAAAATATTTAAATATATTATTTGTGCAATATTATATATAGTATTTAATACGTAAACAAAATTTGCTTTGAGCTATTCTAATAATTAATATTAGTGATTGAACAAATACAAGTTATGTAGGAAAACTAACGGGACGACGTGAGTTTTTAAAAAAAAAATCAAGATTGCCGTGTGTCCCTTTAATTCATTTGGCTTTTTAATGCGCTATCAATTCTCGTTTTGTGATTGAATTACGTTATTTGAATTATAACTCTTAGCAATGTAACATCCCTCCAACCCCCGCTTACATTAATATTCATGCAATAGCAACACAACTTGGCCGAGTCGCCGAAGTTTCCAGACCAAACATTTTCATAAACAATGATTAAACCGAATGTAACATATAGCTTAATTTAATACATATGCACACTATGACGTTTCCCTTTTGTACTTGGGATTGAAATCAATCGTCTCCATTCCTATAAAGAAAATCTTGCTATAGGCAATTCTGCAATTCTGCTCTTATCTAATTCATACGTATGCAATGTTTTGAACATTTGCAAAATAAAATATGTTTATAATCCAAAACTAATATCTATACAACACATTATCTAAGCGCACTGTTCAAATTCAATGCAGGTAATCCGAAAAGTTAAGTATATTTGTAACAACAATTTCGTCAGTTAGGTCATAGTTTCAATGATGTCACTGTTCAACCTGTGGAATATATAATATATGATAATGATGCCACTAAAAACTTTAAAATAAAAGCTAGACATATTTCAGATTAAAAATGGATAAACAATTTGAAAACACCATACCCACTTTAATCTTTAACTTATCTTTCTATTTTACAATTTACTGTTTCGGAATAGTTAAAAGATAATTCCTTTTAGACCAATCCTGGAGTAAATCCCCTAGTGACCCATATACGAACCCTGTTCTGACCAAAGGCACTGTACCATGTTTCATGAAGATGGGTGTCACGCTTTCGAAGTAATCACGCGGAATGCATATTGCCATACAAAGTCGTGATGACCTAGACATTTGACCTACTGAGACCCCATTTTTTAAAATAAATACATAGTTTTTTCTCTGAAACTTCGAGCTAGAGGTCTAGCATTAAGCAAGTAGCATAAGCGTATGGTCGCCTACAAACTGTATTCAAAATGGTGATTATTCATTCATCTTTTATCAGTTTTTTGCGCCCAATATGACCTATTTATGCGTCGACGTGCCGTAAAACACCATTCATTCCATTCAAATGGTGACCATGTGGTCACATTTGACACCACCCAAGGGTTATTTTTCTTATAAAGTGTAAACCTTAAAAATACCTAAGTATACGGATTAACACCAAACTCAGTACATTCGTCGATTATATACAATTAAATTAAAATTGTAATTATTTGTTAAATGTTATTGATGAACTTCTGAATATTTAGAAGCGCATTAAAATATTCGTGTAATCGAAAAAAGAAAATGTAATTCAAGATACGGAAATATACAATACTCAGTAAATTTGCATAAAAAGTCCGCATACCGCGGCATGCATACGAAATCTGACAGCTTCGTATATGTGCGAAGACGGGAATATAAAACTCAGTATTGGTGAAATACAGGAACAGAAACCTACGTATTCATGCATACACGTGAATATAAAGCTCCATATATGTGAACATGGGAATATTTAACTAGTTATTCTTGCGTATATGAAAAATTACAATTCAGTATTCGTGCGTATTTTGGAATCTAACGTTGTACTCGTGCGTAAAAGGGAATACACAATTCCATATTAGTGCGTATAGCACAATATAAAGCTCCGTATATGTGGATATAGGACAAAGTTTAACTTCGTTTTCTTGCATAAAATGGAAAACATTTTAAAAAGGGATTTTCCAATTGAAGAACTCTTTTAGCGGTCGTTTTTGAGAATTTATGGGTTCAGATTTGCGATTTTCAGGAGGATTAATTCAAAAATATCTCTAAAGTATCTTCCTATACTAGTGTATAATGCTACGAAACAAACTAACAGTAAGTCTGGTTTTATTCAAAGTAATTTTACATCGAACAGCATGTAAAAATTTAATCCAAGTGATGATATTTACTCTTCAAGTGCATTACACGCATTACATGTATTACACGCCATGACTAAACACGATCTGAAATTTAATAATATTGTCTTGTTTTAAACTTTTGTAACTGATGTCCTGTGTGAAGATATATATAAATTAATGTACGGTTTATCTGAGTTTGTCAAATTCTTGCTAGATCTACGCGTTATATGTAGTATTTGATATATTAATTCGCATAGAAATGAATCCCCTATCCGTATGTCTGTGTATGTCAAAACAACGATCTATTCATCATGTTGATCGTTTAAAATCATTTAATTTACCTTTTTCCCCCCCCCATTTTTCCCTCTTTTTTTTCCGTTCAAAAATACCCAGATGTCATCAAATATACCCTGAGTCATCAAAAGATGTGCTGACGTCATCAAAAGGAGTGCAACTGATGGGATAGGAGCGTAACTGCCGATATAAGGTTTTTATCATGTCGATCTGTTTAATTCTGCCGAGAAACAGGGTGCCTGAGATAAAATCTTATCTCGGCAGTTACTTTCCTATCCCGTCAGCTGCACCTCTTTTGATGACGTCAGCAACTTTTTTGATGACGTCATGGTATATTTGATGACGTCCTGGGTATGTTTGAACGGAAATAAATGGGTAAAATGTAAATTAAATGATATTAAACGATCAACATAATAAATAGAACATCACGAACAAAATGAAAATCTCGGCACTGCCTCGGGCTTCATTTTTTCTCAGCCTCACCTGATAACCTGGATGTGATCAGGCACTAACATGATATTCTCTATATATCTTAATAATACTATGCACTTGACCGATTTTCAAAAACTACAGCTCATTTTCTTAGTTAGGACATTTCAAAGTTAAAGTTAATATTTAAAATTAACAGTTTTTTTTCTCTAAAATAAAGTTTTTTTTTACATTGAAACAATTGGCAGTGAAAATATAAAACTCGATATTTCTCATTATCCAGGTTCATTCTTATATATAAGATATATATATAATAAATTATCCCATGGCTTTTCATAAAATAAAATATGCCCAAAAAAATGCTAATCATTCTTCTCTTATGCTAACAAGCAGCAAACCACTGGAGCTGAAAGCGTATAGTCGTTGTGTTTTTTTTTTTGTTTACTTAATAAGAGAGAGAGAGAGAGAGAACATATAAACTATTTGTGAAGTTTGTGGGAATCTAAAACTGCGTATTCGTGCGTATACGGGAGCTTTTAATATGTTTAAATCCGTAGTGTTGCGTACCTGCAATATTTATACTTATTCAACTCCGTATGCATGCGTTTCACGTAATTGTTAACTGACAAATATAAGGGTGTTCGACGGAATACTTGTGTCGCCTGCTGTGTGCGTATTTCATAATTGACACCGAACTGTATAAAGTTGCATGATCATCATGACCATAGGCTAATATTTTAGGCTAATATGTTGCCACGTTATGAGCTATGTTAGGCGCAGGTTAAAGTTAAGTGATGAGTAACAGAAAACACCATATTCGTGCATATACGAAGAAACAATGCCAACTGAGAGAAAACAATACTGAATCAGAGGAAGACGTCCGGGAAGGAAAGTAAAGCGTATACGGCAGGACAGCCGGTATCATAAGAATTATAATACAGAACTGGAGGGAAAGCACAGACAGATCAAATAACAGTAACAGTAAACAACAGGCTGTGACAGAAGAACCCGCTGTGGGTTCGAAATGAACCCGCAGCGGCTTCGAGCTCGACTTGTAAATGAAAGTGTCGAATTTTAAGGATGGCAGGAGGTATACAGTACTGCTTCTACCCAGGAAACAATGGACGTTCTGCTTCCACCACGAATAAATCGACGTCATATATAGCCTAAAATGTGCTGAAAATGACGTAAAACACCAATCGGACAACCGAAAGAAGAAATTAGAAAGAAATGGAAGCGACGTTTTGTTAAACCAAATACTCGTCTACAGTAGCAGTAGGTATAACATTCGTACAGGAAAGCTTAGCAATTAATTAATTGAGGTTAGATAACGGGAAGCATAATACTACAGTTGAACCTAGGGCTAATTCCTTTGACCGTCTGGAGTACTCCGAACATGTGATAAACCAAATGTATATTTTAGAACACCGTTCTATTTCGTTCCGAACGTATGCGGACTGTACCTATTCAAAAGGGGGTGCAATCCGCACACTAACCCAATCCAAAATGGCTTCCAACAGGAAAACACTCTTTCAATGTGAAACATGTTTCAGATTGTTTGATGACATAAATGCGTTTGAATTTGTGCAGAATCCGTATAATCACATAAAAAACAAACTTTACATGCGCACTGATACTTCACCGCGTGTCGGCGAGTGATCAATTTTAGAATTTATCAAATGGATTTTTTGAATTATATAAATACATTTACACTATTATATTGGTTTCTCAATTTTTTATACCCATGTTTTTGGAAAAAAAAAGGTAATTAAAATCGCCTCAGTTTGTCCGTCCGTCCGTCCGTTACCGTATCTCCTCCTAAACCGCTGAACGGAATTTAACCAAACTTATGACTTCACCATATGATGGCGGCGTGCAAGAGCCTCATTATTTTTGGCTCCGCACCCAGTGGGTGGGGGTGTCAAAAGGACAAATAGACTAAAAAATCAATTATTCATTTTCCAATATTTTTGCACATAACTTGGTTTATGTAATCATCTATGAAAGATAAAGAACATATCAAACGATCTATTATTTCGAAATCGGATGTCTGCCCTGGGGCCCATGGTGGGTGGGTCGGGGGGATTATTTCTTTGTAATTATGTCTCAAATTAATTATGTCTCAAATGAAACATTATGATGATGGGATTACGTTGTTTCCTCCTACGTCATCGGTGGGGCCTTGGTGAAGGGGCATCAGATAAACTAATAATTCAAGAACAGTGTCATTTTTCCATACTTTGTACATTAGTTGGTATAATAGTTGTCTATGAAAGAGATACAAAGCTTGCCACATGCGTTATTATTTAAAACTCGAGACTTCTTCTCTGGGGTTGGGGTTGGAGGGGGTGGGTGATGGGGGGAGGGTATCAGGGTGTCATTTTTTTTAATTATGTCTCACAACGAACATTTTGATGAAGGGATTACAGTGTGAAACTATACTATGTTTTTCTCCTGTAAGCGTATGTGTGGGTGGTGGTGATGGTGGGTTGGTAATGTGGTGGAGGTGGAGGTTGTAAGGGGCGTCATCAGGTCCAATAAACACAAAATTCAATTGCAGTGACTTGTATATACTACTCTGAAAATACTAAACATATCAAACAAGTTCAGTGTTTCCACCATAGAGGTATGCAAGGGTAGAGGGAATGGGGCTGGGTAAGTGGGGTGAGGGGGTGGGGGGGGGGGGGAGAAAGAGGTAAATTCGGTCAAATATCTATTTTTCTTTCTCAATAAAATTAAATTATTTCGGGAATATCAGTATAATTTGTTCTGGGACACGGTTATACTTTTAAAGTGCCATACATGTATACAAAAACGCATTACTAATATTATATCTAATCTGAGTATCAAAGAATGTTCGAAACAGTTACTTGTAAAATGGATATAGGTTAAAGGGAATTGACCTGTGTAGAAAACGTGGATATTTGCGATGGCACGCCGTCGAATTCGTTCTAGTATTAATCTAAATTACATCTTGATAGGGTAAACGTTCGTGAACTAAACCCGTCAGACCCGAGAAAAGTATTACAAAGGCGTATTGAACAGGGAGACAAGAGCAGAGTATGTCCTGCCCACCCACCCACCCCCACAATATTTTTTTCTTTTTCTATGCCAAATTCGAAAGAGCCACTTTATGTTAGTTGAGTTCTGGGGCATGCTTATACCTCAGTTTTACATACACAGGTACTTTGTCAGTGCCTGGATGCAGGATTTGGTATTGTACGATGGAGGGAGAGGGTGTGGGACACAGGAAATGTTATCTTCTAATATTTGCCTTTATTTGCTTCTGTTATTATAACATAACCAAATTTTCACATAAATTGTCATTACTTCTCAGTTTTTGGGTAAACCTTCTTCCCTCTCACCGCTGCAAGTTTGAATCCCACTGGCAGCTCGACTTACCAGTGAGAAAGTGTCGATTCTTAAGGATGGCGGGAAGTACACAGTACTGGTTCTTCCCAGGAAAAATTCGGTGGTCTGCCTCCACCACAAAAGAATTGACGGTCATACATAGCCTAAAATGTGCTGAAAAAACACAAACTAACCAACCATATTTGGGTGCATCCACAGTCAACCATTGAATCCGCGCATATCTGTAGTGAATTTCGGGAGTATATTCCGATATTTTAAATACCTGTTTTGATGCTGAGCTTAAATTATATCTACTACCCCTCGTTTTTATTGCATTTGCTTCACTTATTTTTCTTATTTTTTGAAGGATGTACGCAGCTGTGCACTATGTGTACAGGTAGTTACGTGCATGCGTGCGTGCGTATGTGGCGACTACATTTTGAATACATCAAAACATTCAAATTAGTTGACATATTTTTTATTATTATTGAAGAGAACATATATGAAACGCCGAATTTTCAGTAATTCAAATAATTACACCTCCCTTCAAATTGTTTACCTCTCTTTTAATGGGTTATTCCTCTCTTCAAATCGCTTGAAGAGCTGTCTTATTCATTTGAAGAGAGGTTCAAATTGATTAAAGGGCAGCTCAATAAATATTGAAGATTGAGATCAAGAAATATATCATTCGAAGATTATGAAATAAAGAGAGGTTCAATTTAAATGATATATATACACCTCTTCCAATGATGTAAACTGCTCTTCAAATGATTTAACAGAACTGTTATTCATTGTAAGATAGGTGTTAATGATTTCGACTTCTCTTAAGATGTTTCTGAGATGAAACTTGAATCGTCATATAAAGCCCTGGATAATTAAAACGCTCTTCAAATAACAATCCGATCCTTCTGTGTCCCTAAACGCGTTATTTATTCCATTGACGTAATAAATCATTTTTCTTACGTCACTGTTTATTCATATTTTATATTTGGTTTTTTGAGCCAGTTGAAATATCATAATCATTAAAAAGGGACTGGTAAGGTCAGAGAAGCTCTGATTATTATCTTATGCATGTTCCAGACACGTTCTTGTTTGTTCCTTTATATATCTGTTCCGGAACAGCGTCCTAAAACGCTCCATTGGACACTGATCTGGAACACTGTCCAGAACAGACGAAAGGAATTGGCCCCTAATGTAGATGAATGTACAAGCTACCTTGTCTAGGAAACGTATATGGACTAGGAGAGGATCCATGTAATCCGTCTTACATAATTCACGAGTTTCTTAAAGATATGATTTTAAAATAGTGACAGTTGACTTTGAATGTCTTCGTAAGCAATTACCATTCTATGACAATTAACGACACTAACTTATAAACAATCATCATTTTATAATGATATAAAAATGAGACGTAACTGTTACAGACTATTATTAAATAACTTAGCTATATTAGCCTTGTTTTACTAGAAACTCTACACACAATACGCAAACTCGGCCAATATGAACAAGAAGTCGGCCAATATGAAAAAAACAAGGCCAGTATGAAGAACTCGCCTATACGAGATTTAAGTGACGTCATTCACGTTAAGTAACGTCACATCTTTCGCGTTAAGTAACGTCATTCGCGCTCGCTTTTTGACATATAAATGTAATTAACGCTACTATAAATAAACGAAAAGTATGTCAAAATAATTTGATTAAAAACAAATTATACCGTAGTGGCTGTTAATTAATAAAATTGTCATTAATTAAGTGTTTTAATATTTTCCGAGTTATTGGTCAGGTCTTTGGCCTTGGGCCAATATGACAGTCCTTGGACCAATAACTGGGCCAATATGAAACTACTTAATTAATAACATCATAATATTAACTATTTATTGTTACAGACGAAGCTAATAAAAATAGCCAATGATGACATAAATATAAAGGTAATTGTGAAATGCTTTTGAACACGTTGGAATAGTCCTGAAAACAAAGCCTGCAATAAGAACCAATTAGGTACTTCTAACCTAGACACAACCTCCTCCGAATACAATGCTATACCTTGTCCTTATACCTGCTGCAGTATTTTGATTTTCATCCATCTTTTTTGGCAGTAGCATGAACCTTCTTCTTTTTTTTTGTTACACATAACCACATAAGTTCAAACTCTGGCTCAAAGTGACGACTGGCTTGCGGAACGTCGGTGGTTCTACCCAGGTGCCCACCGGTGCACGAAAATTGCCCGGAGGGGCACCTGGGGTCTTCCTCCACCAATGGAAGCTGGAAAGTCGCCATATGACCTTAGCTGTTGGTGCGACTATAAACACCAATTCAATTCAATTCAATTCAACAATGTAATTAAGCTTATTTGTTAACTCATTAATTCAATGTGTTGATTAAATAATAGACTAATTACACAACTGACATTAGTTGTGGCAGTTACAGTTGTGTGTATTGCATATTATCATTATGACACAACAGAAAAAGTATAAAAAAGACAAAACTACAACAGCATTACACATTAAGAGTATACCTTTGTTGGACACTATAGGTTTAAATGTGTTAACTACAGATACCTTGAAAGGTAGGGAATTGAAAAACGTGTATAACTCGAATATTTCCGTCTTTAATCGAAATCTTACGTTGAGAACCTCCAGTAGATTACTTTAACTTACTAAGCAACCCTCTGAACAAAATTAAGAGTTCAGTTCTATTACATTCCATTTAATATGTATTACGACGCCGGAAGAAATATGTTCAGAATTGTATTTTTAACCTGAAAGCAACATGACGCAGTAGACCATCCTTGTTTATGCTAGTGAGTTATTGTAAGAGGTGATCTGAATGTGGTGAAAATGCGTTTTTGATGTCGCGGAAAAAAAATAATTTAGGTTGTATATATTTCTGCTCTACTTATCCATAACTGGAATAGTTCTCCCTTTATAAATATACAATGTATTAATGAAATTATGAGATAATTAAGCAACTTTAAATATCTCAGATTTGTCTTGTATTGTGGCTATTTCTATGCTCTTTATTGTTGTTTTTTTCCAGGTCATTGGACTTGGACGACTCTAAAGAGCCCCAGCTTACGTGGACTTGGAGGGGATACTTTGATGAAATAAAGATGCACAATTTCACTATTAAGTGTGAGGGTAAGATAAATCATCTTTAACATACTCGTATTACTGTATTGTGAATACAAGAGGTGTTTAACTTATAACGTATCACTTTTGTGTTGTAATTGATCCGAATAGCTTGACATTCTAGCCGAATTGATAACTTTAATATCAAGTCTAATGATTCCTTCGATATAAAACATTATGACATGATTTATTATTTACTTCCTAATTTTGTTACATCCGTGTTTTTGAAAAAAGATAGAGAATGATGTTTTGAACCAACACTTTTCAATTATATATAATAACTGCAATGCGAATTTAAAAAAAAAAACTTGTAAATTGTCGTTTAAGATTATAGTACTCGGATACATGTACATGTATGTCCATTCCTGAACGTAACAAATTGGAATATGCATGTTTTGGCTATTTTTCGGTTTTCACGATTTCAGCGAAAATTAACATGTAATTCGACTTTGAAAATGATAACAATTATGAAAACGTCTAGTTCGAAACATCAGATTCAGACATTTTTATGATTTCCTGCACTATAAAAAATAAGTTTCATTACCTTCCTGTAAGAAAAGAAAGAAAAAATATGTTTATATAGCTTAAGATTTAGTGGTAAAACACACACATGAGGCCTCTATAACCCAATAGTGAGGCCTCTATATCCCAGTGGTAGAGCACTTGACCCACAAGCGGAAGGTCTTGGGTTCAAACCCCGCCGGATGTTTATCATTGCTTATCATTCATCACCATTCGGCAAAAATCCACCTTCTCGGCCCTCAAATTTGCTTCGGGAGTAGTTAGTACCTCACTGCTGTCTTGTGACGATGTTAGGCCGACGTTCACTGAAAGAAGGGAAACTGTAGACAGAAATTCGTTGGTTCTTTGTATGGCGCATCTAAAGTATGCAGTGGCCAGTAGCATAGTAGCTTGAATGGAGTACCATGGAATACTATGGGGAGGCTGTTTCACAGCAATAGACAATACTAGAAGACATATCAGCAACGTCCCAGAAACAGTGCAATCACGAAACAGTGGAAAAAAAGAGAAACATCAGGTGAACTGCGGGTGAACAGCGAGAGTCGTCGTAGAAGCGGAATATACAGCGAGCTTCAGCAGAAAGTATGTCACAACAGATCACCATCCAGTAGGACGGACAACAGCAGAGCTGGCGGAAGACGGAGTGAGGAGAGGCGAAAGAAAGGAGCAGATAAAAGGGGTTGAGAATGTGGGCCAAAATAAGAAACAAAAAACAACACACATTTGCAAATAATGATGCAACAATATAAACTTGGACCAAAAATATCTGTATATTGTTGAAGCGTACATTGACCCCACTATTTTTAAGTGTAATGAAAAGCAGACAGAGTTACCGAGTAGATTTCATATATTTATGATAACGTTTACAGCTTATTTCATAAATAATCCTTATAAAACTAAAGTTTGTTTTAAACGGACGATGTCCGTAATTTTTAGCCTATAAAACAAAACATAATAACGTTGACAAACATAACACACCAACCAATTTTGAATATTTACTAAATAAATACAAGATTGTTTGACGGAATTCAATACTCAAAAAAAAAGAAGAACCGTTTAGTGGGATTGAACTCGTAACCCACACTAAAATTAAACCGGGCCATATGTATTACGTAATAGATACAATATATAAAAGCTAATGCGCTAATGGATGTCATGTGATCAGCAGAAAATGTAAATAAAGTGGGCCCACATTATTCATTTATTTACAAATAATCAAAAAAACTTTTTAATTTTCAAACTCACGAATGTATTACTACATAGTAGGGATGATCTGTACAAGACTAGTTGTGCATATCGTCGTCGTGTTGCAGTCGAATGCGTTTGGTGGATTTATTGCTCTTTCCCCAGTAGAGGAGACATCAGTTTTTATAAAAAACATCACTAGTTAATTTATTGTTTTTCTGCCTTCTGTATATCTTGAAAAGAATGTGCGTCTGTATAAACCAATCGGAAACGAGACCAGCATCCGGTAAAATGGCTGCCGTGTCAAAAATATAAAAGAAAGTTAAGGAGGGATTTTGAAATAAATTAATACAAATACCAACCTTGCCAACACGCCCGGGAGTTGCACCGCCAGCATTGCTTTGGCAATACCGAGACTTTAAAGTGGAGGATTTCCGGTAATACAGGCGTGCGATCAATACTGCTTGAATTGATGTAGATGTTAGATATTGTGCATGATATGTTTTGTATTTAGACTTTTTTTTTCAAATATAAAATAATATCATACATTAGCCAGTTGAACATTGCGACTATTCCCAGAATGTGGGCATCTACGATCTACGCATGTTTGAGAGATCCTTTCTGCTTTCTATGACATTTATTTGGGTGTGGGGGGGGGGGGGGGGGGGGTGGGTGGGGGGGGGGGATCGAAAAATATGTAGATGCTCATTTCTCTTTAGAATCAGATCTTTACATTTATCTTGTGAATTTCCAAACCATAGATATTATGTACATCTACGAATGTCTAGACACAAATATCGTAATTTAAAGAAGATTTATCGTTAGATATGCACGGCAATACAGGCGTGCACCTACAACGCAGACGAGCTATGAAATAAGAACAGACTCAAGGTGGACATATTCGTTGTCTTTAGCGATATATGTTTATGTGGTACTTTCATGATATTATAATTATTGTTTAAAAATATATAAACAAACACTCGATAACATCTAAATATCTTACTTACTTACAGATACATAACTGATACTGATTCGTTGTAAAATGCGGTAATGCGTTAATACAGTATATAGAAGTAGTAATCTACAGGATGACACCAAATCCCTTGAGGCCACGTCAAATATGATAAATCTTTTCATTTCGAAAAATAATTACAACCGTTCGCATATAATTCTTTCGCAAAGAAAAATGATTCAGTGCTCGAACCAAGAACCTTTCATGACACTACGAAGCTCTATTCATTGTGCTAGACTAGTTGTTTGTGTATTGAACATTTTCTATCAATATCATTATAGTGTTTTTGGAACGCCGAATTAACACAAAGTCAACTGAAACTCGCTTCACGCCGTTGAACCTCGGTCTGATGAATATCCGTCTAAATCATCAATTAAAGAGAGTTCTTATTCAGTTGTAAATACTCAGTTCTATTGAATATCGGTCTAATTGATGAGTGGTTTAATTGTATTAGAATTCTGTTTAATTGCATTGAATTTTTCTTCAATAAGAGACATTCAATCGAATTAAACCTTAATCAACTGAATTAGACCTCTCTTTAATGTTATGGAACCTCTCTTCAGTTGAATTGGACCGTGGTCTTAATCGACTGAATATGTGGTTATTTCAATTGACTAGAGGTCTAATCGAATTGAAGAGAGGTCTTTTCAAAGCAATATAAATCAAATGTTTGCTGCATCCTATATACTTGGTGTGAAGTTTGAATCGACTTAATAAAACGGAGTCTGCTACTTTTATCTCTCGTTTGTGTTTGTTGCTTCCAAATGGATCCCCTTTTCAGTATTTATTAATATTCGCAAGGTCGATTTTAGAAAC
This sequence comes from Cyrtodaria siliqua, assembly GCA_037043455.1. Lineage (NCBI taxonomy): Eukaryota > Metazoa > Mollusca > Bivalvia > Adapedonta > Hiatellidae > Cyrtodaria > Cyrtodaria siliqua. The sequence continues at coordinate 81,944 of JAWPHD010001478.1, read as the reverse complement.
CAGATCAAGAACATGGCTTAAAATGACACCGTTATGAATAAAATGATGGACAAATATTTAACAAAAAAAATCTGTTTATTGAACAAGCTGGCACAAGTTAAATTAGTTTCAATTCATACTCCACGCTCATATATAGAGTACGATTGTTATAGCGCTGGCGTTGTTCAACTCAAAACTAATTTCACCAGATTATTTTGTACAAATGCGTCATCACAACGCTTTGAAGACTAGCTTCTGGCATGTGTTGGTTTCACTTTGTCGGGGTTGAAAACAGATCGCGGTAGTTGCTGCATTGAACTTCGAACAGGTTTAATACTGGAGTTAATTGGGCGTTCTTCTTGTATAAAGTGTCAAACTGACTAGTATGTTTTCTTCAGTTAAGTTATGATATTTAGATTGTATCGAGTGTTTGTTGATGTGTATTTAAACAACAATTATAATAAGATGATAGTACAACCAATAATCATTATTGTCCTTGGAATATGTCCACCTTGAGCGTCCACCTTCTTAATTCATAGCTTGTCACCGTGGCCGAGAGGTTTACGGCGTTGCGTTGTAAACCTTCTAGCCTCTCACCTCTGCAGAGTCGAATCCCACTGGGAGATTGTCTTGGAAGTGAGGAAGTGTCGATTCTTACGGATGGCGAGAGGTTAACAGTACCGGTTCAACGCTGCCACCACCATAGCAAAATCGATCGTCATATATAACCTTACATGTGTTGAAATGGACGTATTACACCATACAAACAAACAAACAAACAAACAAATATTTCATGCATTGTAGGTTGCACGCCTTTATTGCCGAACATTTTTAATGATAAATCTTCTTCGAATATGTTATTTTCTTCTATAAATTCGCAGATGTACGTAAGATATCTATAAATCCAGAAGATAAATGTTAAGGCCTGAGCCTAAATAAACGAAAATGAGCATCTACATGTTTTGTTATTTTCCTCCACAAAAATGTCATACTGCAGAACGAAATTGGCAAACATGCGTAGATCGTCGATGCCCACATACTGGAATTAGTCGCTGTGTTCAATTGCCTAACGTATGACATTCTTCGATTTTTCACAAAAAAGTCGTGCACGATTTCGAACACTACCTCAATTGCGGCAATTGTGATCTGGGTATTGCCAAAGCAATGCTGGTGGTGGGATTCCCGGGCGTGATCAAGACGACCTTCAAAACCCAATACCCATGTCGGTATTTTCAAGGTCAAGGTAATATTTTCTTATATGCATTAGATTAATAAGGTCAGTCTTTTGTCCGCTCTCTTGACACAATGATCACCTCATAAAGACATGCAGACCCTCCCCTAGCCCGAGCTAAAATCACATTGTCTACGTATATAGCTCACAAAGTAAGCTTTATACGTTGAAAAGGCATGGTCATTCCGTATATAGCGCATCACCATCTAAATACAAAATTAGTTAAAATAGGAGCGCACAATTACAGAAAAAAATTGCATAAATTATGTTGCTGGTTACATGGCGTCTACCCTTGTTACTACTACTACTACTACTACTGCTGCTGTTGCTGATGCTGATGCTGATGCTGCTACTGCTACTTCACGCAATGCACACTCTTCACGCAATGCACGCTCTTCACGCATTGCACGCTCTTCACGCAATGCACGCTCTTCACGCAATGCATGCTCTTCACGCACTGCACGCTCTTCACGCACTGCACGCTCTTCACGCAATGCACGCTCTTCACGCACTGCACGCTCTTCACGCAACACACCCTCTTCACGCAATGCACGCACTGCACGCTCTTCACGCACTGCACTCTCTTCACGCACTGCATGCTCTTCACGCACTGCACGCTCTTCACGCACGGCTCGCTCTTCAGGCACTCCACGCAAAAAATATGTGCCAAGCAGAGAAAAAAACGGTTGCTCACGCAGGAAGGGGTAGTTCTTTATTATCAAAGCAATAACACCAACCAGGGGCGTAGTGTGGCCAAAATTGAAGTTACTCACGATACCTAAACGCCTACTTTGCGGACGCCTATTAGGACTTGCGCCCGTCCCCATAAACCTATAATAATGCTGTAACTAAGTTGCGTGGGGGGGGGTTAAATTTGGGTTAATGGTAGTCTTAAATCGTGCATTCTGATGTAATTCCAGGCATATTTTGTAATAATATGTCATGACACTTTGACCATTGTAGAAAATGAAGAATAGACCTGAACCCTCCTAAAGCTATACGATTTTATTGCATTTTTCGAGTTTTAAATCTTTCAATTTTTCAGACATTGATTGTAAAGTTTACTCACGTGAGTAAATGAGTATGGCACGCTACGCGCCTGCCAACCGCTTAATATTACAAAAATACAACATAGTGCAACAAGTCTTTATCTTTAATATACTTTTATATATTTCCTGGAAAGATGAGGATCTTGTCGTTACAAGTCATATATCTTAAACTATACTTTAATCATATATTTAGACTTTCATGTATCATAATCATACAAATACGAAATATGAGTATAATTGGAACAGGACTTAAAACATTTTCAGTTTTTAAAAGAGTAAGCTTTATTCGGAATGGCACATGCTCTCCGTATATAGCTTATCGTGAGCTTTATACGGAGACATTGCTGGTGAGCTATATACGGAATGAGCTATATACGGTGTTACATAGTTCCATATAACGATGGAATTATTGTCCTTGGATTAAACGGATGGAGGGCAATGCTATTAAGTGCAGAGCACTATAACCATAACAAAACACAAGAATATTACCTACTTTCATTTAAATTAGACTTATTACTCTTTGTAATTGCATACGTATAATTTTGTCAGGATTAAATCTACGAATGGGACTGGAATGCATCTCAGTTTTCACCTTGATGGTAAGCACCTGTTTGTTGGTCGCGACACATCATCTCATGGTGGTAGCTATATTTGTCTATACGATACTTGGATTCAAACCGTAAAGAAGTTATAGCCCTGAACTACAATTATATATATGACCTTTACATCTGTGTGACCTTGGCCTTTGCATTACAGGCAAATCTGGGTATCGTGATATGTCGACCACGTACATGTACTATATGATCAACGGAATAATGCTACCATTATTTTCTTACTGGAATTCTTTGCAACTCTGCAGCTCTTACTGTAACTCGTTAACATAAGGTCGATATATATATTTACAATTATTGGTAAGTTTTTAAAATAATGTCGATATATATTTTTACTATGCGTATAAGCTTTTAGATACTCAAAATCTGACTGATCATTCATTTATAAGAAATTCAGAGAAATTTGAAAACCTGACTCAGAGGTCAAGCCAACAGATCTTCGAAAATTTGGGCCATCGTTTCTAAGATATTACATGTCACCCTATTTAATCAGTTCCATTAATCACATTCAAACTTTTAACAGAGCACAATCAAAGTGATACCAGGCCGTCCACGAAAAGCCCTGTGGGAAACGTGTATCCGATTAACATTTTTATTTCTAGTATCTCTCAGGATAAGATCTCGGACTATCAAAAGTTCAAACGTTTCAATGACCAATGAAAACCAGCACAAAAGGACAACATAAATATCCTGAAACTTTTCAAATCCACACTTTTGAGTTGCTGCAATAATTTTTCTATAAAATAACTCAATTTTATAAAGTCTTACCTAGTCTGCTCTCCAAGGCTGAATGATTTAATTTGGCTACCTCATCGCCAATCTACGATTGCGCCCTCTATGAGAAGCAATCATCAAGGGAAAGTAATTTCTGTCTTATTTGTTTCACTCAAACAAAAGAAATTATATTAGTTGATATAAATATAACTCCTCAGAATAAGGTCGCTATATATTTGATATAATTTTAATTCCTCACAATAAGGTCGATATATTTATATATTGCGAGATTAAAAATACCACAACGATCATTATATTTATATCGATAATATAAACATTAAAAACGAAGATAATTATTACAACTCAATGACAAAAACATTTATTTTTATTTTTCGTTTGAACAAACTTTAGATTCATACGGATCTTTTCTTTAAAACGGTAAATTTAATAAAAAAAAAATATATGAAAACTATTCGGTAACCTACGGAAACGTATACTGACCCCTCTTATTTGTTTCATAAGTGTTTGCTGGAACGTGTGTTATATATTATTATATTTTTACTAATATAGGTGATTATATATATATTTAATTTACAGAACTTATTTCTAGAAATGTATTTAATCATCATATTTAAATATATAGATATATTATGTTGGATACTAAATCAATAAACGGTATATTTAATCTATACATTTTTTCATACTTATAAATTGTTTTATTGATATAACATATGTTAAATGAAAAGATATATTCATAATATAAAACTGGACATTTTGAAAACAACATTTTTCATATTGAAAACTCTAAGAACTAACAATTAATGAATTATAAGTATAGTTAGTTGAACACACTATATTGACAGGAAATACAACACGCTTACATATTACGGTGCGAGGTTAAATCATCCCTGCTTTATTATGTTTAATCGTCTAGAACAAACATGCACGCACGCACGCACCACGCTAGCCATGCTCACGCACGCATGCATGTGCGAGATTACAAATCACGTATTTTCACGGGTTCAACACCTGACAGTAGGGTTGTTGCGAGTTCCGTCATTCTTTAATTTGCATAATATGCAATGTAGTCAAAGTAGGACACAGTAGGTCGAGATGGATTATTGAAAAACATCTAAGTGATAAAAGTCTTTGTTACAGAGTCTGATAACAACAACATAGATTTTTCATTCCTCTTTCCAACGATTTCCCTTGGGTCGATCTTTTGTGTAGAGGCAGACCACTACATTTTTCCTCGTACTGTATAACTCCTGCCATCCATAAGAATCGACACTTTTTCACTTCACAAATCGAGCTCCCAGTGGGATGCGAACCCTCAGCAGTGAGAGGCGAGAACGTTTTAGACGCGATGTATTTATTATACCGGCTACGGAGACAAAACCCTCTTTAAGTTTCACCTGAACCATGTGACCTTGATCTCTTTGTTACTGACCTGGGTTTGTCATACGACTTCTGACATCTCATTATGGTTAGGGACGTAGGCAGAGCCTTGAAATTGTGGAAGCCCAATTATGCTACAATTAGTGACGAAGCAGAGCCTTTGTGGCATTTACTCTAGAAATGAGCTTTTCGTTATTGTTGGTGCAGTTTCATAGTAATTGCCCACGGTCAGAGCCTTGAATGCTGCACTATTGTCGATTACGTGTTCGTTATTGATTACTTACGCACACTTGTTATTATTATTATTAAAATACTGTGTAAATACTGTCGTCTGGATACGTCCCCGATGGTGAACACGTGTGCTTTACACAAAAGTGTAAACTAGACGCACAGTCATGTGGGTGCGAAAATTAACTCCCAAACTGGGCTTGAATATCGAACCCCGAACTGGATCTGAATGTTAAATAATGAACTGAGTCTGAATGTTGAATACCGAAATTAGTTTGCATGTTTAGTCCCGAACTGGGTCTGAATGTTGAATATCGAAAGTTGTTGGGTATTCCACATTCGAACCAAGTTCGAAATTAAATCTCCAAACGCTGTTCGGTATTCGAATACATAGCTGGATCCGAATGTTGAATACTGGATGTTGAACTCCTAACTGGGCCCAAAAGCCGAACTGATTTTGAATTGTTGAGTACCGAACTGGGTTTGAATGTTGAACCCCAAACTGGCTCAAAATGTCAAATACCGAACGGGGTTGGATGTCGAACCCCGAACACCGAGCCAACTTTAAAGACATAATTAATAAGTAATAGACCAACTTGGAATAAACATTCGGCAAATATATAAACATGTTAATAAATGTTACTTTTTTTAACAACATATTTAACCAAGCAATTGCTTTACTTTTTAAAATATTTCATATATATATGGTAACATATCTTATAACTTATTTATACAATAAATAAATATCTCTAACATTGTTTATACTTATCTTTCGACCTGTAATATATAAAGCAATCAACAAACCAAATAGTTATGAAACAAATAATGGAGGTCAAAACATTTATTTTTATTTTTCGTTTGAACAAACTTTAGATTTATAAGCCGGCTTATTTCTTTAAAAAAAACGGTAAATTTAATAAAAAAAGATATATATATGAGAACTATTCGGTATCTTTTTCTGTTTTCGATTATACTTTAAAGATAGTAGGGGTCAATATACGCTTCCATAATCCTGTTTATTTTCAGGCTCTGTATACAATGCAAATTGACACTGTCATGCCTGTTATGTTCAAACTGTATACAATATACATTTACACTATACTGACTATGTTTAGATTTTTCATACAATGCACATTGAAACGATCATGTTTATATGCAGATTATACATCTATATATAATACTACAGATTGAAACAACTGAAGTTATATTGATAATGTTCAGACTGTGTGCAAAATACATAGTATAACTATCATGCATATCTTCAGACGATGTATACATTATCACGCAGTTCCATTGAGTTAATTAGATAATAAAACAGAATATAACATCAGTGTCGTCTTACATTGCAAAACATAATATAATATAACAAAATATTAATACACGAAATACCAAGGCTGTATTCATGTAGACATATAAAATGTTATAAAATATGTTAAGCATGCGTTTGATAAACTGTTTATAAAATGGGTACAATTTAATGAGTGTCTTCAGAGACCCTGGATGATTAAGCCAGGTTGATAAAAGTATACATGTTACTATTTTGAGCTCTTTTTTAACAGACCTAACTTTTCACAAAGCTTGATGAATTCATTAGCGTTTCTGAAATTTATTGTTTAATGATTTGAATTTCAGTTGAATGCTGTCTGTTTCTTTGGATAATTATTGGGTCTGCGTTTGCACACTTTCTTTTATATTTTCCTTGCATGATTTCACTACAAATGCTAAGTTTTTCTCTTATTTTCCTTCATTTTTTTGACATCTTGCTAATATGATTCAACCTCATTTTTTAATTAAGTTATTCGGTTGTCCATTGTTTGTTAGTTAACTTTCCTGTATTTGACATTTGCATTTAATTTCACAAAATCGCAATATTGACCTCCAGCTTTTGTATTGCAACAAATATTGATTTACATGTATAATCTATCACAACCTGACTTCTATGATGATGCGATTTACAAAGATCGTTAGATCCTTGGTCATATAAATCACTTTCATACAATCTTTATAAAACATGTTAAAACGTTTATCAACAGAGGTTATGCCCCTATCACTTTGCAAGGCATTGCATGTGTAATGGTAGAACCATATAAAGTTCGTCAATATGCTTTCCTCTTTGATTGTGAGATGACCAGACAGATTGTGGACCCTATGATGACGTCTACCTACATCCTTTTAGGGCGGTAGCTTTTGATGTTTGGCTTTAATATTGTCTTGTCGTACCCTTACCGATTTGTTCTCTTGTTGCTCTGGTTTCTTAATTACTTTGTGACTTCCTAGACTAATCTTTTTTAATGTTATATATAAATTACCATGTATGTGTTTTAATTGTATTCCCTAATAATGCTTCCTTGTTTGTTAGTGATTATAACCTGACGGGGCTATCTTTATTTACACTTTCCCGTTTATTGGGACGACAATAGTGTAGATCCTAGTTTATACACCAGCGGCCAATTTTGCCTCTTTATAATTGTTGTTTGTTTCTGTGTGTGTTTGTGGTTGACTGTGGTCTTTGGATGCTACTTTTCCTTTCGATTTTTATATCTATTTTTGATAGTGACCGTCATATTTTCAAGTTGTTTAGTGTATTTCATTATCGTCTTCTATTATCACTGTATAGCTTGAATCAGAGTTGTTGTTTCATAGTGTATATGTCTTGTTTCATCGGTCGTGGATACTACACGCTCAACTGGTTGATTATCTATAGTACATTTTAACTATAATTGTTGTTTATCAACCTATTCAGCATCTATTTTTTTCTTTTTTTCTTTTGTTTGTTCAACCAATTCAACCTCTTTGCTGTTTCCTTTTTCAGTAATAAGTTTTGCCTCATTATCTTCAACAAAATCAGTGTATTTCAGAAGCTCACAGAATTCGTGTGTTGCAAAGTCTTTGTATTGGTTTCCCTGGCAAGTGTAACATCCAACTGACATAGCTGACATAGTTAACAGTTTCATATCTGTTATAAGTTTATTGTTAGTTGCCATGTTTATGTAAGACTATGTATGCAATACACTTTGAATCTGTCGTGTATTCTGTTCAGACTATTTATACACTACACATTGAATCTATCATGTGCTCTTCTGACTAGGTATACAATACACATTGAAACTATCACGTTTATATTTAGACTATATATACCCTACACATGGCAACTATCATGTTTATATTCAGGGTATGTATACGATACACACTGAATTGATCATGACTGTTTATTGTCAGGCTATGTATACAGTAAACATGGACACTATCATGTGTATGTTCAGATTATGTATACAATACAAACTGAAACCATTATCTTTATGTTGCAGGTCCATACTCGATAACGGAAGAACCCACGATAATGTGTAAATCCGGTAGAACAAAGATGTTCGCTCGCCACAAATGTTTATTGAATATCAAGCCTGATGGAGCTCCATATGGCTGTAGAGATTTGACACATCTGGATCACTGTGGTAATTCTTAACGTTCTGTTCATGCATTAGTAACATTTTTGTTGCAAATTTGAGAAAACTATACCTCTACCATTCATATAATAGGATCAATGACCGTATTGACAACATATTACTTTATTTAAATGTAATTTGGTGCTCGGACAAGTTCGAAACCCAGCCGGATAGGATCAGTATCGTTAGAGTTATGGCTCTTGTTTTACAGAGGCAGAACAGGTAGGTAGATAGGCATGTAGGTAGGTATGTAGGTAGGCAGGCAGGCAGGCAGGCAGGCAAGTAGGTAAGTAGGTAGGTGGTAGGTAGGTAGTTTATTTTTTGCTTGGATGAAAACATCTAATACACATAATCAATAACCTTCAAATACGCAACATTCAAAGGCATAGACCTGAGCAAAAACCCATAATGTGTAATGCATGCGACATACACACAAACAAACGAACATATAAAACATATTTGATAAACACACACACAAGTATGTCGATTATCTAGCGACATAAGCGACAGGCCCGTAGCCAGAGTTAAAAAAAAACAGACAAACCTAGTTGAGAGGTCCGGGTGTCCTCCCTATGATTTTTTAACAGGCAAATTATTTTTCGATTATTTTTTATTGAGTACAGTTACAATGTTTTTCGAGTTTTCTAAAATAAAAAATGTATGAAGAAATAAAATCAAAAGGCATGTTTGTTTAATGGGTTAACTATCTTGGTCACATCACTCAGAAAGAAATTTAAAAAAATAACAATAAAAAGTTCATTCAATAAGAATTCGAACCTGGAACCACAGAGTACAAATTAAAGTAACGACGCCATTACTCTTATGGCCACCCTGCTATATTGTCGAATACTGTATAATTTATGAAAATATAATTTTAATTAAATTTCGAATTAAAAACAAACAAACAAGATGTTATAATACAAACAAATTGCAATTATATTACGTATGCAACAACTTTAACAGTTTACAAGTCGATGCGCGATGGCACGATGGTGATTTTACGATGGTGCGATGGCGATGGTACGATGATACTTATTGATGCGCTATGGTACGATAGACCATCGTACCATCACGTTATTGCCATCGTACCATCGCGCACCGACTTGTTAACGCGATGGTACGATGGTCAAATCGCATCATCGCAGATCGCCTTGTAAACTGTACTTGTATAGTTGTAACAGGTCGAAGCGCGTTGGTACGATGGTGATAACGCGATGGACCATCGTACCATCGCACCATCTCCAATCGTACCATCGCCATCGTTCCTTCGTACCATCGAGCTTCGACTTGTAAACGTCGATACGCTATGGTACGATGGCCCTAACGGAACACCGTATTAACGGGCTTTATAAGATTTCTAAAAAAATAAGTTTTATTTTTAAAAATATATACTGTAATGCTTCATTTCACATAGGCGTAGGAACAGGGGTGAGAAGTTGAGGTGGGTGGAGGAGCAATATACTCTGGCAAGATGGGAGGGTGGCAGAGTATATGGTTGCCCCCTTCCACTCACCCCAACAATGTTTTTCTTTCCAAATTGCGTGTTGAATCCCCAAAAATCGAAAATGTGCATGTGTCTGGAAATTGTATTGTCACCGCGGCTAACATTAGCTATTTGACATTGAAAGCAACTACATGTATTTTGTCCATTACAATCTGTGATACGCAAGCACATATATGCACTTGTCCCCACATCCCTATAAATTAATAAAGTTTAGCTTTTTAAGTTTATTTCCGCATTCGTGTTTCATATGTATTTCATTTTTTTCAACATTTCTGCGTATTTGCTAACTAAAATAACATAGAGGCTACTCCGACGAGGCAACTCCGAGGCAGTTGCCCTCAGTGTGAACTGCGTCAGTGTGCCTCAGTGTAGCTACGGGCCTGATAAATGAGATACCTATTAGGGAAGACATATGTAATGGATGTGTCCGGATAGTACATGTTTACTTTAGATCAATTTACTTCAACACGTTTGTGATCCTAAGATCCTAAGCTTAACATGTTATATACTGATACCTCTAAACAATTAACGTAACAAGCAGAAACTGAAATCAAGCTATAAATGATTCTTATCATCATCAGGTGCCGATCTAGAATCTGAGTTTTAGTAGTATAACTTTTGAAGAAACAAATATATAGCAAGAACTCACCAAAGTAACCTAATGGCGTCACTGAGGCTCGAACATATGATCTCCGAATTATTTAGAGTTGAACAAAGTACACACGTTAACTGAATATAATAGTCGGACTATACTACATGTAACACAACTACATGTAACACATGTCAAACAAACACAAATCTACAATTTAAATTCCTCCACATCGCATATGCCTCAAGAAAACCTTTCTTCCGTACTTTGCCCATTGAACACGGTGACGCTGCACAAGCAATAACAAATATATTTTATGAAAGAAATTAGTGTCCGTGCTTGATGGATTATTGAAATGTCAAAATTATAGTGTTTTGTTCGTGAATTATTAACTCAAAAAGCGTGTGATATGTAATGGGAAATAAGTCGGATTAATAGAAGGACTAAATATACGGTATGGACATTTACATCATGTTTGAAACATTGTTTCAGTTATTGTGCATGGTTGTAATGTGTTGCATTAGACGAAGTAATCGACTCGAGTAACGCGTATGTATTGATACAATTATATGCAGTTGGGAGGTGTTTATATACCGCCCTGCAGTCAGTTCTTGACTTCAAATTCGTCAGAGCGATGACCGAATTAGCCACTCCCAATTCGTGTCAGTCAAGTCTGTTATGAACCATAAAAACTGAAACCACAAGTGGACACCTTATACGGTAAAGTAAAGATTCAATACCTATATGTTGTATTGGTGTCTTTACATTATTAAATAGGGATTGTGTAGCTTTAATGTGAGCTTTTAGTGATGGTCGTATCCGTCGATTGTCGTTCGTCGTAAACCTTTTTATTCAAATGGCATCTCCTCCTAACTGACTGGGCCAATTATAATGAAATTTGGCAGGACGCATCCTTGGATTGTCTTTTACCAAAGTGGCTAAATTCGGGCTGATCCAACCGAAAACCTGGTTGCTATGGAAAATAATTTGTTAGCAAAACTTTAAAAATCATCTCCTTTGAAGGTATTGGTCACAATTGAAAGTAATTTCTCAGAAATGATAATTAGGTGATTCTCTTTCAAGATTGCTAAAGCCGACCTGATTCGTTGAAAAACGTGGATGCCATTGGGCGGGGCCATTTTCCCTATATAGTTAAAGAGAAAACGTAAAACGACGTCTCCTTCTAAATGACTTGGCCAAGAAGCATCCTTGGGTGGTCTTTTATCTAAATAGCTCAATTCGCGCTGGTCCACCCAAAAAGTATGGTTGCTATGGCAACGATAAATAGTTTGTTTGAAAAATAATCCTGTGAGACTTCTGATCAGAATTAAAAATAATGTCACAGAAATGATAATTACATGAATATCTCTCAAAATTGTTTAAGCCGACCTGATTAGTTGAAAAACATGACTGCCAGAGGTTGGGACATTTTCACTATACATGTCTATTTAGCAAACTTCAATCGACATTCCTCCAGACATAAACGGTTTTGCTAATTTTATGAAACTGCTTTCCTCTTTGATTGTTCGATGACCGGACAGATTGAGGACCCTATGTTGACGTCTAGCTAAATACTTATAGGATGAAAGCGTTTAATGCTTGTCTTTAGTCTTGTCTACGGTTTCTAGATTTCTCCTTTCATACTAGTTCGTCGTACCCTAAACGGTTTGTTCTCTTGTTGCTCTGGCCTCTGCCAAGTCATTGAGTACTCACGTTGTGGCTTTCTTTCTATGCTTTTGGTTTTTATATTATATATACATGATCATGTATGCATTTTACTTATATTGCCTTTTAACGTTGCCTTGTTTGTTTGAGATTAATAACCTGGCGGGGATATCTTTATTTACACTGTCCCGTTTATTGGGATGACAATGGGATAAGAGTGAGTTTTGGTGACCCTAGGACCTGGTTTAAACCCACAACGGCCGTTTTGCCACTGACCGTTCCAAGGCGGTAGACCTATTATCAACCCTTGTTTGCTGTGATGTCTTATCTTACCTTTTATTCATCTTATATATAGTTGTTCTTTGTTTCTTTGTGTGTTTGTGGTTGACTGCCGTCCTTGAATGCTACATTCATTAGACGCAGCATTGAGTTGCTCTTTATCAAAATAGTTAAAATAGGGCCGGTGCAACCAAAATACTGGTTGCTATTGCAGCGAGTAGGGAAATAGTTGGAACAACTTCTTTGAATCTACTTGACAGAAGTTAGAATAATTTCACAGAAACAATAATTATGTGATTCCCTATCAAGATTGCTAAATATAATATGATTTATTAAAAAGCATGACTGACAGAGGATGAGCCATTTTCTTTGCCTAGCTATAAAGAAAATTCAAGCGACATCTCCTCTTAAACGACTTGTTTGGTGAAAGTTCATAGGAAGCATCCTTGAGTGGCGCTTGTTCAAAATAGCTGAAGTCGGGCCAATCCACCGAAAAACCTGTTTTTTATGGCAATGAGAAAGAAACCATTTGGAAAGATTTAAAACTGAAATTACGGATCAGAATTTAAAGTAATTTCAAATAAACGATAATTATATGATCTTCTATTACGATTGCTAAAACCGACCTGATTCATTGAAAAACATGTTTGACAGGGTGTGTGGCCATTTTCCCTATATACTTATACAGCAAACTTCAAACGACATAGCCCCCTAAAATATGACTTGTCCAGTTTTGATGAAAACTTTACACGAGGCGTCCATTGGTGGCACTTCGTCAAAATGGCTGAAGTCGGGGTGGTCCACCCAAACATTTTCTCTGAAACCACTGGTCAAAATTCAAAACAATTTCAAAGAAATCGGAAGTATGATGCTTGTCGTAAAATGCAGGCAAATAACAAATACAGTTATTTAACAATACATGATAAGCTTACCATTGTACACTTGATATAATAATCATGAACGAAAAACTCTCTTGATAGGAATATGCTGCTCTTATTGTATGTTTATCCATTCAATGTAGTTATTACAATTATTATTATTATTATTATTATTATTATTATTATGTACAACACTTGTCAGTGTGAATATGTACACATTAAGGTTGCATATTGCTGCATAATCAAACGTTAAATATCAAGATTGATCGATAACTTTGAAAGGCAATAACTTCAGACCTCTGCATTGACAATTGAAAAACTGATTGTTTGAACCTATCTCGGGTGTTGCGATTTAGGACCGACTTGGCCCTCTTGTTTCAATTTATTTCCCTTTCGAAAGAAGGTTTAACCTGGAACTTAACCTCGCCAAAACATGTAACTTCAAAGTAGTAGGTCTACCCAATGAAAGTGTGTACACATCTTCAGCACGACCCAATGAATACATTTTAACATAAAGAACCACAACTCTCTGAATTATATTGTTTTAATTCGTTTCCATTGATAACGGTTTAACTTCGAATTTAACATTGCATTTTGCAAGTGATTGTGTCTAATTACTTTCAAAGTATCAGGTGTGCAACAACAACACTGTGTACACATTTTCATCATGATCCAATGAATATATCTTATAAAGGCCCATAACTCTCTGATTATTTTTTAAAATTATTTTCCTTTCGGAAAATGTTTAACCTAGAAATTAACCATGCCAATGACTTTCGAAGTATTTGGTCTACAACAATGAAACGATGACTCGGCAGCACTAATTCGTATACTCCAGTTCTATCTACTGTGGAGACGTTATTTCCACGCATACCACTCGGTGCGCCACTTTCTATAAATACTCTTCCCTTGGAAGCAACAAACACAAACAAGAGATAGAAGTAGCAGACTCGGTTTTATTGAATCTGTTCATGAGGGGTAATGTAAAGTGCAACACCTCTCACGCCTCCTAGCACCGGCTTAAACGATATTCTACTTTAAAGCCACACATATTGGACTTGATGATCCCGAAAGACCAGTAAAATATAACACTACTGATTTGTAGTCGGGGCGACTTTTTACGGCCGCCACACAGCACTAAACAAACGCTAGTGTGAATGTCAATAAATACTGAAAAGTGGATCCCTTGGAAGCAACAAACACAAACAAGAGATAAGAGTAGCAGACTCGGTTTTATTGAGTCTGTTCAGGACGGGTAATGTAAATAGCAACACCTCTCACGCCTCCTAGCACCGGCTTAAGATATATTTTACTTTAAAGCTACACATATTGGGCTTGATGATCCTAAAGGACCAGTAAGTAATAACTATACTGATATGTAGTCGGGGCGACTTTTTACGGTTGCCACACAGCACTAAACAAACGCCTGGTTAGACGAAAAGCGAAACAAAACTCCATACTGTGTACTAGATTCGGATTCTAAATTACACAAAAATCCTTTATTTTTAATTCTAGTGCCTGCACACCTATAAACATTTCCAAACGTTTAACTTCTTGTCGTATTTCCGTTAAAGATCACGTTAAACAATACTGTTCTAAAGTTTATGACAACTCTAGGATTAATGTATTTTTGTCAATTAAAACATGCAGGGGACGTTCCTAATAAAATGTGCAATACGCTTCAAGTTTCATCGATAAGTACTTATGACTTTTCAACACAATATCAAGTATTTACAAGCTAACCACAGAACACTTGTTCTAGAGAAACAATACATTTTTGGCCCGTAATAATATTAACGCGCTCTTTTTCACTAAGGCAATTTGAAAAAATTCACTATTTGAACTTTCCAAGAAGTTTATGAAGCACGTTTTTCCCTATAATATAAGTCAGGTATGGAACTACCGTTTATAGACAACGTGTTTGTATCCCTATGGGTACGGACTGTGCACTTCTTGTCAAAGATTTGTTTTTGTTTTAATGGTAATTTAGAACTATGGCTTCATAGTTCTCAAAGTGGCGGCTACCAGATACATTTAAATGGTCATATTTTCTTTGTTTGTCATCAAATTTTGAGCATTCCTTCATCGCCTTCCATGGTTTTCAGAAATCTAATTAATAAAACAGGTGTATGCCTAAATTCCGTTTTATACTATCTATACTAAAAGTCTTCAACTCATAAAAGCTAATATTTCTGATATGGTCGCTTCTTTTATTTTCGATTTACATCTCTATTGAAAATGAAGAAATAATTAGTAAAATCTATGGCAAGAGAGATGTACTCAAATGTTGACGTATCAAGCCCAACGCTTTCATGTAAATATGCAAATTCGTAATTAATTTCATGCTTTACCTTTCATTAGTTTGTGATATTGTAGATATATGTGTACATCTCATTATCCGGAGAAAATAAATATATAGATAATGTAGTTAACACACAATGTTACCACAGTTAGTGCTCAAAGAATGCTTGAAGAATGCATTTATATAACATCGATGATAATTTCGAGTATGAAGGCTGTTGTAAATGTCCTTGGTATACATGTTGCTCTTATATAAGACTTTATTCCAATAACGAAACAGACCACTTCAGCATGTAATACCAAAAGATATTACAAAAGGTCAGTTGCTTTCATATAGAGTCATATCGATAAAAATAATGCATAGTTTAATGTAGAAGTTCTTATTATAGTTTCATTGAATATATTTGTTTTGGTATTTGCTACTTTAAACAAACTCTGATCAATCTGCTTACAGAGATCTTCCATTGCCCAAGGAACTATGTCAAATGTCCGGACAGTTTCTGTTTGCATGTGCGTTTGGTGTGTGACGGTCACCCACACTGTCCGCATAGCGAAGATGAAATAGACTGCGGTAAGTACGTTTACTATTATAATAGACTGTCTGTTTAATATATAAGATACCTTTTACAACATTACCACATCACCTTTTCAAAGACAAAATCATTGCTCTTATTCAAACAACTTTCGACAGAGAAAAAAATACATTGTTGTCCTGTAACAATACTAAAGCGTTTTTTACTAAGGCAGCTTAGCAAAGAAGTTTGTAAAGCATTCCATTTCTTATTAGATACTATTTTCGGCAGGTATGGAGCTACCGTTTATAGACACAGTGTTGGTACATGTATCCCTATGGGTATGAACCGTGCACCTCTTGTCGCAGATTTGTTAGCGCTCTACTGGCCAAAAGGCTTATGCCATGGTATTTTGTCCATTGTCCGTCCTTCGTCCGTACGTCTGTCCGTTAACCTTTTGATAGCAACATCCTAGCACCTTCATCCGATCTTTACCAAATTTCATCAGATTAATAATATCAATGATAGCTCGGATGAGTTCGAAAACCAGCCAGATCGGATCAGTAACACAGGAGTTATTGCCCTTGAATTAACGAAAATTGCTATATTTTGTCTTGTCAACACTCTAGCACCTCCATTTTGCATCCTACCTTTACCAAGACCAGTAACACCGAAGTTATTGCCATTGAATTATTGAAATATTTGTTACCTTTTTGATGTCAACAATCTAGCACCTTCATGTTTCATCCGATCTTTACCAAACTTTACCAGATTGTTATGATAGGGCCTTCATATTGCCGTATTTCAGCAACAGTTTGCAGAGATGATCAGTAGCAAGCCTAGTTGTGCATATCGTCACCTTGTTCCGGTTGAATGTTTTTTGGCGGAGTTATGGCTCTTTAAAGGTTTTAATACACATAATTTATATGAACTAATTCTGCTGAACCCTTGCCGGATTTCAACGAAACTTGGCAAGGATAATCAGTATCAAGCCTAGTTATGAATATCGTCACCATGTTCCGGTTGCATGATTTTTTGGCAGAGTTATGGCCCTTTAAATGTTTTACTACACAAACATTTTCCGCACTAGTTCTCCTGAACCCCCGGCCGGATTTCAGCGAACCCTTGCAGGGATGATCAGTACCAAGCCTAGTTGTGCATGTCATCACCGTGCTCCGTTTAAAAGATTATTGTCAGAGTTATTTCCCTTTATAAGTTTTACAACACTAACATTGTCCGGACTAGTTCTCCTGAACCCCTGGCCGGATGTCAGAGAAACATTGCAGGGATGATCAGTACTTATCCTAGTACCGTGTTCCAGTTGAAAGATGTTTAGCGGAGTTATGGCCTTGTAAAGGTTTTAAAACATAAACTTTGTCCGGACTTGTTCTGCTGAACCCCATTGCCGGATTTTGAGGAAACTTCGCAAAGATGATCAGTATCAAGCCTAGTTGTGTATATCGTCGCCGAGTTCCGGTTGAATGATTTTGGACGGATTTATGGTCCTTTAAAAAAATTAATACACAAATATTGTCCAGACTAGTCTCCTCTGAACTACTGGACGGATTTCAGCGAAACGTTGCAGCGATGATCAGTGCCTATTTGTGCATATCATCACCATGTTCCGGTTGAAAGATATTTGACGGAGTTATAGCCCTTTAAAGGTTTTAATACACCAACTTTATCTGGACTAATTCTGCTGAATCCCTGGGCGGATTTCATCGAAACTTGGCAAGGATGATCAGTATCAAGCCTAGTTGTGCATATCATCGCCCTGTTCCGGTTTAATGATTTTTGACAGAGTTATGGCCCCTTATGCACAGACTTTATCCATACTAGTTTTCCCGAACCTCTGGCTGGATTTCAGTGGCACTTGGCAGGAATATACAGTGCCAAGCCTAGTTGCGCATATCGTTGTCGTTTTTTGTCTGTATGATATTTGGTGGAGTTGTGGCTCTTTAAAACGTTTTATTGCACAAACTTTGTCCGGACTACTTCTTCTCAACCACTATTCAGCTTTCAACAAAACTTGGTTGCTTACATCATTATCTTGTTCCGGTTGAATGATTTTTTGGCGGAGTTATGGCCCTTTAAAGGTTTCAATACATAAGCATTGTCCCGATTACCCTCCTGATCCTCTGCCTGGATTTCCATGAAACTTGGTAGGGATGACCATTACCAGGCCTAGTTGCACATACCTTCGTGGTGTTCCAGATGAATGATTTTTGGTGGATTTAAGGCCCTTTCTCCTTTCAGACATCTGCTTTTACTAAAAACAACCCTTAGTTCTAATTTAGTAGAGTTATTTAGTGACTCGAAGCACAACAATTATATAAAATGGGTTTTAACTGCCTGCATAAAGGTGCCCCTCAGGCGTTCAAAACATTTAAACAATTGTTGTGCCTCAAGTCCCTAAATACCCATACCAAAATAGAACTAGGGCCTCTTGTTTTAACCAGCAAAACATATCTTGAAAAGTAATATCAGCCATGGGAGTACTTTTGCATACTATAAAAATATGACATTGTGCCAGCTGTTCAATTATTTTGTATTATGAATTCTCCATTACGCATATGGGGGACATTACTGTGGGGAAACATCCCATCATAAAAACATTGAATGCAATTAACATTGTTTCTGTACATTCTAATACGTGTAATATTTAGCTTATAACACACATATTTAATAATTGTTTTTTCAGCGGGAGATACTATCATTTTTTTTCTGATAAAAAACGTTAGGGTATATTGTTAACGCGTTACTGTATCTCCTCCTTAACCACTTTAACGGAATTTAACCGTTTAACTTATAGTATGACTTTTCTCCACATGATAACAGCGTGCAAAAGCAACAGTATATTTGACTCCGCACCCATGGGCCCTCAGGGTGTGTCATAAGGTCAAATACACTAACCTGTTAATAACACCATCATATTTCCATTTTTTCTTTACATAACTTCGTAAATATACTTGTATTTAAATATTTGTGTACATGCCCCCCCCCCCCCGCCCCACACACACACACCACCCTCCCTCCACCGAATGTTGAGGGGACATATAGCGTAAGTCATGTCTGGTGATTCTGTCTCAAATGAAGTTTTATGTTAATATGATTTCAGTGTATAATTGTTTCACTTCTACGTCACAAGTGGGGCCCGGTGAAAGGGCGTCAAAAGGTCAAAAGGTCAATTACACTAAAATTGAATTACACTTTAATTGTTCATACATTTACATATACATATATGTATTTGGTATATATACTCGTCTATGAAAAAATAAACAACATATCGCTTTTATTATTTAAAACTGTGTATTCTGACCTGATGTTGTGTTTGTGTCGCTTGCGTAGCATGGCAGAGGCTTATAGATCACTTTATACCTCGTCTTTCACGTCCGTCCGTCCGTCCGTCACGCGTTAACCTTCAACTACCCTTGGCCATAACTTGAAAAGTTTTAGACATATAATCATGAAACTTCAAACACACCTTCATCGTACATCACGCAATGACGTTACACATATTTAATAGCTCTGACTTTCATTTCGGCAGAGTTATATTCATTTTCATAAAAATTTAACCTGCAACCTTATCGAGCTCATAACTGGCCATAACTTCAAAAGTATTTTACTAAACAGTATGTTCATGCAACTTCTGAAATATAAATAAGCACATGGCATGCTAAAAACGTGTTCCGTGGAATACTCTTCTAGTTTTTTTCTCAAATGAAACGTTATGACGATGGGATTAGATTGTATACATGTATTTCCGACTATGGCAACGGTGGGGATTCGGGGAAGGGGCGTCAGAAGGTCATATACATTGTGCACATGACTTGGTATAAATACTCGTCTATGAATAACCAAACATGTGAAGCGATTTTTATTTACAATTTGGACGTCTGCCCAGAATTGTGGGTGGAGGCGATGGAGAAAGGGGAATGGTAATAGAGGTTATTGTTTATTTGTATTTATGTCTCAAATAAATGTTATGATGATAGGATAACAGTGTATACATTTTATATACATATTTTCTCCTACGTAACACTTGGCACATACATATGTACTCATCTATGAAAAATACGAAGCGAATCAAACAATTTCATTGTTGGAAGGAAGTTTGGGACTGGGTGTGGATGTGGTGGATGTAAATTGGATCGACTATTTCTTTTTTCTTTCTCAAACAAAATGTAATGATGATGGGAATACAAAGCTTATTTGCTACAGGGTCACCGATGCGGCTTTGGGTGGGGGTCAAACGATCAAATACACAAATACCCTAAACATGTTTTCATTAACAGTGTAATACATACGGAATAGCATACATACTAAATACTATTATTTTAGTTCTAAGTTTCAAAGAACAATCAACACAAACCGTGTTTCCTCTAGAATTGGATAGCGGGTCAAAGGGAATTGAATTGAATTGAAGAACTCCTGTGGATTTGCGATGGCGCGCGCTCGAATTGGTTCTAGTTTAATTATATAAACGGTCCTCTGAGACTAATGGTCAGAATTCATAATAATTTCACAGAAAATTCTGCCAAAAAAAGCTCTGGTCAACCACTTCGGTCAAAACATATGGCCGCTTGTGGAGAAGGTGTATTAGCCCACCGTAGCCATTTGATAAAGGTGAGATGTGGCTCATTCATGGTGACCTTTTGTGACCGCCGCCTGGTGTCCATCGTCCATCGTTAACATTTTGCTTCAAACGATATCTCCTCTGAAATCGCAGAAACAATGTCGTACAGCCTTCACAGAAATTATTGTTGTGTGTGACCCTCTACCAAAATAGTTAAATGACGACAAACCATGCAAAATCTGGTTGACATGGAAACGAGAAGGAAACACTTTGAAAAATCTTCTTCTATGAAACCAATGGTCAGAATTCAAAATAATTACACAGAAATTACCACTAGGTGACTCTTTAGCAAACAGACCTAAGCTGACATATTTCGTCAAAAACATGACCACCAGCAGTTGGGGCTTATTTTCCTTGGTTACAAGTAAAATGTAACATAAAAGTAAGCAAAACGAGCATACAAAAATATATTAACAAATTTATTTACATAAAATATTCACGTACAGTCCAAATTAAGTCCAAATAAAATTATGTAAGTCTCTTTAATCCAAAACAGTAAGTGTCTCTTTAATCCAAAACCAAATGAGTCCCTTTAATCCAAAACAGTAAGTCTCTTTAATCCAAAACAGTAAGTGTCTCTTTAATCCAAAACAGTAAGTGTCCCTTTAATCCAATACAGTAAGTGTCTCTTTAATAAAAAACAGTAAGTGTCTTTCAGCCTTAATTCATTTCCAATATTTCCGGTTTAGTCCAAATATCCAATTTCACTGTTATTTTGAATGAGCACAATAATAAGTAAATACTCTCACAAATATATTTTATATTTTAAAAGCATCCAATTCAAAATTAACTTTTTAATAAATAGAACTCAACTGCTGGGCTGCACCCAGAGCTAGCCTGTTTATATACCGTCCAAAGATTGCTCCAAAAATCATCACAAATGAATTTGCGTAAAATAGTCCAATGAGAACAGTCCAAATTTCATCATAAATGAATTTAAATAAGTAATTTGCATATCGGATAATCGTGTTTACATCTATACTATTTTTATTTTTATTCAAGGCCAAATCAGATAGTAACACGCAACAGTGCATGTACACTTTGAGACACATGCAGCAATACATGTAAACTTTTAGATATAGGTAACACCTTATATATTTACGAGAGGTGTTCAACTTATAATGTAACACTTGTATCAAATATATTGACATTCTCGTCAAATATATTTATTTTAGTGTCAAGTCTAATGATTCCTTTGATATCAAACATTATGACTAGAAATTTTATGTGCTTGCTAATTTTGCTGCATCCGTATTTTTGAATAAGGGTAAGGAATGATGTTTTGAAGCAAAACTCTTCAAATATAAAAATAACTGCAATACAATTTTAAAAAAAAAAGCTTGTAAATTGTCGTTTAAGATTATAGTAGTCTGATATTCCCATGTATGAAGGCAAACATTTGGAATATGCATTTTTTTGCTAATCGTCGGTTTTCAAGATTTCAACGAAAATTAACATGAAATTTTACTTTGAAAATGACTGAATTTTTGAAAACTTTTAGTTCGAAACATCAGCTGCAGGCTTTGTTATGATTTCCTCCTCTATAAAAAAATAAGTTTCATTACTTTCTTACAGGAAAAGAAAGAAAAAAATATATAACTTAGCATATAATGATGAAAAAAAATAATGACCAAACATATCTTTATATGGTATGTGATAATACAGCAAAAATAGCTATCAATTTGTTGTCGTACAAAATATGAATCAAATGCTTATTTTGGTTAATTTATAAAGTCATCGCTAACATACCAGCAAATTGTTCTATCATTTTTTAATTTCTTAATATTGCGATAAAAGAAAGCGAGCTTTTTATTCAACCTTTATATATATTTTTTAAAATAAAACATACGATCACATTTAACTTGCCAACACAGTTTTAAACAAGTATGATATGCATTTTGTTAAATTATTTGGTTTAAGGTTAAACCCTACCGCAATAGAAACATATAGGCTTAACATTGGAAAATATCATGCACCTTATTCAAAATGTAATTTAAAACGAATCGCGTGAAATTGGAGATTATTTTTAAATGTATACGGTCTAAATAACAGTTTTACATAATTAAATCACGCATTTTATATGATAATCACTTCCGCTGAAAAATAGCATCTTAAGCAAAAGTGTTACGTTATACGTTGAACACCTCTCGTATATGTAATTGACATTTGTAATTAC
Organism: Cyrtodaria siliqua; assembly: GCA_037043455.1. Lineage (NCBI taxonomy): Eukaryota > Metazoa > Mollusca > Bivalvia > Adapedonta > Hiatellidae > Cyrtodaria > Cyrtodaria siliqua. Next base: position 58,751 of record JAWPHD010001478.1, on the reverse strand, counting down.
CCTGAAAGCCATACACAGTAGTTATCATCCACAGTTGGTCTGTTGAGCGAATTAGAGCAATATTGGACCTCTTGTTTGAAAATACGGATGGAACGAAACTATGTTGCACATTTGTGTTCATGTCATCCTTGTCTATATGGAAGGAATCATTAGAATTTTTATTTAATTTAATTCCAAAATGAAAGTGTCTCATTACAGAAAATAATAAATGGGATCCCTTGAAATCAACAAACACAAGCAAGAGAAAAAGGTAGCACAGTCGATTTTATTGAATCTGTTCATGAGAGGTAATATTCACCACCTATCACGCCGCTAGCATCGGCTTAAGCGTATTCCACTTCAAAGCCACAGAGATTGGGTTTGATGATCCCAAAGGACCGAGTAATAGCACTACTACTGATTTGTAGTTCGGGCACCTTTTATCAGTAGTCGCCACACAACACTAAACAAACGCTAGTGTGAATGTCAACACATACTCACAAAGGGATCTCTTGTAATCATCAAACAGAAATAGAGAGAAAAGTAACAGACCTGGTTTTATTGAATCTGTTCATGAGAAATTATCGGAATCTTTCATGGTTATCCGTCGAAGATAGGGAATTCCAACCCTCGGTATAATTGTTTTTATCGGAACCGAGGCTTTGCCGAGATTCCGATTAAAACACATACCAAGGGATTGAATTCTGTATCTGAACCGAATACCCATGATAGATTCTTTTTCTTGCATATCAAGAGACATGTTGTGCGTTGACGCCGCCAGCTACTAACGTTTTGCGTGTTTTCCTGCATACCGGATGTTGGTGCGTGCATGATTTTTATCTCGACCCTTGGGTGAGATGGAAATATCTAGCCCCGGTAAATGACGGATATCCTTGTTCGGTATGCAGGAAAACATGAGGTGCAACACCTCTGACGCCCCGTAGAGCCGGCTTAAGTGATATTCTACTTAAAAGCCACACATATTGGGCTTGATGATCCCAAGGCCCATTATTTAATAACACTACTGATTTATAGTGGGAATACCTCTCTTATACTAATAAACACAGTATTTACAAATAGACAACATGCGGAAAAGATAAAAACACATTAGTAGAAATATTATCTATTGTTTTTAATATAGCACTCACAGAGCATCTTTATAAATGCTGTGTGTTATTCTTGTTTTAGAAACGTATGCATGCAAAGGCATGTTCAGCTGCAGAGAAAGTGGATCTTGTCTACCACACGACTTGGTGTGTGACGGTATACGGCAGTGTCCACATGGGGACGATGAACGACTCTGTGAATTTGAATGTCCACCACAGTGTGAATGTACTGGCGTGACTTTTATGAGATGCAATTTCACATTAACTTTTGATAGTGCTACAGCAACAGCCAAATACGTGCGTTATTTGGATTTAAGCAATTCAGTTATATCGAGAACTCGTTTTATAGAGTTATCCGTATTTCAGTCATTGACGGGCTTAATTATCTCCAGGTGTGATGTAAACACTATAATGTCAAACTTGACTAAAAACACACAAACCAAAAACCCACTACAGTATATGAAAGACTTACGGATCCTTGATCTTTCGTACAATGCGCTTGAACGTGTAACCATAAACGATTTCCGCGGATTACACTTCTTGCAAATACTTCACCTTACCGGAAACACCCATCTAGTTACTGTAGAATCTGGCGCATTTAATGATTTGAAGAAGGTCACGCATTTGCATATGGCATACTGTGGTATAAAAGCCATAGATAATACTACATTTGAAGGCATGAACAGTTTGAAATATCTGTACCTTAGTTATAATCTGCTGAAAATACAGACGGGATCGTTCCAGGTCCTCCCTAGCTTGTCATATTTAGATATCAGAGGAGAAAATGTTAAACTTGAAAATGAACGTTTTAATAGAATCAGACAATTGGAAAACCTTTACACAGACTCTTCTGATTTATGCTGCTTTATGAAAACAGTTAATCCTCTGGGTCTGTGTATCTCACCAAAAAACGCGATCTCGTCGTGCGAAGATCTTATTGATAATGATTTGCTTCGAATCTGCATTTGGCTTATCGGATTAATTGCCATGCTTGGAAATAGTTTTGTCATTGGTTATCATATTAGACGGAGTATTCATATCCAGAGGTGGCATTCTTATACGGTTTTTGTTACCTTTTTAGGTGTATCGGACCTTTTCATGGGACTGTATACATTGATTATAGCCCCTGCAGACGTGTATTTCAGAGGAAATTACGGTATCAATGACATGAAATGGCGAACGAGTTTACTATGTACGATTGCCGGGATTCTGTCCGCTTTTTCTTGTGAGTCATCCGCAATGATTATTTGTCTAATTGCAATAGACAGGTACCTATGTGTCAGATTTCCATTTGCTAAACTCACTCCATCCAAGTCGCTGATATTGGTTGCGCTTGCTACGCTAATAGCAGTCGTTATCGCGGTGTTTCCTGTCACAATGAATGCGTATTTCGAAGGAGAGTTTTATTCTAGCTCAGGTGTATGCATTGCTCTTCCACTCACCGGCAGTCGTACTAAAGGTTGGGAGTACTCTGTAGGTGTTTTTATTGTCTTCAATATGATCTTGTTCGTTGTCATTGGAATCGTACAAGGTTTGTTGTTTAAAGCGGTAAAAGCGTCAAACATTCAATCCAACAAAAAACAAGGTGAGGTGGATGCTGCATTAGCGAAGTCACTTGCGGTCGTCATAGTAACGGACTTTTGTTGTTGGTTCCCTGTATGCGTATTAGGTAAGTAGATTTAATTTCATAACATGTTACCGCCATAATTAAACCCAAACGTGGGCGTTATTAATATTTTTATATACATTAGTACTGCTATGGTTATTTCAAGACAAACAAAATTGATTGAATGTTATACAAACATTTAGGATTATCTTAGTTCCTGAATTAAATCTACGTATGCAAGGAAAACGCTGAATGGTATAAGTTTGATAAAATAAAGTAAAAGTTTTCAGTCCGTACAACCGATTTCAAATCCAGTCTTGTCATTATAGAAGTACCTAAAAACATTCAATTATTCTGGGAAAAAAAGACATAATTTCTAGCCACAGACAGATCAATTCATTTGATATCCCCACTTTCTAACCGTCATATGAAACATTAATGTTACTCGATTTGCATAAAACAAATCAGCTTGTAATAGAAAAACTATTTATTTTTCATAAGCTACAAGGACCACTTTATTTGGTAATATCATCAGAGTTAAATATTAGGAAAGTGCATTCGGGCATTCGTTAATAAAAATCAAAATATCGAGATATTCACTCGGTGAAAGCAAAGGATGTTATTCGGAATTTATCCTCTGTCTCTATCTGCAAATCAAGTTATGTGACCTTACATGTTTCTACATTGAAGTTATTAAATAAGGCAATAAGATGTATGCATGTGCACAAAAAATACTCGTTAACATGATTATCAGTACGACAAGTTTTTTTAAAGGGGTAATGTCAGTTTACTATCGATGGATAAACACCGAGTGTTCCCTCTACCCCCGCTTACGCAAAGTGAATTTGGGGCTCTACAGTAATCACGATGTCCGTAACGTCCCGTCGCGTCGAGTCCATTGTTGTCCCGTCGCGTCGCGTCCCATCGTGTCGCGTCCCGTAACAGTTTTATTAATTGCAATAATCAAACACAGTTTGGAATGTGTTGTTCCCAAACTTCATATACACATAACGTCAGATGAACTTTTGTCCCTCTACATCACCCATTGTTGGTTGCCTTATTTATACAGAATTATGGCCCTTTGGTTGAATTAGAATTTAAGCGAGGGTATTTATCACCTTACTAGATCAGTGATTCGTCAAATTATCTTGATGACGTCATGAGAAAGGTATGATATTAGTTGAAACAACGTGTCAATCGTCTCATTTCATCACAATGGACATTAGACATGCAATGCGTTGATCAATATCAAAGACGTTTTTAATAAGACAAAACAATTTCGAAATAGTCAATGGTAGACCCGTTTTCTATGTAAATCAATACTCTTGCAAAAACGACTTACTGTAGTTACATGATCACAGTTAACTTTGAAGATATGTGTGTGCATTTATTTTTAGGTTTCATGGCCTTGGGTGGGTATGAACTATCTTTTGAAATGTATGCGTGGATCATCGTCTTTGTTTTGCCAATAAATGCGGCACTGAATCCGTTTCTGTATACGGTATCCTCCATTCTGAGGAAAAGGGTAAGGCATTTACTTCGTTGTTGATTTGTTTAATATTATATTTTATATACTAGACTATGCATCTGTACCCAGCAAATATCAATCAAAATATGTGCGACATAGGCAAATACAATGCATCAGTGGGAGATCCACGCCCATGTAACATCAAGTCTAGACAATGACATTTTAAATATGCCATTCGAAATGTGCTTTCTCAATACATCGTTTTTAATAGACAAATTGTTGGTATCCCTAAGGGTACGAACTGTGCACCGCTTGTCGGAGATTTGTTTTCATATTAATATGAAAGAGATTGCATGTTGAGTCATTCACCAGATACCCAGGCAGATGGTATTGAAGCCTTTAATGACACCTCGGTATCTGGATGACAAATTGAACATTGACAACCCTTTCTTTTCTACTATGGTTAATAATAAATATCCTAAAGGTGTAGCACACCCATTGCAACACAGGAAGTGTCGGCCTGGCGTAGTTGCCTGGGGCGGTCAATAAATAATTATCATTTCTTTTTTGTAAAAAAAGGCATTTTCACTAATTTAAAGTACTATTTTTGGTTTATATCACATTTATTTATTTTTTTGCTTATATGGAAATGAGTGTATAAATACAATATTTTGGCATCTCAGTGTTTATGTTTTTATAGGGAGCATTCATTCATGAGACAAGTTCTTTCTTAGAAGATTCATGACCCCCATTTTTTATCATTTGTGATGAGAATGTAGGTTATTCATTTTTAATTTGGGCTAGATATGAATGACAACATGGCATTTACATTTTAATTCACACACAACTCAATGCAACAATCAATGGGCGTGTTAAACCTAAAGAACTTCAACTTAATAAAGCTAGTATTTCTGATACTAACGCCACTTTTCTCGATTTACATATCTCTTTATTGAAAATGGCGAAATAATTAGCAAAATATATGACAAAAGAGAAGATTTTAATTTTGATATTGTCAATTATCCACATTTAGATGGGGATGTTCCCCGAACAACTTCTTATGGGGTCTATGTGTCTGAACTTATTCGTTTTTCTAGAGCTTGTACTCGAGTTGAGGACTTTAATATTCGTAATCTTTGTATAAATAAAAAGCTACTCTATTAGGGCTACCGTTACCATAAACTTCGTAAAATCTTCGCAAAATTTTATTATATTATTTCTAAATATAAAAATAATTTAAGAACTCTTCTGCGACAAGGACTATCAGAACCTGACTTATATGGTGACGTGATTTGCAAACGTCGTTAGATCCTTGGTCATGTTAACCTTCATATTATCGTTGTTAAACGTTTTATCAAACGATGTTATGACCCTATCATTTTGCGACGCACTGCCTGCTTGGACCCATTTACAGTCGCCACTATGCTTTCCTCTTTAATTGTGCGATGACCGGACAGACTGTGGTCCCTATGATGACGTCTACCTAAAGTCCAAAAGGACAGAGACGTATGATGTTTGTCTGCAATCTTGTCTTGTCGTTGCCTCAATGTGTTATTGTCTTGTTATTCTGGCTTCTGCAAAGTCATTCAGTACCTTCTTTGTGGCTTTCTATGCTATTGTTTTTTTTGTATTTATATATACACGAGCATCTTTGTGTTTTACTTATATTGCCTATTAATGCTACCTTGATGGTTAGAGCATAGTTCATGGCGGGGATTTCTTTATTTACACTGTCCCGTTTTATTGGGATGACAGTAGAGTAAGTGTGAGGTTTGATGCACCCTAGAACCTGGTTTAAACCCCCAGTGGCCTTTTTTTCACTGACCGTTCCAAGGCGGTAGCCCTATTGTCAACCTTTTTTGTGTTTGTGACGTTATATGCCTTTATTCCTTATTAACATTGCCATTCATTTTTGTAGTTTTGCCTTTTTTGGAGTTTACTGTGTTATGTAAAGGCTGCATTTCGAATTGTACAAATCTGATATATAGGGTTCTAAAGAAACCACAGCGTACACACGCATTGGCATCGTAGGTCCGCACTGTACTACAAACAAGGAGCAATATTTAATTAATTATACAAAGAAAAAGACAAAATACAATAGAAAGGGTGGTGAAGACAGGGTAGCCGATTTTGGAACGGTCTGTAGGCAATACGGCCTACAGGTTTTATGTGTACACAATCCTCCTGTCTTTAGCGCCCAAATAGTCAAGACAGTGTAAACAAAACTACATCCCACAAAAAAGAAATTATCTAACAATAACGTTCACATCCAGAAAAACTAACAACAAAAGACACTATGAGATGTTGTTGTAAAGCTATATAAAATACAAAATAAGAAACATCTCAGGATGTATCCAGAATTGTACTGAACAACAACTGCAGTTGCAGCTAAAGAGAAAACCAATTTAGGGTACGACCAGAAAACTCTAGGGACGAAAGCTCATGCACCTACCACCCTTGGTTGAGGTTTCAGTAGGTGCAATCATAGAGTCACAAGAGGGTGTTCAGTCATCGCACAAGGAAAAAGTGAAGCGTAGTGACTGACTGTAGAGGGGTCAATCACTAAACATGCAGTGCATTGTAAAACTAATCGGTCGTATCCTTTTCAGACGAACTTCCTGATTATTTTTTGTAAAATGGTCAGGAAACCCGCCAGATGCCTTTAACTTTCAAAGTTTATAGACCACATTTCCATAAAATAATACTGTGTTCGATTCCAACTGGTCGACACTGTATGTCTCTGCTCGTGCGCACGTATACACGTTTTATAAAATAAATTTGTAAATAATACGTTAAATAATATCGAACTATTGTTTGAATAATGCAACTTAAACGTTTGATTGATCGATCAAAAAACTAGCAAGAGTGACAATTGGCACCATATATGCCGGCCATCCTGTTTATATGACCATGTACACTGTTATCAAACTTGCCTGAGATAGTATGCCCATAAACATTGTCCCCAAGTTTCATCAAGTTTGAACTTTAAATGTTCAAGTTATTGAGGGAAACCACAAAAATCGTCAATTTTCAAAAAGCAAAGGGTCATAACTTCGGTATTATGTGTGATATGGCTAGTTATCGAGCTTGACCGAGATAATATGCGCACAAACATTGCCTCAAGTTTCATCAAGGCTGGATAATAAATGATAAAGTTATTGCCTTTATATTCTCCGCATATACCACCGTCAACAACAGGCGTTCATACTTTCTGGATTGATCGAGTTTGATCGAGTTTCACTGTCAACAACAGGAGTTCGTACTTTGTGGATTTAGCATAATTTAATCAACGCATATACACTTCTTAAATCACACTGGGAGCGCGACTTCTTAAGTGATAAAGTGTCATTCTTACGGATGGCGGGAGGTATACAGTACTAGTTTTGCCCATGTAAAATTGGGCTATCTGCCTCTATAATCGACCGTCATATACTTCCTAACACGTACTAAAAATGACGTAAAACACCATTCAAACAAAACATTTCTTATAACATATCTGCATCGAGTCTATTACTCATTGACTTACGTTTTACCTGTCATGTAGAGAACATGAAGTATGTGTATAGTGAACACTAGTACATATACCTTTCGCACAAATATAGTGCGTTTTTGTACTGCAGTCTTATTAAATAATAACCATACTATGCATCACCTAACTTGCAATTTCATTAATCATAATACGGTAGTGTAATACATATGCAAATGACAGTCGAATCTTCGTTCCGTCATTTCCTTTCTGCACGGTATTAAATCGGAATTTCATCTTCGATTTCCCTAACCAAAATAGCGGATTACGGAAATAAATCAGGCAGTTCCGATTGCTTGGATCGTACACACCCCCGGGGAATTTGTACATTGGAGTGGTATAGACCCCCGGGGAATCTGTACATTGGTGTGGTGCACACACCCTGGGAATCTGTACATTGGAGTGGTACACAGCCCCGGGGAATCTGTACATTGCTAGGAGTGCTTCACACCCGCCGGGAATCTGTACATTGTGAGAACCGAAAAGTTATATTACGAATGGTTTGATCAATGCTATTTATAAATAACGGTGCTTATTTTGTGTGGCTTATCATGAAACTATTATTAAAGTAATACCCGATAATCATTCTTACCTTTTCAGTTTCGTAAACTGCGTTATTGGTATCCAGTTACTCTATTTCATTCCATAACCAAAGTATCAAATTTGTGATAAAAAATTGCCAAAGTTGTATGAGTAATATAAGAGTCATATCAATATACAGGTGCCAACAAAATGTACTACTTAAAATAAAGCACTTAGAAACTATCTGCAAATTTGTCACTGTTCGCTACGAAGTAGATGGGATCACCGTACTAAAAGATAACGTTTACGTCAATAGCTGTAGTACGAAAGATAGCGCTTATACGATACGAAGATAGTGATTTGATTCTAATGCACTACCCTGTTGTCACAAAACGACTTTTTCGTTTATCTTTATTTATTTATTTTTATTTCATTTTTTTTTCAGAAAGGGAGAGCAAGTAAAATGGGAACATCAGGTATGACTTTCACAGGTATTGATAAATAAATAGTGAAAATAGAGAAAAATAGCAAACTTGGTAAAACTGAGTCTGACCATGAGAGGTACTTCAGGGTACAACACCTATAACGCCCCTTATCACTAATTAATAAAAGCAGTATTCTATTTAACTTAAGCAACAAATATTAGACTGGATGATCACAAAAGATCGGTAGGTTAAAAAGATATATATGTGAGTTCAATGTATCTCCCTTTAATATATACCATTTATATATATATATATATATCATTCTAAAAAGTATTGTTGTTCTCGACAAAAGACAGAAACAGTGATTTTGGCATTTCATTTATGTCTGAACTTTACATTGTCAGTATTCTATTTATCACTACGGTATTTTATGCATACATTCAGTGTTGAAAGGCAATCAAAATGCAATCAAAAGTGTAACATGCGGGTATCGAAATGTATTCAAAGAAATACCAGTATACCTGCTTAATAAGTAAGCTCGTATTTATAGATGCTGTTACGACCAACGCATTCCTGCAGATTCAGAACGATATTACAAGGGACGGAATGCTTATGTCTGTATCTGGCGGTATGCCACTGTCTCGGTTCCTGGTCAACAACAACTTGTCAACAAACGATGTCCAACTCATTAAAAGACAAATAATGGCAGACATTGAAAAGTTGCATGGGAAACACATTTGCCATGGTTACATTTCCGAGGACACCGTATCTGTTATCATTGAAGAAAACGTAAGACCATTTTAGTACAATTTTAAAAATAATCTAGACATGTGTACCTGTAGTTGGATGTTAACGAACGCGTTATAGGACTGCTTGATTAGGTCCTCTGTTGTGTTGTTGGTGGTCTAATGATATACTGTTTGACATGTTAAAGGTCCGAGACGCCCCCTCGGAAGCTTTGGTTAGCAACTTACTCTCACTGCATCACCTTCCGATCGGTACCATGAATTGCAGTCTATTCTCCGGTCAAGCAAAACCAACCAAATCCACATGTTCGATTGATAGAGTAGGCTGATCCCGGATACCTCTGGATTCATATACTCGATAGATAGAGTAGGCTGATCCCGGATACCTCTGGATCCATATACTCGATAGGCAGAGTAGGCTGATCCTAGATACCTCTGAATCCATATAGTCGATAGAGTATGCTGATCGCGGATACCTTTGGATTCATATACTTAATAAGTAACATTATGTTAATGTCTAAGTAATTCTATAACAACCCTCCGGTTACAACGGTAGGGGACTAATAAGTAACAATATGTAAATGATTACGAAATTCTATAATCCCTCTCCGGTTACATCGGTAGGGAACTAATAAGTAACATTATGTAAATGACTAAGCAATTTTACAATCCCTTTCCGGTTACACCGGTAGGGAGGTAATAAGTAACAGTATGTTCATGGCTAAGCAATTATATAATATTCCTCAGGTTACACCGGTAGGGGACTAATAAGTAAAAGTATGTAAATGGAAAAGCAAATTATATAACCTACCTCCGGTTACACCGGTAGGGGACTAATAAGTAACAATATGTTAATGACTAAGTAATTATATAATCCCCCTCCGGTTAAATCAGAAGGGAACTAATAAGTAACATTATGTAAATGATTAAGCAATTCTATAATCCCTCTCCGGTTACACCGGTAGGGAACTAATAAGTAACATTATGTAAATGATTAAACAATTCTATAATCCCTCTCCGGTTACACCGGTAGGGGACTAAAAATTAGTAACATTATGTTAATGGCTAAGCAATTATATAATCCCCCTCCGGTTACATCGGTATGGGACTAATTAGTAACAGTATGTAAATGATTATTCAATTATATAATCAATCCTCCTCCGGTTACATCGGTAGGGGACTAATTAGTAGCATTATGTAAATGGCTAAGCAATTATATAATCCCCCTCTGGTTACACCAGTAGAGGACTAATTAGTAACATTATGTAAATGGCTAAGTAGTTATATAATCCCCATCCGGTTACATCGGTAGGGGACTAATTAGTAACATTATGTTAATTATAAAGCAATTATATAATCCTCCTCCGGTTATACCAGTAGGGGACTAATTAGTAACATTATGTAAATGGCTAAGCAATTATATAATCCCCCTCCGGTTACATCGGTAGTGGATTAATTAGCAATATTATCTAAATGGCTAAGCAATAATATAATACCCCTCCGGTTACATCGGTAGGGGACTAATTAGTAACATTACGTAAATGTCTAAGCAATTTTATAATCCTCATCCGGTTATACCGACAGGTGACTAATAAGTAGCATTATGTAAATGGCTAAGCAATTCTATAATCCCTCTCTGGTTACGCCGATAAGGTAATAATACGTTACATTATGTAAATGGCTATGCAATTCTATAATCCCCCTCCAGTTGCATTGGTAGGGAACTAATAAATAACATTATGTAAATGGCTAAGCAATTGTATAATCCCGCTCCGGTTGCATCGGTATGGGACTAATAAGTAGCATTATGTAAATGGCTAAGTAATTTTATAATCTGTACTTATAAGTCATATTATGTAAATGACTAAGCAATTCTATAATTCCTCTCCGGGTACACAGGCGGGGAACTAATAAATAATATTATATTAATGGCTAAGCAATTCTATAACTCCCTTTCGGTTACACTGGTAGGGACTAATTCATGTAAGTAACGTTTTGTAAATGGTTAAGCCATTCTATAATACCTCTCCGGTTACACAGGTGGGGAAATAATAAGTAACATTATGTTAATGGCTAAGCAGTTCTATAACTCCCTGTCGGTTACATCGGTAGTACACTAATAAGTAACATTATGTTAATGGCTAAGTAATTTTATAATCCGTCCCCGGTTATATCGGTAGGGGACTAATAAGTAGCATTATGTTAATGGCAAAGCAACTTTATAATCCCCCTCCGATTACATCGGTAGGGGACTAATAAGTAACATTATGTTAACGGCTAAACAATTGTATAATCCCCTCCGGTTATATCGGTAGGGGACTAATAAGTAGCATTAAGTAAATGGCTAAGAAATTCTATAATCCGCCTCTGGTTACACGGGTAGCGGACTAAATAAATAACATTATGTAATTGGCTAAGCAATTCTATAATCCCCCTCCGGTTACATCGGTAGGGGACTAATAAGTAACATTATGTAATTGGCTAAGCGATTCTATAATCCATCTCCGGTTACACCGGTAGGTAATAATAAATTACGTTATGTAAATGGCTAAGCAATTCTATAATCCCCCTCCGGTTACATCGGTCGGGGACTAATTAGTAACATTATCTAAACGGCTAAGCAATTTTATAATCTGTACTAATACGTTACATGATGTAATTGACTAACCAATTCTATAATCCCTCTCCGGCTACACAGGCGGGGAAATAATAAGTAATATTATGTTAATGGCTAAGCAATTCTATAACACCCTTTCGGTTACACCGGTAGGGACTAATACATGTAAGTAACATTTTGTAAATGGCTAGGCAATCTATAATACCTCTCCGGTTACACCAGTATGGTAATAATACGTTACATTATTTTACTGGCTAAGCAATTGCATAACCTCTCTCCGGTTACACAGGTGTGGAAATAATAAGTAACATTATGTTAATGGCTAAGCAGTTATACAACTCCCTGTCGGTTACATCGGTAGGAGACTAATAAGTAACATTATGTTAACGGCTAAGCAATTGTATAATCCGTCTCCGGTTACATCGGTAGGGGGCTAATAAGTAGCATTAAGTAAATGGCTAAGCAATTGTATAATCCCCTCCGGTTATATCGGTAGGGGACTAATAAGTAGCATTAAGTAAATGGCTAAACAATTATATAATCCGCCTCTGGTTACACAGGTAGTGGACTAAATAAGTAACATTATGTAATTGGCTAAGCAATTTTATAATCCATCCCCGTTTACACCGGTAGGGCACTAATAAGTTACATTATGTAAATGGCTAAGCAATTTTATAATCCATCCCCGTTTACACCGGTAGGGAACTAATAAGTTACATTATGTAAATGGCTAAGCAATTCTATAATCCGCCTCCGGTTAAACAGGTAGGGGATTAATAAGTAACATTGTGTAAATGGTTAAGCAATTCTAGAATCCCTCTCCGGTGACACCGGTAGGGACTAATAAGTAACAATATGTTAATGTCGAATGTATCGACACAATACATAGGTTCTACTTCAATTAAATGGTGTTGTACTTGATTTCTTTCTTATGTTTATTTTTTATTATTATATAAAGTATATACTACGATTTAAATGAAGGACAATTTCTCCAACAAAACGTTTGTCATTGCGGATTACTCCTCCTTAATAACATAACCGAGTTTTTTAAAAACATAATCCTTCATATAATCGCAAATTTGAAACCTATTAAATGCATAAAAATCACCATCAAAAGAGGCCTTCATAATTTGCAAACCCATTTTAAATATGGTTTCTATTATTTCACTTGTCATACTTTCTATGCATAATCATGATAATGTTACAGTATATTATTGATTCATGACGGCATATATCGTTACCACATCCATATGTCACAAGTTTTATGTTCCCGTTTTAAATCGAACTCGGGACTTTTTATGTTTCTTGTTATCCATGCGGGCGATGGGATGGGCAGTGGTTTCATATTAAATACTTGTTTTCTTTTAAAGGCGATAACGGATGTGTACCTGGAATTTCGACACAAAAGGATTACCGAAAAAATGGATAGATTCAAAGATGTAGCTGACGTTGATTCAATGCTTGTTCGTCTTAGAAGAGGTATTAAAGGCTGATGCATGTAGAACGAAAGGATTAAGAAATTAATACGTACGGAGATCATCTCTAGAGTTAAGTACTAATTATACGTAGCAGTATACACGCTAGTGAATGAAGGACGACACGTTTATTCCTGAAAAAGGTGCATAAAAGTGCTATATCTTTAAAGTATCCTTACTCACATTGCCTAAGTTTTGGACTCTTATATATAGAAATGAAGACAGAAAAACTAAATTAGCTCGCGCATTATATACCTCCAACGGTAAAACTTACAGCGCAAAGTTGTATCAGACGCGGATGTATTACGAACATTAAGTATTTGTGAGTTTTACAAGCTGAACACTATTCAACAATGTAAACAAGCCTTGACATATATACATTTATTTTACATATTTAATGCTTTCATATTACTATACTATATGAAAACTATAATCCCAGTAGTTGACATAGTTATAGAACTGCGTTTTGTACACTTATGTTAGGTATATGTTACATTATTGTTTTACTATTACTGTACATAGATGTATTACTAACTTTAACAGTTGTTTTGGTGAGAGAATGTATCATACAATATGTTTGAAGATAGATCTACCACTAATTACACTATCAGCGGTGTTCAAAGGGTTTGACAAATTAGTAGAATTAATAATAATAGGTCGGTTAAAATGACTTAAACGTGAATCCAATCTCGATAATAATTTGAAATACTGAACCGAATTTAAACATATATGATCATGAATATTGATTGAAACAAAACAAAAAATATATCGATATTATTGATAGTTTGGTCTAAACAGATTTCATCGTTTCAATTTTCTTCCCCCCAGTCGGTGGTGGGGTGATAAGAATCAACCGACTGCTCGTTACTTAGCAGAGGGGTAGGACCCCCACGAAATGTAACCCCCCTGTTGACCGTGGGTGGGTTACATTTGTGGAGGGTCGTTGGAGGAGGGAGTCCTGGTGGTTGAGTGGCGTGCAGATCTGGTAGTTATCTCCACGTTGCAACACACCACTTTGGTCCGGACTTCAACAGATTTGGCCCGATCTGATCAATCGGTTTGTCACGCCAGGTATACGTGATCCTAGCGTCTTGTTTAATTCAAATCTCCCTCAAACCCTCTCGTTTAATATCTTGCTCCCTTTTTATTTTGTACTCTTTAAACATAATGTAGAAAGGATCCTTTATGGCGGTGGCGCTAGGGCTAATCATGTATTTCTGAAGCTATATGGCTATACTCATACCACTTTTAAGCGGAACATAAGTGCGGCTCTTTTACTTTTCAGTTAAGGGGTTATGTCCGCTGGGTGGTATGGGGGGTCTGATGCGTTAGTTTTATATGAGTATACTCTTCACGTATTCTTGGCATTTGTCTGTCGGATATCCACACCAAATGTCCCCTTGTTGGGCTCCGAGGTGGGTGAGAAGCGTGGAGAATGAATATCATTTGCCAATTATGGCTCCAAAACACGCACACAAAACTACTCATACTTCTAAACGATCTCGAGAAGATTCCGAATCAGAATCTGATGAGGATATCTCTCATTTCAATTGGCCTCGTTTTCTTAACATTATCTCCCTAGAGGATGACAAACCTATTACTAGACTCGTTCCTTTTGCCATCTCCAAGGCTTTACTTGGCATCGCCGGTGAGCCAAGGAGTGTCAAAAAACTCAATAATGGAAAACTTCTTGTTGAATGTGCCAAAAAATCACACTCTGACAATCTCCTTTCAATTCATACTTTCGTAAACATCAATGTTGAGGTTATTCCTCACATTTCTCTCAATTCTTCAAAGGGTGTAGTACGCTCCAGGGAACTGGAGCACTGTACTCTTGAAGAAATGACTCAAAATCTCAAAACTCAAGGTGTGACTGAGGTAACGCGCATCAGTACGTGGCGGAGTGGCAAACTCACTCCTACAAATACTTTTGTGCTTACTTTCAGCACACCAAATCTGCCAAAGACCATCAAAACTGGATATATCATTCTACCAGTTGACCCCTTCATTCCAAACCCTCTTCGATGTTTTAACTGTCAACTCTTTGGTCACCATAGAGAAAGATGCAAGCGAGCTGCTACTGTCTGTGCCCTTTGCGGCCAGGAGGGTCATAGCGACTTCGCCAATTGCAAAAATTCCGCCTCTTGCGTTAACTGCACGGATCTTTCTCTAAGGATTGTCCGAAGTGGAAGCACTAGAAGGAAATACAGAAAGTTAAGATTGAAAAGAACATTTCTTTTCCTGAAGCTAGGAAACTCGTTGAGAGCCTTATTCCGCCCACTCCATCCGGCAAATCATATGCCGATGCGAGTAGGGTTGAGAAACCAGCTACCAGGTCTATCGCGGTGCAGACCGTGATAGCCTGGCCAATAGGCTCCGAGGGGTTTGCCACTATTCCCATCTCTGTTCTGGAATCCTCTAAAACATCTTCAGCCTCTCAAACTCCTGTCCTCTTAAATAAGCCTCCTGTGGCTCCCAAACCTCTTGTGGCTTCCAAGCCTAAAACTTCTTCAACTATATCCTCAACTACTCCTACACCTACTACATCTACTTCATCTATTCCAAAATCGACGGACTCTAGTGCAACCAAGAGTCCACCAAAGCCGACGAACTCTTCCAAAGGTTCGTCAAATCCGACGAAGTCTCCCAAGAGTTCGTCACCAATCAGAACTGCTGCCACGGACGTGACAGCAAGGAAAAAGAAAACTCCCGGGTTAGGGAAGCAGTCAAAAGGATTTGATGATTCGATTGAACTGCACAACAGATTTGAAGACTTGGAGATGGAGGTTGATAATCCAGCACCTCTGGAACTCCCAAAGTCCCCAAAGTCTCCAAGGTCTGCCAATCCCAAAGGCCGTAAGCCCGTACTTCCGCCTTAGTAACGACAAAATCAAATAAGATCGTTCAATGGAACTGCCGAGGTTTAAAACCTAATTATGATGACATCAGCTTACTTTTAAATAAACACAACCCTGTTGCATTTTGTCTTCAAGAAACTTTCTTGAAGACTAGTGATAAAATATCTTTTAAAAACTATTCATTGTATAACTATATTTGTGATACAGGTGATAAAGCTTCTGGAGGAGTTTCGATTCTTGTGAATCAAAACATTCCTCACAGAACTGTTGCGTTGAAAACTGGTTTGCAAGCTGTTGCGGTCAGTGTTACGATGCACAGAGTTATAACAATATGCTCCTTATATTTACCGCCCAGTTCTTCACTAGACCTGAAAGACCTAAATCATCTAGTTGCACAATTACCATCACCTTTTATACTCTTGGGTGATTTTAATGCACACAACTACATTTGGGGTTGTAAGGATATAAACGATAAAGGCCAGAAAGATGAAGATTTCTTAGTCAAAAACAATTTGTGTCTTTTTAATAATAACAAAACACATACTTATTTACATCCAGCTACAGGCTCTCATTCTTCCATTGATTTAACAATATGCGATCCAACGCTCTTGATGGATTTTTCGTGGAGTGTTGGTGACGACCTATGTGGAAGTGACCACTTCCCCTTATTTCTTGAAAATATCGGCGCTCCACTTCTCGAGAAAACGCAACGATGGAAACTTCGCAAAGCTGATTGGGATACGTTTCAATCTCTTTGTGAGGAACAGTTAAAGCCTTCCGTTTTCGAGGATGTCGAAGACGCAACTGCTCTTTTTACCAAAACCCTTCATGATATAGCTGATCAAACTATTCCAAAAAGCTCGGCAAATCCAAAACGCGCACATAAACCATGGTACGATGATGACTGCAAAAAGGCAGTCAGCGATCGTAAAGCTGCATTGAATGCTTTTAACTTGCGGCCAATTCAAAATAATTTAGATACTTTTAGAGTTTTTCGTGCGAAAGCCCGTCGTACTATTAAGGATAGCAAGAGGAAATCCTGGAGATCTTATGTCTCTAGGCTGAACTCTCGTTCATCACTTAAGAAGACGTGGGACATGGTCCGGAAAATAAACTGTAAAGGTAATTCTAGTTGTGTAAATCATCTTAAAACTGATAATGAGGATATTACTTCTGTCAAAGATATTACGAACACTTTGGCAGAAACTTTCTCTAAAAATTCTTCTTCTGACAATTGTCAACCAAATTTTCTAAAAAATAAGAAACTAAAAGAACAGAAGAAGCTGAATTTCAAGTCTAAAAATTTGGAGAAATACAATAAACTCTTCACTCTCAAAGAACTTCGAGAATCCCTTAAAAAGGCTCATGATACATCAGCTGGTCCTGATGATATCCATTATCAATTATTAAAACATTTACCTGAAACCTGTCTCTCTACACTTCTTGATATATTTAATAAGGTTTGGGTGACAGGAAACTTCCCCGATTCTTGGCGGGAAGCAATCGTTATTCCAGTCCCCAAACCTGGAAAGGATCATACGGACCCAATAAATTATCGCCCTATTGCTTTAACGAGTTGTATATGTAAAACCATGAAACGAATGATTAATGAGAGACTCGTTTGGTATCTCGAATCCAACAAGCTGATAACAAAGTATCAAAGTGGATTCCGGCGCCAACGAGGCACAACAGACAATCTCATTCGATTTGAATCATTTATTAGGGAAGCTTTCGTCAAGAAAGAACATCTAGTCGCTGTATTTTTTGACTTGGAGAAAGCTTATGATACTGCATGGAAGTACGGTATTATGAATGATCTTCATGACCTTGGTCTTAGAGGTCGCTTGGCAATTTTTATAGAGAATTTCTTAGAGGACAGACAGTTTCGTGTCCGAATGGGTTCAACCCTCTCTGACATGCATGAGCAGGAGATGGGTGTGCCACAGGGCAGCATACTCTCTGTCACCCTTTTTAGTATAAAAATTAACAGTATAGTTAAATGCATCAATCCTGGTGTGGATTGCTCTCTATATGTTGACGACTTTGTTATATGTTATCGGGCAAAAAACATAAACACTATTGAGAGACAACTTCAACAATGTCTCAATAAACTTCAGACCTGGTCTGATGAAAATGGTTTTAAATTTTCTAAATCTAAAACTAATTGTATGCACTTTTGTCAGTTACGTAAACATCATGAAGACCCTCATCTAACACTGGATTGGTCACCAATACCAGTAGTAGATGAGGCAAAATTCCTTGGTCTTATTTTCGACCGTAAATTAACGTTTATACCACACCTTAAATACTTGAAGGCCAAGTGCCTTAAAGCTCTTAATTTACTTAAAGTTGTTGCAAACACTAACTGGGGAGCAGATCGTAAAGTCCTTTTACAACTTTATAGATCTCTTATCAGATCCAAGCTGGACTACGGCTCAATAGTATATGGATCGACTCGCAAGTCTTACTTGCAGATGCTCGATCCTCTACATAATCAAGGATTACGACTTGCCTTAGGTGCCTTTCGTACATCACCAGCCGAAAGTCTATATGTTGAAGCTAATGAACCATCACTGTCTCATAGACGGGACAAGTTAGCCCTTCAATATGCCATTAAATTAAAATCTAACCCTTCAAACCCAACTTTCGATAATGTCTTTAATCCTAGTTGTGAACCTCTTTTTGATCGAAAACCGAAGGCCATCCGACCATTTGGTCTTCGTATTAAACCAAAATTAAGAGACACTGAAATCGACCTAAATTTGATTGCCAAGTACAAAGTACCAAAAATTCCACCGTGGACTTTGGAAACACCAACACTTATTTTCGACCTTTGTAATAGTAACAAATCCAGTACAGACCCTACTGTCTTTCAAAGCAAATTTAATGAAATTAAATCGAAATACAGCAATTTTCAACATATATACACAGATGGTTTTAAAGATGGAGATAAGGTAGCTGCAGCAGCTGTTGTTAACAAACACAGCATAAAGAGCCGCCTGCCTGACAAGGCCTCTATCTTTTCAGCTGAACTAAAGGCAATTGAACTTGCCTTAAATTATATTCAGGAATCTGATGATGACCATTTTGTCATATTTTCTGATTCCCTTTCGTCTCTTCAAGCACTGGGTAATATGAAACATGATAACCCAGTTGTGCTCCAACTGTTAGAAAAGTACAATTCTCTTATAAGTGATAATGTTATTATTTTCTGCTGGCTTCCAAGCCATGTAGGAATACGTGGTAATGATAGAGCTGATAGTGCTGCTAAAGCAGCATTAGGTTTACATATATCTGATACCAAATTACCTTATACCGATTTTAAAGGTTGTATTAACACATATATTCGTAACTCTTGGCAAGCCGCTTGGGATGTTTCAGTTAACAATAAACTCCATTCAATTAAACCGTTACTCGGAGAATGGCGTTCTTCTAGTAGACACATTCGCCGAGAGGAAGTTGTCCTAGCCCGGTGCAGAATAGGGCATACACGTTATACTCATTCATATTTATAACAAGGTGAGCAATTACCAGAATGTATACCCTGCTTTGCACCGTTAACGGTCAAACACATATTGCTGGAATGTGTAGACTTTGATCCTATGCGTCAAAGGTACTACAATGTTAATACTATGACAGAGTTATTTAATACTATAGATTTTAGTCTAGTTTTAGATTTCCTTAAGGAAGTCAGACTATATAAATCATTATTATATGTTCTTGTATATAATTACTTTTTTATATACCCGTTTTCGGGCATTTTTTGATTTACATCTATAGTTTATATTACTACCATATCATCCCTTATTTTTTTTAATAGTTTTATCTTGATATATTTACATTAATTTTTAATAATTCTTCATTTCTTCATCTTTCGTCAGTTTTTGCGCACAATATGACCTATTTATGTGTCGACGTGCCGTAAAACACCATTCATTCATTCATTCAATTTTCTTCTTAATTTGATAGATTTACTTAAAAGGTGTTGTGTGTATGTATGTGTATCCGTGCATGTGTGTTTCTATGTTTGATTTTTTAGAAACATCATTTGGTCGCCTTCGTTCGACTTTGCTTATTTCAGCTGGTTACATGTGACCATGACTGTGTTTTGTATATAACTATCAATCATTTCACAAGAGGTGTTCAATTTGTAACGTAAAAATACTGATTACGATGTTATTTTTCAGTCGAAGAGATTATCATAAAACATGCGTGAATTATTTATGTGAAACTGTCATTTAGAACGTATGCTTTTGAGAAAAATCTCCAATTTCACGTGGTTCGCTTTAAATTACATTTTGAGTTAGGTGCAGATTATTTTCAAATTTTAAACCTCTATGTTTTATTGCCGAAGAGTTTTCCTTTAAACCAAATAATTCCACTAAATGTATATCATACTTCTTTAAGACTGTATTTGCAATTTAATTATGATCGTGTGTGTAATATCAATGTTGAATTAAAAGTTCTTTTTTTTCTTAATATTATTAACAGACAATAGGTCAGTTTGCTCGTATTTTACCTATGATTTTATAAATTAAGCAAAATAAGCAATTTTATCATATTTTGTAAGACAACAAAAGAAAAGTTATTGTTAATTTATTACCATATACCATATAAAGATATCTTTGGTGAAAACATATTTTTTTTCATCATTATTAAATTTTGCAAATGTCTGTGTTTTGCCCCTACATCTTAAGTTATACATTTGTTCTTTCTTTTCCTATAAGAAAGTAATGAAACTTATTTTTTATAGAAGCTGAAATTATAAAAATGCCTGCAGCTGATGTTTCAATCTAGAATTGTGATGAATTTAGGTATTTTCAAAGTCGCATTTCATATTAATTTCCGCTGAAATCGTGAAAAACGACAAATAGCGAAAAGTGCATATTCCACTTTTTTACGTCCAGTCTAGGAATTATCAGAGTATTAACACCTTAAACGACAATTTACAAGCATTTTTTTTTTAAATTTATATTGCAGTTATTTTCATAATTGAAGATTTTTGTTACAACACATCATTCTCTACCAATTTCAAAAAGACGGATGCAGCAATAAGGAAACAGATAATAGTTCATGTCATAATCTTTTATATCGAAGGAATCAGTAGAATTGACATTGAAATGAACATATTCGGCGAGAATGTCAAGATTATTGTGATTCAGTTACAAAATGAAAGTGTTACCTTATAATTTGAACACCTCTTGTAGTGTTAATATTGTCAATATTTTTGTACCGAGTTTTGTTTACGATCAAATTAATATTATAATGTCTCTTTTTAAACTTTTGTTTATACCCCCGCTTCGAAAAAGTGGGGCTATATAGGAATCACTTTGTCCGTCGTGTCCCGTCGAGTTTTATTATTTAACAGATAATACTTGTATGGTTGCATAT
This sequence comes from Cyrtodaria siliqua, assembly GCA_037043455.1. NCBI lineage: Eukaryota > Metazoa > Mollusca > Bivalvia > Adapedonta > Hiatellidae > Cyrtodaria > Cyrtodaria siliqua. Next base: position 37,032 of record JAWPHD010001478.1, on the reverse strand, counting down.
TTGCTTTTTATTTTTGGTATGATTTTAAAATACATTATGAAAACAACATAAGGTTATATATCACTAATTATACAGACTTTAGTCACCCTCTGTAAACAAAGAAATTACTTACTTACTTACTTCATAAGGTTACACTTCACTAATTTTTACATAAAATTCCATTAAGTTTTTATGCCCCCAAAGGGCGGCACATAAAAGCCGCAACGTCCGCCAGTCAGTCCGTCCGTCCTTTCGTCCGTACAATCCTGTCCGGCAAATAACTCTGACATTCATAGAAGGATTTTCAAATAACCTGGCACAAGAGTTCACCACAACAAGAGGATGAGTCACATCCACATTCCAGGTCCGTAGCTTCAAGGTAAAGGACACACTTAGAGGTCAAAGGTCTAAAAGAAGTACTTTTGTGTCTATATTTCGTGTCCGGTAAATAACAGTGACATTTATGGAGAAATTTTTAAATAACTTGCCACAAGTGTTCCTCACAACAAGATGACGTGTTACGCGCAAAATCCAGATCAGTAGCTTCAAAGTCAATGTCACACTTGGAGGCCAAAGGTCAAACAGAAGTTATTTTGCTTCCATATTTCATGTCCGGTAAATAATTTTGACATTTATTATAGGGATTTTCAAATAACTTGGCATAAATGTTCACCACAACAAGACTATGTGTCGCGAGCAAAATCGAGGTCAGTACCTTCAAAGTCAAGGTCGTACTTAGAGGTCAGAATATGTCATATATCCTTATGTTTGATTAAAGTTATGTAAAGAAAAATACCGGACAGGGAAAGCAGCATTCAAGGACGACAGTCAACCACAAAACACAAAAACAAACACGCAAACAGACAAACGAAAAGGCAAAAGTAATAAAACATGCAAACGACATCACAAACACAAAAGGGTTGACAATAGGGCTACATAATTTTGTCATCCGTTGAGGGATTTTTATATATGACCTTGCAGAAATGTTCACCAGAACAAGATGATGTGTCATGCGTAAAACCCAGGTCCGTAGCTTCAATATAAAGTTCACACTTAGAGGTCAGATGATGTCGTCACATTTTGAGCTGTGTGCATAAACATATCGTTCATATATTCACAAACTGCTATGGGGGCATTTGTCACTTACAATGACATTTCTTGTTAATTATTTGTCCTGTTTAACAAATAATGGTTGCATATGTTCTTTTTCTTTTTGTATGACGTGAAAATACATAATGACAACCTTATAAAGTTACACACTACTAATGTTAAGACCTCGTTAGGTTACACTCCACTAATTACACAGACTTCATAAGTCTACACTCCATTAATGTTTACCCACGATTCCACTAAGATTTTAATTATGTGTCCTGTTATTTAACAGATAATGGTTGCATATGTTCTTTTTCTTATTTTATGACATGAAAGTACATAAAGAAAAGCTCATAAAGTTACACACTTCTAATTTTAAGACTTCAGTAGGTTACACTCCACTAATTTACGTTGTATTTAACAAATAATGGTTGCATGATTGCATATTTGCTTGTCCTCTTTGGTATTTTGTGAAAAACCACATAAGGTTACATTCCACTGATTTCATAAGGTCACACTCCACTAAATTTTCCCCACGATTCCACTAAGTTTTAATTATTTGTCCTGTTATTTAACAGATAATGGTTTCATATTTTCTTTTTCTTTTTTTATGATTTGAAAATACATAATGAAAATCTCAAAAAGTTACACACTTTGTACTTTAAGACATCATAAAGTTACACTCCACTAATTTAGGTCGCGTCCCGTCCTGTCGCGTCCCGTTGCATTAGTTAACAGATAATGGTTGTATGGTTGAATATTTACTTTTCCTTTTTAATACATTATGAAAACCATATAAGGTTACACTCCACTAATTATACAGACTTCATAAGGTTACACTCCACTAATTTTTACTTAAGTCTCCACATATTTTAATTATTTGTCGCGTTATTTAACAGATAATTAGACAATCGTTGCATATGTTCTTTTCATTTTTCTTATTTAATATGTGATACTCCACATATTTTTCAATTATTGTAATTGAGACTCTGCTCAGCACGAACTTCAGAGTATTACCACGCATTCATATTAAGGAAATGATACCTATTCCGACTGGACACCAATGAGGGAGTATTATTCACCTTCAAATAATTTGCTTTAGTTGATTTATATGAAAATACAGAATAGTACCTTTTTGAGGATACACACATATTCAAACTGGTGACCAAGCGGGGGTATTAATCACCTCTAGTAGTAGCTCTAGTTTAATTTTCCAACATTGTACATAATAAACTATATTGACTTAAATATTTCTATAATGTACGTTAAGAAATAGGTGTACGTTCTGCATTTTATACTATAATGTTTTAGTACCACTACTACTTTTAGCTCTACTGGCCAAAAACAATTGGGCTTAGGTCATTGCGAATTGTTCTTTCCAGTGTTCGACGTCATTCCATAAACCATGTATTCAAACGACTTTAACTCGTCATATTGAGCGTTTGTTCAATTAACATGTCGCCAGTAGTTAGATATCGCCGCCCTATTGTTGATGTCGGAGTATATTGACAATAGTTTATAGTATAATACAGCTGCACGTGCTATTGTTTGTCGGAGGTATAGTATTGGTTTGATTGGTCAAAATGGATAAATGATTGACAACTGGCGACATGTTAATTGTATAGTGTGTAGATATTGTATATAGGATGTATCTTTACTCCTTATGTTTTATTATTATTATACTTGCTTGTAATCAGTCAATAGTGTATAATGTTAATGTTTTAACGTTTTAATAGTGTATATTGATAATAGGTTAATGTTTTAAAGGGGCATTGTCCGTAACATTTAGCTTATAAAAAACGTACTAATTGTGGTGACAAACATAAAACACTTACAATTATTGAATATTTACTAAATAAATACAAGACTGTTTGACGGAATTCAATAGCGGTACAAAAAAAAAGAAGTACCTATTCGTGAGTTGTGAACTCGCAGCCCAAACTAAAATTACACTTGCGGGTTATAATAGTGAGAGAGCAATAGTCGAGAGCGTTACCAACTGAGCTAAGCGGGCACTCTATATTACGCAATACACACTATATAGAAAACCTAATGCACTAAGGGATGTTACGTGATCAGCAGAAACTGTAAATATTGTTGGACCCACATCGTTTACAAACAATAAATAAAACTATTTTTTTCAAACTCACGAACATATTACTACAGACTTTTTTGGGTCTTTGCTCATGTTTTCATGTATATAAACATCATACAGTCATATGGTCATGATCAATAGCTCTTTACTTACTTACGGACAGTGTCCCTTTAATGGTGTATATCTTTAATGTTTTAATAATGTATATTGATAAAGTATCAACTAATTCAACGGAGTAATTATTGCTAACAAATACTTTAAAACAAAGTTTTTTACTTAGTTTACGGAACTTGACTAAATCGATTTTCACCGATATTTGGAAGACCTTGGAAACGCTACAAAGTTTCTGTAAATTGTCAAGGAACACTAACTGGTCAGCTTCTTCTCGCAGTATCTTAAGCACATTGTCCTTGACCTTTAACACATTCGGAAAGATGATGGGTGATAAGAATTTATAAGGTGATATAATGAGGAACATTAAGCTTTTGATCTTCTCAAACTAGTGATTGGATTGAGTTTAATGTACATTTATAACACAGTCGGTAGGAATGAAACCAGGATGTTAGATGTAAAACCAGTGGAAGATAATCAGGTCCGCCTGGTGTGAATTAAATCTATCATGATTATTCATTCATCTCTATCAGCTATAGAATGTAGCTTTTTTAATCTGTTTTATAGTTAATACGTCACATTGAGCGTTTACCATTCAAATGTATACTCTAGACGACTAGTACTATAAGTACCCCCGTTTCGTTTTATTTCATATCTGTTAAATGGAGTGTACATTTTTGACAAAATCATTTGAGAAGTCATTAGTATATTTTCAAGAGATTCATCAAATACAATATAAAATTATTTATCAATTTGATAATTGTATTAGCATTTTAAATCGGAGTACTTATAAGTGTCTTCTAGTGTAGTGTGTATATAATGTATATTATATAATAGGCTGTATATCATATATTGTTTATTTGCTCTATATTTGTTCTTTTTAGCTCACCTGAGCCAAAGGCTCAAAGTGAGCAATTGTGACTGCATTTTGTCCGTCCGTCGTCGTCCTTCTGTCCGTCTGTTAACTTTTGCTTAAATGATTTCTCCGCATAAACTGTTTGGATGTTTTGAGGTCAGTGGCTTCTAATATGGTTATAATTAGGTCAACGCGACATCCAAGATGGCCATTGTTACCATAAAAGGTCGAAACTTTATAAAACATTTTCTCAAGAACCGCTGAATAGATTTCGACAGTTTTTTTCTTTATTAGTGGTCGACGTTCCCTGTACTATAAAGTGTGTTCAAAAGAAGCCCCAGGGGTCAAACATGCCCATGCCCCGGGGATCAAAGAGTTGTATATAAAGATGTTGCAGGTTTAACATAGACTTGGATAGGGAAAACAAACTTAAAAGTTCTTCTCTTTCGAAATGACAAGGCACATAGCTCTAATATATTGCATGTAGCATAAGCTTTTGGTCCTCTACCAAGTTTGTTCAAATGGGGATCCCGTGATCAAATTTCGCCTCTCCCCGGAATTCACTGTTTTACATACAGGAAACTCTTTAAAATAGATTCTTCTTCGAAACTACAAGAGCTGGAGGTCTTTAGCATGTAGCATAAGCCTATGGTTCTCTACCATGTTTGTTCAAATGTTGACCCCGGTGTCAAATTTGGCCCCGCCCAGTGGGTCACGAATCGAGACGCTGGGGTCAAATTTGGCTCCATCCAAGTGGTCACATTTTTTACAGGCTTATAAAGGGTAAAAACTTAAAAGAGTTTCTTTTTTGAAACTACAGTTATACACTAACTGTGGAGGAATAAACTTGCTGATCATGAACAGACGGAAACAACCATCCATTTAGCATTGGCCCGGAGTCAGTCCCCACACATGGGGACTTAGCTCCGTGGTCATAACCATTCAGCCAGCATAGGCGCCGGGTTCCATTTCCACGCATGCGGACATGTGTCATAACTTGGAAACTGTTGAGATACCAACTATATAACAGTATATACATTTACTGGGCATGAACAGACAGATACAGCCATCCAACTAGCATCGGCCCCGAAGTCCCGACTCCACCCCTAGGGAAATAGCCTATGGATCATAACTAGAAACCCGTTGAAATACCCACCCTATAATAAAACATACACTTACTAGGCATGAACAGACGGATACAACCATCCAAACAGCATTGGGTCCGGGGTCCATCCCCTTCCCTGAGGTTCATTTCGCCTGGGTCATAACTTGGAAACCGTTGAGATCCCACGCTATAACCATATCATTTATACATTTACTGGGAAGGAACATTTTATGTCGGACGCGGGAATTTAAGATGGCGCGCTAGAGACTGCTCATTCTGATATGAAATTATAAGCGTGTTTGACAATGTTTCATCTTTGCGAAGATCATCAGGTGAGCGATTCATGGCAATTTTGGCACTCTTGTTTGTATAGATGTTTATACTTAATATGTTTAAATAGTGCATATTGCTAATATGTTAATGATTTGATATTGTATATTGCTGACATTATAATGGACTTAACTCAAAAATGGGTCTAAATCAATGTATCTTTGACTATTCCAAATGTGTATTGTAAATGATTTTTACCCTACTTTTTCAACCAATCAATTGTCTTCGATTTTCAAATACATGCAGCAGTTATTCATGAATATGCTATTACCATCGCTCTCCACCATTAAGAGAGTGACCTATATAGAGACCACCGATAAACCGATGGTAAACACTAAGTGGGCTATGAAGATAAATATTCATTAAGAACCGGAAAGAGTGATAGCGAGGCAACCGACCGGGGTTTTTTAATGGTGAATATTTCTCTTCAGTCATAGCCTCTGTCTTATAACACAAAGAAATATCTTCGCAATTCTCGAAACTGAACTGTTTCGGTTCATTCAGCTCACCTATATGTCGTACCTAATTAATTTGCATTAGAGTGAACTACATGTTTATTGTTCAATCCACAAATAGTTGCGTTGATTTTCGCGCTGTTTTTACCTTAGTAAAACGCTTCGTTTTATTTGGTTAGATAATTCTATAAATTGAACTAAACGTCATAGATCTACAGCACGTTTATTTGCCAGAATATATTTTCTTTCCATGTCAAACACATTGTCAAAGTCTAGGGAAAAAACAAGTTGTCTATTCGATTGGCACAATTTACTGGTCGCGTTAAGTGCTTGCTTCACACAATTCCGTTGAGTACAACAAAACGACTGACCAATCAAAGCAATTGAAATAGAATTGTTTACTGAAGTCTGATTGGACGATACGAAAGAGATAGAATATCAATAAACAGACCACCAACTTGAAAGTCGAAATACGCCTAGTGTGACACACATATTGCGTGTTATACAGTCGATAATTAATCCTTTAATTTCTCATAGCGAATTAAAGGTTAAATATGTATTACTGGAACAGAAATCATATTTTCAGGTCAGGGTATCACAGATGTTTGTTAAGAGTTGAGGAGTTGGCGTAAAGTCTGTATTATCTTTTAAAGGGAACTGTACTTCCACTTCCAAAACAAATCGCTTTATGTGATGCGAATTTACAGAACATATAAGGGGAGGATTAACCCTATTTGATCTGTGCTCATAATATTGAGAAATGCGTTAACTCTGTAATTTTCCAATACTGCTGTTATAACGTGTAGGATATATCCTCATTTTTGAATATTTAAAATAAGCCGATTTTGAAATTACACGTATATACTACTTAATTGCTTTTAAATCGGCATGTTTAAAATATTGATATAATAGGGTGGACGATTAATCCTCCATTTTGTTTCGTAGACAAAAAGTGTTTGCCATTGTATTATTTAACTGTAAAGTCTGCATTTTCAAAGTATTAAACTTCATGCAGTCAGTTATTTTACATTTCAAGTGTATGGAAGGAGGATTACAATTTGGAGTAATGCTTATAACTGCATTCATGAAATAGTTTGGTATAGCATATATGATTCTTCCTTGTTTTTCTTTTGCAGAATTTGGAATTGCATATAAATATGCTTTAAGTCGTAAATGTAAAATAGTAATGATATAGGGTGGAGTATCAATACATGAATATGGGTGAGGATTAATCCTGCTTTTTATACCACACAGACTTGAGTAATGCTTAATCTGAATTGTAGAAATATTGATGGAATACGATGGAGGATTATTTTTGTTTTGCTGAATTAGTCTTATTTATGTCAAATTCTATATTTTCAAATAACTATAGAGGACTACTTTTACATTTTGTTATTGTTTAATGTGGCGTTTCGCCATTTTAAGCTCTACTGGCCAAGGGCCAGCAGACCTTATGGGAAGGTGTGTTGTCCGTCGTCCGTCGTCTGTTTACTTTTACCTCCTTAAGACGATAGGGCCTTCATTTTTCATCCGATCTTTACCAAACTTTACCGGATTGTTAATATTAATGAAAGCGCGGAAAAGTTCGAAAACCAGCTAGATCGGATCAGTAACAACGGAGTTATGGCCTTGATTTATTCAAAAATGCTATATTTTGCCTTGTTAAGACGATAGGGCCTTCATTTTTCATTCGATCTTTAACAAATTTTAAACAGATTTTTTATTATCAATGAAAGCGCGGATATGTTCGAAAACCAGCCAGATCGGAACAGTAACAGCGGAGTTATGGCCTTGGTTTTTTCAAAAATGCTATATTTTTGCCTTCTTAAGACGATAGGGCCTTCATTTTTCATTCGATCTTCATCAAACTTTTAACAGATTGTTAATATCAATGAAAGCTCAAACAAATGCGTAAACCAGCCAGATCGGACCAGTAACAACGGAGTGGTGGACCTTAATTTAGTTAAAAATGCTATGTTTTGCCTCGTTAAGACTATAGGGCCTTCATTTTTTATCCTATCTTTACTAAACATTACCAGATTGTTAATATGAATGAAAACCAGCCAGATTGGACCATTTACACCGGAGTTATGGCCCTTTATTTTCTGAAATCTGCTATATTTTGGCCTAATTAAGACGAGAATGCCTTCATTTGGCCGGATTTCAGTGAAGCGTTTCAGGGATGATCAGTACCAAACCTAGTTGTACATATCGTCACCGTGTTCCAGTTGAATGATTTTGGCGGAGTTATGTCCCTTTACAGGTTTTAATACACAAGCATTGCCCTGACTAGTTCTTTTTACGGATGATCAGTTCCAGTTCTGGTTGTGAAAATCATCGCCGTGTTCCGGTTGAATGATATTTGGCAGAGTTAATGTTCTCTAAAGGTTTTAATACACAAACTTTGTCTGGACTAGTTCTACTGCACCCCTCTCCAGATTTCAACGAAACTTTACAGGGATTATCAGCACCAAGCCTAGTTGTGCATATCATCGTCGCGTTCTGGTATACCTATTTTTGGCGGAGTTATGGCCCTTTAAATATATTTGACACACAATATTTTCCGGGCTAGTTCTCTTGAACCCCGGCTGGATTTCAACGAAACTTGACATGGGTGATCAGTATCAATCCTGATTGTGCATATCATCGCTATATTCTGGTTGAAAGATTTTTTGACAAAGTTATAGCCCTTTAAATGTTTTTAATAGACAAATATTGTCCAGATCTAGTCTCGTCTCAACGCCTTGCCGGATTTCAGTGAATCTTTGTGGGGATGATCTGTACCAAACCTAGTTGCACCTGTCATCGCCGTGTTCTGGTTGAATGAATTATGGCAGAGTTATGACCCCTTAAAGGTTTTAATACACTCCTGAACCTCTGGCTGGATTTCAATGAAAAATGGCAGGGATGATCAGTCTAGTTGCATATATATCATCGCCATGTTCCGGTTGAATGATATTTGAACGAGTTATTGCCCCTTATACATAAACTTTATCTTTAGCAAGTAGAGCGTCCACAGGCCTTACAGGATATGGGGGCGAGGATTTATCGTCCCTTCTCTTCGCACATAGTTATAAGTAATGTTTTAACTCTGCTTTCTTGAAAAATCTTATTTATTTCTAAAGTCTACATTTTCTATTGTATAGGAGGTTGATTATTCCTCCATTTCCTTTTTTGTGTATAGGAGGTTGATTATTCCTCCATCTCCTTTTTTGAAACTATTGCTCAGCTAATGGATATTCATAATGAAATAACTTAACGTGTTCAATTTAACAATTATACATGGGTATCGGACGACGATTATTCCACCTTGTTCTTCGTTTTGAGTAATTGTTTAACTCTGATTTCCAATTATACATTAATTTAATGCTAAAATCTGCATTTTCGAAATATAGATGATACAGAGGGGAGGATGAATCCTCCATATCGATATTGTAAAATGTTGAATTGTCCTTAGTAAATGGTTAAGGTATTGATACAAATTAATGTGTTCTACTTCAATTACATTTTGATTGTTTAGCTGAAGGATTAATGCTCTGTTTTGTTTTTGAAATTCCTTAAGTATGTACAACTAACAGATATTGCGCCTTGCTCAACAGGTTAGAGTTTCCCCATTTGTGATAAACGAAGTCCAGGCATTTCCGCACCCACCGACCTCGATCGATGGTTCACCTCGTGAGACACTACTGTCATCAATGTTGACACGGCAGGGGAAGAATGCGTGTATAACTAACTACACGCGGTATATAAAAAGGACATAGGACTCGACTTACTAGTATTGTTTGTGTACATCATGACCTCGCCTTTTTTGTGTGGCTTTTGTGGCTTTATATGTACACAGCCAGATGAAATGTCAAAATCGTAAAAAGGACTGATAAGGTCAGTGAAGGCTCGGATTAATAAAACACGTGACCGAAAATGGTGGTACATTTCCCCTGGGTACTTTAATCAGGACCCGTTTATATTACACGTCTATCTACAGTGCCTGCCTAAATTAATGTTACAAAAGCTCATAGTACCTAAGATCTAAATATGTGTATTTTCATCATCAAGAAAGCTTATTACAGAAAATCGTGACAGTTGCGGTATTTTTCATTGAGAAAAAAGTCATATCCCATTGAATACCATTGTATCTATCAAAGCACACCGCTCCATCCCACTTTAATGTCAATGTTTTCCTCGCTACCCAATTCTTTCGAAAAAGTCATGTTTCATTTCACTACGCGACACGAAATGAAGTTATATAAACACGGTGCCGAGCAGAAACAATTATGGCAGAACAAATGTTTGACATGCATTTTGACAGCTGGTGACGTTCAGTTGTCATTGGCCAACAGTTACACGCTGGCAATCTCAGGCTCTCAAACGGCCACGTTTGATCAGGGTCTAGATGGGCTTTAAATTGATCATGTCTAGGTAAACGCTTGTCATTTTCAACGGTGCGAGAAAGGTCAAGACAGTATAACACAGACAAAATTTCGATCGCCGCAAAGTGGAGTTTCTCTAACCTGTTGTGCAAGGAGTAGTATTCAAAATAAATTACTTCATATGATCATTTTTACAATACATGAATACGGGCGGAGTGACGAGGATTAATCTTCCTTTTTCTTCACACAGCGGTTTGAGTAATGTGTTAACCATTTATTTTTGACAATTCCATTGTAAAGCTAAAGTCTGCATTTTTGAAACATTGGGTGGAGGACTAATCCTCCATTTAGTTCTTGGAGAATGTTGAATTGTGCTGATGTAAATATGTAATGTATCTATAAAATAAATATATTCTACTTCTATTAAATGTTGTTTTCTTTTCCATTGTTTGAGTTTATGGGATGTTGTATTACGATTTAGTGGCAAAAGTATTTCACAATAATGTAACGTTAGTCATGTTCGCGTAATTTAATAAATATGCCTACCGGTAATAAGAATTAGTAAAAAAAAATCCCTACTTGTTTCAGTTAAATTCGATTTGTATCACAATGCTATATGACTTCCTTACACGTGGTTCATCTCGATTATTCAAGTCCAAACCATACATGATCGTGTACATATTCCGACGTGTATTTCTTTATCCATCCACATTTCCCTTTCCGTGGTGATGATAAATTATACAGGTTGCAAGGAAAGTCTAAGAAAAAGTCATTCTAAAACAAGTCTGGGGGCAAGCCTTTTGAAAGTCATATTTAATAAATACTGTGATGTAATATCTAAATACTCTTCAAAGGTGACATCATAATAAGGTGTCGTCTTGGATTACATTTTAAATACTGATGACTCAACTCGAGGTTGACGTGATACCTGGTTTAAACCTTAAGGCCGTTTTGCCACTGACAATTTCAAGGCGTTGACCTATTGTCAACCCTTTTATGTTTATGGTGTCGTATTACAGATTACATTGTACTGCAGAATATGTATGTTTCAGACATTGTTCTTATACAAACTCTAGGTCAGTACAAACTTACCTAAAACTAAAAATATGTTAGGCATGAAAGATGTGACCACTATCATTTGAAATGTATCCGTGGGACACGAATGTACCTGTTGATAGTTTCAAGTTAATACATTGTAAAAGCACTCAGTAAGACCTTGACATGTACACAGGCAATTTTGCCACATATGATTCTTATATGATTCTCATATGATACCTATTATTTGAAACTTATATGGAAGGAGCAGTACATGATTCTCATATAATATCTATTATATAAGAATCCTATGAGAATCATATACAATGAGCTGCATATGATAATCATATGATAGAATTATCATATGAGAATCATAATTATGATACTTATGTAATAATTATATGCAGCTCCTTTTATATGATTATCATATAAAAGGTTTTACATGATAATCATATGATATTTGTATAATAATTATATGCATCTCCTTTTATATAATTATCATATAAAAGGTTTTATATGAGAATCATATGATACTTATATAATAATTCTATGCAGCTCCTTTTATATAATTATCATATAAAAGGTTTTATATGAGAATCCTATGATACTTATATAATAAGTATATGCAGCTCCTTTTATATAAGTATCATATAAAAGGTTTTATATGAGAATCATATGATGCTTATGTAATAATTATATGCAGCTCATTTTATATAATTATCATATAAAAGGTTTTATATGATATTCATATGAGGCTTATATAATAATTATATTCAGCTCCTTTTATATAATTATCATATAAAAGGTTTTATATGAGAATCCTTTGATACTTATATAATAAGTATATGCAGCTCCTTTTATATAAGTATCATATAAAAGGTTTTATATGAGAATCATATGATGCTTATGTAATAATTATATGCAGCTCATTTTATATAATTATCATATAAAAGGTTTTATATGAGAATCATATGAGGCTTATATAATAATTATATGCAGCTCCTTTTATACAATTATCATATAAAAGGTTTTATATGTGAATATTATGAGGCTTATATAATAATTATATGCAGTTCCTTTTATATAATTATCATATAAAAGATTTTGGACGTTATTGTTAGAGAATTCCTTTTGATGTGATGTAGTTTTGTTTACACTGTCTTGTCTATTTGGGCGCTGAAGACAGGATAATAGCGAGGATTGTATAAAATCGATTCAAGCTAACCAGTGAGCCTTATTGCCTACTGACCGTTCCAAGTCGGTAACCCTGTCTTCACCACCCTTTCTGTTGTGTTTTGTCTCTTTCATTGTATTTTCAAGTCCTTGTTTGCAGTACGGTGCGGAACTACATGTACGATGCCTTTGCGCTCGGACGCTGTGGTTTCTATAGGACCCTATATCTCATTTTTATATGATAATCATATGAGGCTTATAGAATAATTATATACAGCTCCTTTTATATAATTATCGTTTAAAAGGTTTTATATGAGAATCATATGAGGCTTATATAATACTTATATGCAGCTCCTTTTATAAACTTATCATATAAAAGGTTTTTAAATGAGAATCATATGAGGCTTATATAATAATTATATGCAGCTCCTTTTATATAATTATCATATAAAAGGTTTTATATGAGAATCATATGTTGCTCTTTTTATATGAGAATCATATAATTTAAAGTATCCCATTAAACTGGACAACATAGCATACGTCTAGGTTGTCTCCCTTTCATTAATATTGATAATATTTATTGAAAAGGGCAGATCCAGGCAGGCAGTGCAATCCCCTCCCCACATCTATTCTGAAAAGTTAAGTAAAACAATACTGATACAGAAATGATGAGAACAATTGAAAAATGTGTAAAACCAGCTTGCGCCCACCATAAACTCTGAAAGTTGTTTTCTCCATCTGGCAAATTGTTTTGTCCCAACTCTCCACAAGTGGTCTCTGTGGTACCATGTTAGTGTTGCACCACATATTTGTGTAAGAATATGTCTCCAGTACTGCATGTATGCGATACGACTTAGAATCTCTGAAGTTCCATGCCTATATTATCATCCCAATGTAATAAAGAATGAACATGGAATGGAGACTTATCCAATGTTGATGACTTAGTGCGTTGATAAACCTAATACAATCAAAAAGGACCAAACTGCTGCCAGTAACATTATTCTGTATAAATGAAATTTACCATGCACTAGCAATTAGCAATTGAAATGTACGATAAGGCTGAGTTTAGACAAATAACATGACTTAAAGGGACACATGGCAGTCTTGAAGTATTCAATAAGTGCCTCAAATTATAAATCAAGTATTGTTTTGTCTTTAAACTGCTTACACATATTTAAATAATATATTAAAAGAAATACAATTTAACGAGTTAAGATGTTCTTTGTTTTCCTACTAAAAGGTTAAAATATATTTTAATGATGCAACTGAATAAAGAAACATTCTATTTGAAATGTTCAAACAGTTTTTAAATATACTTTGGAATTTTTACATGAAATAACCTAACAAGTTTCAAAGAAATCTAGGCTGTCAAGTGTCCCTTTAATCTCTACTAGATACCCAGCACAGCAGAAATCCCTACAACTGGAAAGTGCTAGATTCTACCATTTTAGATAATTTAAAACAAGTCTTTAGTTCTGATGCTTATCACTTTCATTCTTTTTATCCAAACATTTAAGAAACTACCCCGTGAACGGTCGCGTGAACGTCATGTTATTCATTTTTCAATAATAATCGTTGTATTTTCATGTTTTCTCAATGATTGTAATAAACTCGGACTGATAATAAATCCACAAGAGAACTATTTGTCATATAATTTGCCAAAGAGCACTGTATATCATAGAATTCAGATTTCAGTAATTAATTTGCAAATTTATAAAAAATTAATTCACTAATTCACATTTCTCAGTGTCAAAGACGACACTTGCTTTGATATTCTTACACAAAGGAAGCTGATATTCATACATAAAGCTTCATTTTGTATTTATTTTATTTTATGTTTATTTTTAATTAAAATGTCTCCAATATCGATTGTATAGTGTTATGTACATGTTAGAAATTACCCACATTCCCTATAAATCTGGTGACCGATCAAATTCATGTATTGAAAGAAGTAAAATCGGAATTATGCGAAATCCGTTTATGCTTTTATGAGGGTGAATTTATTAAAAAAATATATATTCAATTTTTTATAACCTATTCCATATATTTAATGCAGTTCATGCTTAACCAAACAAATCATTCCAGGTTGTATTAGCATATATGTACATACAGTATAATGCAAAATGGGTGTATAGAATGATCTCTGAAAAGTAAAATGAACGATGTTGAGGTTAATGCATGAAATGAAAAGAATGGGTGTACATATTACCCTGATTCATTCCTACATTGGACTGTCCTGCATTTGAATTTGAATATTCTATTCAAGAAAAATTGTGCTTTGGTAAAAATATATATGACCTATCAAAAAATTGTGTCTCATAATAAATAAAAATCCATGTCAGATAAAAAAATATTTTCAGCAAAACCTGGTCTTTGTGACTTGAAACACATCTAAACCGTGGGCTTGTGGCCCAGTGATCTTCAAGTCCCCAACAACCCCACCAGGCATTGTTCCGAATCCAAACTCTAATAGCTACTATAACCAGCCAGGCAAAACATCACCATATTGTGAGTCGATATATGACTCTAAATTCAGTTTACCCATACTGAATTACAGGTATTTTAAGTATCCATGAATAAACCGAGACTTTTTATTGGCACATATGCATTAGTTTATGACCTCAACACATGGATAGAGTTTGGAAGAATGGTTTTGCGTTTTGAAATGTGCCTGTTGTTGGCGGGACAGCGGCTCTAACTAGAACTATCACTAACTCTTAGCCTGCTAAGGGCGACTACAATAGCCTTTGCATCCATTGTAAACCCAGACCAGCCTGCGAGTAGCTCGAGGGATCAATTCGCAGGCTAATTCTGCAGAGTAACTCGCAAGCTGATCAAGGTTTACAATGTCCGGCTGCTCATCAGTCATTTCCCCCAAAACATCTAGCTGTGAAAGCTTGCTAGAGTCATTATCACAACAAACAAACATGCAAACCTGTTTTTTCGAAAACATAAAAGCTGGCATAGAAACGCCGAATCGTATGTCAATACATAATAAATATACTTATTACAAACATACACATAACGAAATATTAGTTACGTTTCGAATGTGCGATTTTTGTGACGTTTTAGTCAAATGCCCGTCTCAAATGAAAGTAACAGTCCTTACAATATTTCCGTGAACATGAACGAAGCTTCCTGGACAGACATGTTTTCTTCACTTAAATTCGGAAATTCAAAAACGATTGATATCGAGTGGTGTTGCCTGAACACCTTTCAACTTGTCATTCCACAATTACTGGCTCAAGTTATGCTGAAGGGTTTCTGTATAATAAACGTGTTCTTATCTAAGCAATTCTGTGAGAGTTTGTTTACGAATCTCGCTGAGCAGAAAGAAATGACCAAGTGCGTATTTCAAAATGTATCTGTATGTTGTAAGACAATGCTTTCAGACATGAATGACTTTAATTGAAATATACATGCCACAATTTGAAAGAAGATCTGATAATAGTACACTCGTGTTGGATAATTGTGATTTTGGAGAAGCTGTTATTGAATGTCCTTTTATACTGAATGCGTCAGAGTTACGGATCAACTGCGTGATGAACATGTCTGAACAATCATGGACTGAACTATTTTCTACATTACAATCAATACATTTAAAAGTTATAACTTTAGAAAACTGCAATCTTGGCATATCTAATATAACATTTGACGATCTCCAATATGTAGAAAGTGTAACAATGTCTAATATCAGTCTGCAAGCTTTGAGGTGGAATAACGTCCTGTGTGCGGAATGAAATCCATACCAAATCTGCGGACCATACGTATAATAAAGTGCGACTCAGATATAACGAGTAGGGGTAGTGTTGAGAGATATTTATTGATATTTATATTTAAGTGCATATTAACACATGAACACAAAATGCATTATGACTGAATTAATCTTGTTTGTGGTTTTTTAAATGTCAAATAAATTGTTCCATTTATCCAGCGAGAGCAGAGACATCATTTCCAAAAAAATAAGCCATGTTATCACATGTTTCAAAGTGCACCATTGTAAAAAGATATTCTTTCAATGACATGTGGTTTCGAAATAATCTCAATGTTATAGTATGATGACATTGACGGACTTTCTCTGTAAAATGTTTATAACCGTCAACTATATTTGTGGATGTGAGTGACTATTTTGCATAGAAACAATGTCAAAACAAAACCAATTGATCATTAGCATGTCTATATTCGAACAAAAATGGTCCAAACCAAATAACAAATCTAAAAAACTGTTCATCCGAACGTTTCACCATACCACATGTTTCAGTTTACAATGTAAGTGCACGCTTTTCATGTGTATCATTTGTATATTGAAGGCACACAGAATATGTTGCTTTGTTTAACAGTGGTGTACTTTTATAATTATACTATACATATTTTCAGTGTGAAGGTGCCTTTGCATTTGTTAAATAAATAACTAGAAGGGTGATCCACAGAACATTTTTGTAGGCTGTCATGTGCTTATTTAACGTTATGAGCTAGGTCAGTTTGAAGGTAACGGTTTCATGGAAAGGGGCATACATTTGCTGCAATGAAAGACAAAATGACTCGACATGTGTAACGACTTTCCTTGGTGTGAGATGAAGATGTTTCATGAACATAGGTTAAATACGTTTTAAGTTCAAGTTGCAGGTTAAAGCGTGACGGACAGACGGACGAAGACGACGAATGAAGACAGACTACGGATAAAGCGATCCCTACCTGCCTGTCATGCTACGAAGGTGACACAAAGATAAATAAAATGGAACTTTGAATTGTAACATTGCTGTGAATCATATTTTAATGTTAGCTCAATCTTTTTAATTAAAAACTTAAAAGTGTACTTTATTATCTCCCTTTATAGCAACACCTTTATCACAGAGAGGTAACACGTTTATCTTATTTCGTGTATATATAATCTATAAAACTATATTCACAGGTAATTTGCTTAAAATGGATAAATATATTTTAATTTGTTTGTTTATCTTTACCTTCTTTCGATAGAATGTTCGTTTAATGATTAAAATGGTTAAATGTTTGCTTCCATATGTATTATCCGTTTTTAAGGGTTGAACTATTCAACTGTTATATGTTTACATGACTTACGTAACCATTTTGAATGCAATCAAATACACAAAAAAAATGGTGCCACACATCCATATTTATATCAATTTAGAACATTTTCTTAAAAAATACCTCCCTTTATAAAACAATAGTTTTACTCACAAGCTACCGAACTAAAAATATTATCCTAGCTTAAAAGAAGCGTAAGACATTGACCTTTCCGAAAATGCATATTAGAATTTGCGAGCTTGAGTGGTACCAATATTTCAAAATGTGGGTAGCAGCCCACGGCCTAAATTGTTACTTTCATAGTGACCAATTATTCAGGCAAGCCCCTGTAAAACTACAGCCGAGTCTGGATGGTTGCGTCGAAGACTGTA
Organism: Cyrtodaria siliqua; assembly: GCA_037043455.1. Lineage (NCBI taxonomy): Eukaryota > Metazoa > Mollusca > Bivalvia > Adapedonta > Hiatellidae > Cyrtodaria > Cyrtodaria siliqua. The sequence goes on along the minus strand of JAWPHD010001478.1, from coordinate 19,017 downwards.
TTAAGAAAAATAGTCTGAAAGGTCGATTAAAACCCAGGTTGATAAACAACTTTGATATCAGCCCCCAACATTTTCTTGTGGTTAGTATTTAGTCTGATGTCCTAGTCGTTATCGTTGTTAGTTGTACAGATCTAATAATAGTTATAGCATGGTCGGTGACATTTCCTTTGATGAATGCAGAGCATTAAATCGTTTAATTTAGGGTAACTAAAGTGGCGTGGCTACACCGTACTACAACTACCGGATATTGGAATTTAGAGTACGGTGACTATGACGTCACAGTGTTACTAAGTACACCATGCTACAAAAAAGATAAAGTCTGTCTCAGCTCCTTGGTTATTTAAACACCTCGATGGGCTACGCCCATCTCGGTGTTTTAAATAAACCAACTAGCTGAGACCAGACTCTATCTATTACATAATCGTTATCCAAGCGACACATTTATACACCTATTCTGTGTGTGTGTATGTCTGGTACCCTTCTCAACTTTCGTTGATTCAATATGAAAACCATTTCTAAACTATAGGGCAGGGGTGCCAGCCTACTAGGAAGTTAACTTGGGGAGTGGGTTGACAAATATCTTGAAAATGATAGATTAGCTTACTTGTAACAAGCATACAAACATGGTGTCGGTCGACGGACGATTCTCGCGGTCGGTGGAGAGAGGGTCGGACGCCGTTTATGACTTTTTTTGTTCTCCGTGTGAGATTGATGGCAGACATGAAGAAGCCCTACATGCTTGTGTGGAGTGCGGACAAAACTTATGTTCAAAAGTGTTTACGGGAACACAGTAAGTTCCAAGGGATGAGGGGACATAAAATCCTCGACAAGGAAGAAATGAGGACTCGAGGTCTCCAGACGTCTCCGGTCTTAATCAAGGAGAAATGTAAATTTATTGGGACGGAAGTGGTAAACATGTATTGTGGCAACCACGACGTTGTTTCTTGTGGAGTGTGCATTGCCTTAAATCACAGGTAGGCGCAATTTAATCGTATTACTTTGTATATAAGTAGAAAACAGGGTACTTCGAATATACTCGTACGGATCAGTGATTTAAGGCTGATCCATATGTCCCCTTTTGTGTATAATCCCATTGACATTACATTTGAAACCCCTGAATTATAAATACATACTTTATGAATATGTGATTGTGAATTAGTCCGTATACACATGACCTTGAGCATGAACTAAGCTGAGTATGGATCATTACACACTGTTATCAAGTTTGTATTCTTTATTTAAGTATATCACTCTCTAGATAAAACTGTAAACCTACTAAACTGCATGTTACATGTAAAAATATTCAGGATTATTTTAGTTCTATTTTTTCCCTTTTGTTAAATGCACTTTTAATGGAATTCCTCAAAAGGGGACATAATCCTTCAAAGTAGTTTATTACGTTGAAAGCTGTATTATGCTAAACCTTATATTAGTTATGAATCAATTTCAGCCTTTAAATTATTTCTATAGAGGATTGCATTTTATCAAATTTATTATCATGTTCTGCCATATACGTTTTATCGATAAAATACCTAAACGCCCTCTACAAACTGTTTAAGGTCGCTGGATACCGGATAAATTGAGTTATTTTAAGAAGCGTGACATTTTATGTATAGGACAGTGCTCCAGATAACATTTTAGCACCATGCGTGTTCACTGGTGTTGTAAGCATGAAACAAAATAAAAATACATTACATATTTACATATAGGTATAACCTTCATGAATTATTGGTGCAAGAATTTGAAAATCTGTTGAAAAAGTTGTATAAACACTAGTTTATTCGTGTTTACCCTACATTTTCAACATTTGTCATTCAATCAGTTACCTCAGATTTTCAATACTTGCACCAATTATTAATGCAGAGTGTACTACCAATGCTCTTTAAGGTCAAGACTGTGACCTGTATAGAGAATATCGATAAACCTGTGGGAAACACTAAGCCGGATATAATCTAAGATGAAAAATCTTCATTATTAAGAAACCGTGGTCGGTCACTACGTGCCATACCACTACCTACCTTTCTGTTTCTTAATTAGGAAACCGCGGTCGGTCACTACGCTCCCTACCTTTCTGTTTCTTAAATAAGAAACCGCAGTCGGTCACTACTTTCCCTACCTTTCTGTTTCTTAAATAAGAAACCGCGGTCGGTCACTATGCTACCTTCCTCTTCATAGCCGCTATCCCGCTATACGAAGAGTAAACCAAATCCGCTCAAATAATGAGGCACTTTCAAGCCCTAAACTTAAATAATATTTGCGCTTAACAGACCAAACTTTAACCCATGAGTAGGTATGGATTGTGTTAGTATCCTAGCTACTACTGTGATGTTTTTTTTGTGTTTTTTTATATGGTGTTTTATGTCATTTGCAACACATGTAAGGTTATATATGAAGGTCGATTTTTTGTGGTGGAGGCAGACCACCCACTTTTCCTGGGTAGAACCAGTCCTGTAAACCTCCCGCCATCCGTAAGAATCGACACTTGATGCTGTACACCTCCCGCCATCCGTAAGAATCGACACTTGATGCTGTACCCCTCCCGCCATCCGTAAGAATAGACACTTGATGCTGTACACCTCCCGCCGTCCGTAAAAATCGACACTTGATGCTGTACACCTCCCGCCATCCGTAAGAATCGACACTTGATGCTGTACACCTTCCGCCATCCGTAAGACTCGACACTTGATGCTGTACACCTCCCGCCATCTGTAAGAATCGATACTTGATGCTGTACACCTCCCGCCATCCGTAAAAATCGACACTTGATGCTGTACACCTCCCGCCATCCGTAAAAATCGACACTTGATGCTACACTTGATGCTGTACACCTCCCGCCAACCGTAAGAATCGACACTTTAGCTGTACACCTCCCGCCATCCGTAGGAATCGACACTTGATGCTGTACACCTACCGCCATCCGTAGGAATCGACACTTGATGCTGTAAACCTCCCACCATCCGTAAAAATCGACACTTGATGCTGTACACCTCCCGCCATTCGTAAGAATCGACACTTGATGCTGTACACCTCCCGCCATCCGTAAGAATCGACACTTGATGCTGTACACCTCCCGCCATCCGTAAGAATCGACACTTGATGCTGTACACCTCCCGCCAACCGTAAAAATCGACACTTGATGCTGTACACCTCCCGCCATCCGTAAAAATCGACACTCGATGCTGTACACCTCCCGCCATCCGTAAGAATCGACACTTGATGCAATGGATTGATTAGAGGCCATCCATCTTTAAACAAAGATAAAATATGGATGGGGAATGGTCAAGAGCAATGTCAACTATATAGTACTTGACAGTAATTCGACACTATTGATGTGAACATAACAGCAGAATGAATACTTTTATGGTATGCTTTTTTTACGCGAAAAAATAGTCCATGGATTAGTCCGTTTGGCTCAGTAATAACGAGGTGGACTTCAAATCCAGATGGCCCAAGTTCAAGACTCACCGGTGCCATTGAGTTTCGTCGGTGTTTTTTTATTGTTTGCTTTGCTAGGCAGACATTTTTCTTAACCTCTTCCGTCGGCATCAATATATCGCGTATATACAAGCAGTTATTTAGAACCGAGGTGAATGTTGGTAACTCGCTTATAGCATTACATTGCTTATATGCATCTATTACCTCGTAGTATCCGGTCATGCCGATATGCTGATTGTTTGATTTTTTTCCGGCCATCTTTGAAAATTTTACTTTACACCCTATCCTCTTTATCAAGCGACAGTGCCTTAATGATTCGAACTATGGAAAAACAAATGACAACATGATATTGGCAATGGAATAATAACTTTGGTACCAAACATGGCATATTATTTTGGAATTTGTCAATTTAATACTAAAGAAACTTTATTCAATAAAATCTAAACAAAACACAGTGTCCACTTTCTTTTGCAACTGATTATATATAAAGACGGCCCATTTATTTTCCCCGTCATAGGTACGTGTGGGTCAGAGAATCATCCCAGTGGTACCGTACAATAGTCAATAATTGTAATAAATCATTATATATCTAAGCATCAAAGCATTCATAATACATGCCAGCCAAATAATAAGTACAAGCTCGAAGATCACAATTCCATTCCAAAATACGAATTAATTATAAGATGAATGCCTCACTGTGGTACGATGAATTATATTCGGCTAGCATATATCATGATATACACACATTAACACATTATATTACAGTTAAATACAATTAATTTTAACCATTCCTATAATGGAGGCTTTTCCTATTCTCTTTGTAGTCACCAATAACCTGGTATATGTAAATGGGAGATAAAGGCACCGGACATTTCATCCTCTGGAGGGGAGGGGAGGTCGGGGGTGGGGGGTGTTGTGTGGGGGCGGGGGCGGGGGGGGGGGGGAATACCAGGACCTCTCCTGAGAATAAAATGTTCGACCCCTCAGTAAAAGAATGGGAGGTAATTAATGTTATATTCCGTCCATATCTTCCTGAACGGGTTGTTTCCCTTCCTACAGTGACAATACCAAAAAATAGAAAAATAGAAAAATAAACTTCCTCATTGATTTTATGTTTGATTGTTTGCTATTACTTTGCGTATAGGCATCAACTACCTCGTATTATCAGGTCATGCCGATATGCTGATTGTTAGATATTAGTTGCATATAGGCATCTACTGCCTCGTATTATCAGGTCATACCGATATGCCGATTGTTTGATACTAGTTTGCGTATAGGCATCTACTACCACGTATTATCAGGTCATGACGATATGCTGATTGTTTGATGCTAGTTTTCGTGTAGGCATCTACTACCTCGTAGTATCAGGTCATGCCGATATGCTGATTGTTTGATATTAGTTCATCTAGGCATCTTTAACTACTTATCAATTTAAATATTATATTATTCAGGTCATGCCCAGATGTTGACTTTATAGGCCTTTTCATCTTATAATATATTTAAACCTTGAACAGACTCAGTAAACCGAGTCTGCTATTTTTATATCTTGTTTGTGTTTTCCGCGTCCTAGGAATCCCAATTTTAGTATGTATTCTATTTCTCAGGTCATGTCAAGATGTTGATTTCATACCTAACGTGGCTACTGGCATAAAAGCAAGCAATGAAGTCAAAGACGTCGTCGATTGTCTAAACAAAATAAAACTTGGACTCCGCAATGCAAGCAAAAACAAACAAGAAGATTTAAAAAGAATCGGACGAAAAATGAACAAATCGCTGACCGATTTCGATCAGTTTAGAGATAAAATAGTAAGTCACTTAGACGAGATGGTAAAACAGTCTAAAGCTGAAGTACAAGCCCAGTATGCAGAGTTATCAAAAGCGATCAACACCAGTATTCAACGGCTGGGAGATATGATTACAACACTTGACGACAACGTTAAAGACGTGGAATCTTCCAAACGAGACAGCGAGGCTCATGTATTATTGTATGTTAACCAGGGGAAAAGAAACACAGTTATGGCAGTCAACTACTCGAAGAGCTAGCAACAGGAACAGAAAAGCTCAACTATTCTATCAACAGTGACATCACAGATTACGTCATGAATCTGAAGTCGGTTGGAGACATCCGCGCTAAAGAAGAGAAGCCACCCATCCAAACCATATATACCAGACCAATCAGTTCTGCTACCCTCCATAGACAAAACACCATCAAGGTCAGTGGTGATAAAAAAAACATGTAATATAATGGGTACATGCCTGATGGATGATGGATCGGTTGTGATATGTGACTTTGCCAACAAAAAGCTTAAACTACTGAACTCCACATTCCAAGTTGTGGACAGCTGTACCGTGCCGTCCGAGCCATGGGTTGTGTGTAGTACTGGTCCAACAAAAGCAGCAGTAGCACTGAGAGACGACAAGAAGATACAGTTTATATCCACTGGTGATAAACTGTCTCTCACGAGATCCTTCCAGGTGGGCGTGAATTGTAATTATGTTGCCGTCAGCAAGGGGAAGTTGTTCGTTACATGTCATGACCCATCACAAGTACGTGTATACAGCCTGACAGGAACACACCTTCGTACCTTCCAGAACGACACATCAGGACTTCCAATGTTTTCCCGCCTTTGCTGTATTGCTGTCAGTAATGACGGTAGTTACATCCACGTTGCCGACTGTAATAAAGGAGTGATCACCGTGGACAGACAAGAACACCGACAATCAGCATTCGCCGACCCGTCAGCGAAGGCGACCTTAAAAGTCTGTGTACCGAAGAACAACAACCTGCTTGTGTGTGGCTGGAGTTCTCACTACGTCATCCAGATAGGCAGCGACGGGAGAATGATAGGCAGCATACTATCTACGGCAGACGGGATAGAGTATCCACAGGCACAGTGTTACGACAAGGTCAACTCCCGGCTGATTGTTACCATGGCGGAAACCGATCACATCAAGGTGTTTGATTTCATCAGAAAATAAAGCTACACAACGAAGATGATATATCGGAAGAACATAATTATTATTAAATAAACTTTAAATGCGTTATTGTAATAATGACGCCATTTATTTGTTGAATCATTTTTAAAAATCACATTAAAACATGTCTGTGTACAAAGTAATATACACGTCGGAAGTGTAAGTGATTATCCAAACCTAGAATTCACTCTCAAGATGTCGGTTCATAAATATATGTACATGTATATACGTTGTTTTATATCTATCATTTGTTACACAGTTCTGAATAAAATATTCCAATGACATTTCCATTTTTTTTATTTGTTAAATAAAAAGTACACAGCTATTCCTTTTTACAACAAAAACAACATTGCAGTCTGCATACAGACTAAGACCTACTCGTACTCGTTGTGGTTAGTGATCACAGAAGGCACCCTCTGTTGCATATGTGAAACTATTTAACACCAGAATAAATATTATCCAGAATGAATGGATCCGTTCGACAAAAACACAGAAAATGAAAACATGGGTGAGGTTTAAATACACCGGATGCTTAGTGGCGGATCTAGGCTTATTAGGGCAGGGGAGGAGCACACATTCCAAAAACAACAACTTGGCAAACAAAATATATTTTCCGCCAATTTGTAACTGTTTTGTTGCTACATTACTTTTCATTGTATGGTTCACTCCCACACTGGTTCCACGCATGATTCTAAAAAACTAAAAGGCTTCCCACTGTCCCTTATAAAATCCACAAATCGTTTTTGAAAATAATGCTTATGTAATGTAATCAAATATGTTATTAGGTACATTTTATTAAAATAAAAAGTAAAAGTCAATTAAAACTCTTGTTTTTTTCACATTAGTACAAAACAGACTTGACTATCTCGGCTAGGCTTACAAATATACCCAAGACATTGCCTTAGCGTAGAAACGGGCTTATATTGACTTCACATTATTAGTTGCAGTATGTCCCATCCCTCCCCATGTGGTATGTTCTGTGGGAGGTAACCTTGACATTATTAGTTACAGTATGTCCCATCCCTCCTCATGTGGTATGTTCTGTGGGAGGTAACCTTGACATTATTAGTTGCAATATGTCCCATCCCTCCTCATGTGGTTTGTTCTGTGGGAGGTAACCTTGACATTATTAGTTGCAATTCGTCCTTTCCTTCCTCATATGGTTTGTTCTTTGGGAGGTAACACATTCACAATTTCTTTAAAATAGATAGAACTTGTACTGGTTATGTGTGGTGGAGGGTGGTAGGAGTGGGTGGGGGAGGGAGGTCTTGACTTGACAGAACTTAACATTCATAAAATAGAGCCTGCTATAGTCTGATACGTTTATTGAATTGAATTGAATCGGATTTTATAGTCGCACTAACAGCTAAGGTCATATGTCGACTTCCCAGCTTCCATTGGTGGAGGAAGGTTCCAGGTGCCACTCGGGACAATTTTCGTTCACGGGCGGGAACCTCGGTAGAACCACCGAAGTTCCGCAAGCCAGCTGGATAGCTTTCTCACATAAAGATTCCTAGGCGCTTGAGGGATAGAACCCACAGCCGTGAGGTGCAAGACTCTAACCACTCGGCCAGGGACGCCCCCCTCAATATGCTTAATGAGAATAAGGTAAAAAAAAAGTGTCTATAAGTCGTTAATGCTGATCTCTATGAACCGTCAATGCTGGGTTTTTTTAATGTTGTTTGTTGGCCGCCAATACTGGTTTGTGAAACGTTTGTATGCGGGCCGCCAACGCTATACTCTGTCGTTATTGCGTGAATAATGTTGACAAACGGATAAAGGGAATCAACTCCCACATTAAGAGAGCCATTCCAATTATTGGTAGTTATTACCCTTAACAAACATTTCACACATCATACTATTTTTTGGCAGTTGTCATCTCCACAGTATTGGGGTTGACACACATCATACTATTTTTTGGCATTTGTCATCTCCACAGTATTGGGGTGGAAAGCACAGGTGATCAGTGTTGGGAACAAACTTTATTTTTATAAAATTACAAAATAAATAAAAAATAAAATAAAATAATTGACATACTATTTGTTTAAAAGAACCCTATTTAACGTCTTTCCGAAAAATATCCCACAGTACTGTAGTTATTGACAAGGTGTTTGTTCTGGTTGACATTTCTATCGAACTGTTTTCATCAATTACTTCACCTTATAAGTAGGGGAAATAGCCGGTTTCTATTAGAGTTTGTTGTTTTTATATATGAAGTGTATTGATAGGTTTTACTGGATTACTGAGTCTATCCTTAAAAAAATATTTGCTTGCTGTTTCCCGACCCAGGAATTTATAAATGGGTAGGTAGGAAGGTGATTCTTTTTTGCCAAGGACAGTGAACACCTTAAGAAATTAAAGAAAAATATACTGAAGATAGAAACAAAAGAAATAATGTTAAAGAATTACTATAACAAGTTTTGGCTATGGCCCTTTTTCGTGAGTAGGTAGGGAAAACAGCAAGCCAACAGTTTTTTATGGTGGGCCTGATGAACAGTTTCCAAGTTGTTAATCTATGCATATAATTTGTGAGCAACTATCAATGAAAACAGCAGTACCATTGAACTGTTTAGTAAAAAACAAGCACTTTCTTGCATGTCTTGTGGGACGTCAATGCTAGTCTGTTATTCTGTTGTCTGACCTATTCTGTTGTCTATTGGCTGGCAATGCTGGTCCGTTATATGTTGTCTATGGGCCGTCATTGCTGATTGTTATTATGTTGTCTGTTGGCCGTCGATGTTGGTATGTTATTCTGTTGTCTATAAACCGTCAATGTTGGTTTGTTATTTTGTTTTCAATATGTCTTCAATGCTGATCTGCTATTATGTTGGCTGTTGGCTGTTGGCCGTCGATGTTGGTATGATATTCTGTTGTATACAGACCTTCAATGCTGGTATGTTATTCTGTTGTTTCCTGGCCTCCAATGCTGGTATATTACTCTGTTGGATGTAGGCCTTCAGTGCTGGTCTGTTATTAAGCTGTCTACAAGCCGACAAATGCTGGCCTGTAATGTTGCTTTGGGCTGTCAATGCTGGTATGTTATACGAGCGGATGTAGGCCGTCAATGCGGTTATGTGATTTTATTGTTTGTGGGTGCTGGTCTGTTGTTATTGTGTTTTAGAATACTGCTGGTTTCTTATTGTGTTGCCTCTGGGCCGTCAATGCTGGTCTGTTATTATGTTGCTTTTGGGCCAAATATGCTCGTATGTTATTGATATGTTTTCGGGCCGTCAATGCTGGTCTGTTATTATGTTGCGTGTGGGATATTGGTATGTTGTTATTGCATTTGTGGGATACTGCTGGTCTGTTATTGTGTTGCCTCTGGTCCGTCAAAGCTGTTTTGTTTTTATGTTGCACGTGGGCCTTCAATAAAGATCTGTGATTCTGCTGTTTGTGAGCCGTCACTGATGGTCTGCTTTTATGTTATCTATAGGCCGTCAATGCTGATCTGTTATTATCTTGTCTGTTGGCTGTTGGCCGTAATGCTGATCTGTTATTATGTTGGCTGTTGGCAGTCAATGCTGATATTTTATTATGCTGGCTGTTGGCCGTCAATGCTGTTCTGTTATTATGTTGTCTGTTGGCTGTTGGCCGTCAGTGCTGATCTGTGATTATGTTGGCTGTTGGCCGTCAATGCTGATCTGTTAATATGTTGTCTTTGGCCGTCAATGCTGATCTGTTAATATGCTGTCTGTTGGCCGTCGATGTTGGTATGTTATTCTGTTTTCTATAGACCGTCAATTCTGGTCTGTCATTCTGTTATTTCTTGGCCTCCAATGCTGGTATGTTATTCTGTTGGACGTAGGTCTTCAGTGCTGGTCTGTTTTAAGGCTGCCTACATGCCGTCAATACTGACCTGTTATGTTATTTCGGGCCGTCAAAGCTGGTATGTTATACTAGTGTATGTAGGCCGTCAATGCTGTTCTGTGATGTTGTTGTGTGTGGGATGTTGGTATGTTGTTATTATGTTTGTGGGCTACTGCTTGTCTGTTATTCTGTTGCCTCTGGGCCGTCAATGCTGGTCAGTTTTTATGTTGCACTGGGGCCTTCAATGAAGGTCTGTGATTTTGCTGCTGGTGGTCCGTCAACGCTGGTCTGCTATTAGGTTGTCTATTGGCAGGCAATGCTGGTCCATTACTATGTTGTCTTCGGGCCGTCAGTGCTGGTTTGTTATTATGTTGTCTGTGGGCCGTAAATGCTGGTCTGCTATTATGTTGTTTGTGAGCCGTCAATGCTGATATGTTATTATGTTGCATATGGTCCGTCAATGCTGATCTGTTATTATGTTGTCTGTTGGCCGTCAATTCTTGTATGTTATTATGTTGTTTGTGGGCCGTCAATAATGGTCTGTTATTATATATGTGGGACAGCAATGCTGGTCTGTTATAATGTTGTCTGTGAGCTGTCCATGCTCGTCTGTTATTATGTTGCATATGTGCCATCAATGCTGGTCTGTTATTATATTGTCTGTGGGCCGTCACTGCTGGTCTGTTATTTTGTTACATACGGACCTTCTATGAAGGTTAATTATTATGTTGATTTTGGATCAAGGGAATCAACTCCCACATCATGAGAGCCACTCCAGTTGTTAGCAGTTATAACCCTTAGCAAAAATTTCACATTTCAATGTTGTGCTTTATTGGGGAGGACATAGATCAGTTCTGGTATACGATGGCGCATTTACACGGCAAGTCAAAAACTTGGCTATATACACGGTTACCGTGTACTGAAAAATTGGCGATTGTATACCTACAGAACCCGCTGTGTCTGACGTGTGAGGTTATGTGTAAAATTCGTACAGTACCCGAAATTCCGAAACTAGCGGAAATAGCACGTGCTCTGAAAACATTTTGTTTTTATCTTTTTCACGCTATGATCAGTCCTCTTCGGTGCAGATGTTGCAGAAGCTCATCTGTCACAAACTTTGGGGAAAAAACTTATTAGCTTTTAAAAAAGGTTTAACAAAATAAAGTATAACAGGGGTTACTAATGTTTATGCGCCGTCATAAAATGCGGATAGTATCGAGATGCCCTTGTGTGTCCGTTTAAGCTTTTTCAATGAAACTTTGCACACATGATTAGTATCATGTGAACATGTGCACAGTAGTAACAAAACTTTTTTTTTTTAATATATATAATATTTTCGGCATTAACTTTTTTTAAGTATAAAAGAAACATATATTTGTTAAGATAAAAGCACAAATTATAAAACCTGGCTTTATAATGTTGTCTAATGGTAATACATTTGTGAAGTTTCAACCCATTATGTGAGACAGTTTCTGAGTTACAAGTTTCCACACAAAACTTTTAACCAGATGATAACGATCAAGAACTGACAATACCTCAACAGACAAGCTTACAACAAAAACAAAATTGTATTGTGCTTAAACAACATGGACATATTTATTTTTCCTTAGCCTCGTCCCTCGGATTGGGACGTAAACCGGGCGGTCACGTGTATCGGTCTATCCTCCGAGCACGTTAAAGAACTATAGGAATATATTCGAAAATAAGAGTAAAGCACGGTTCCCGGATTCCTATGTATCCTTCCCCCTCTATCAGGGGCGGTTCTAAATAACCTATACTGTGTTGATGAGCCGTTAAATAACATTCAATTCAATTCAATTATATTTATTTATATAATATATTATAGTTATTCAAACTTCAAAGTAGCTTTTCTGTCAACAACAGCCAAATTTTACATAATATGTACACCGTTTCAAAACGTACTGACGATGAGGTATATATATATATAATTTACCTATTTTAAAAATATAAACTCTATAGACACAATAGTTTCTAGGCAGCCAGGCCAAACTCCAAAACTGGAGCGTCGAATTAAGAGTTACCAACTCATAATTCATTTTACACATATTCAATCATAAGCATTTTAAGAACCCGTGAATACATATTTTGAGAATCCAAACTATAGACACAAAATAAACGGTTTTTACCATCTAGGCCAAACCCCGAAACTGGAGCGTCGAATTAAGAGATACCAACTCATAATTCATTTTACGTACATTCAATCACGGGTATTTTTAAAAACCCGTTAATAAATCTTTACTTTTAATCGGCACATATGCATTATTATATGACCTGAACACCTGGACAGATATTTGATATACGGTTTTGTAGTGCAATTTTGTCGTTATTTGGCAGGTTAGTTTCCTTCACATATACTAATAATGAATGGTTGTTATTAAAACACATAAGATGTACACGATGCATTTATCATAATATTTGCACATCACATGGTTTGATTGTTATGCGTAAATGTACAATTAACTGACAATACTTTCAATACAATTATATTACTATAGGGTTAACTGTATTGAAATTGAGAATTTTTACGACGTTATATCAGTCGTTTAATGCCATTTATCCCAAACTAAGGTATGTCCTAAAACAATATTAATTATTAATGCAAACAAGTCCAATACTTTTGTATCCAATGTAACCAGGTAACAAATAGCATACCCTATGGAAACATTTGTGTTTTCAGGACATATCTAGTTTAATGTCCGCAAATGTTGCTTAATGGCGACGCCTTAGCAGTGTCATTAAATACGATATGCGACCGTTAAACGATTGGTATACTGTCGCAAAAGTCAACATTTCAGTACTGGTTATATGCCCGTTTCTAACGCACTTCAGTGTTTTAACAGTTTTTCTCACAAACGCTTTCAAATAAACTAGATGCCGTCACGTCTATCCTTTGTGGTTTCAGAGAAAAGTATTGTGGGGTTTTTTCTTAATACACTTCTATGTAAAACATGTCAAAACTCTATATATAACATGGATTATGTATTATGAAATTTACAATGTGCTTAAACAGGTTCGTTTTTCTTCATTTATTGTATTTGAAATGTGACACGCACAAAGTTAGTAATTGGCGACGCCAACGCACAAAATGTCAATCATATGTAAGAAAAAGAATCAATCATAGCTATTCGGTTCATATAGGGAATTCCAATCCGCGTTATAACTGTCCAAATCTAAACCTCGGCATAAAACAGTTATACCTCGTTTAGAAATTCCTGATCTTTGCCGGATACCCATGAAATATTCTAATATTCTGACAGATATTCTATCTATAAGAATAACAGAAAAGCACTGGCACTTGAGCCGCAAAATATTATAAAAAAACAAATATGAAAAATACGATACCCCTACTATCTTTATAACACACGGTAAGGAAGCTTGTTTGACACCCCGGTCTAGCTGCACATGTTTCTAGTCCTGTGACATTTTCAGTTTCTAATTACGTATGCTTTTAGCGTTAAAATATCATCCAATCGGATCACTAATTAAATGCTGTGTAACGGCTCATCAACACAGTAATGTATATGTTATTTACATCCGCACCAGAGAGAGTGGAAGGATACATTTGGAAACCTGTCCTACTCTTACTAATGAATAGATTAGTTTGTTTGCTCGGAAGATAAACTCCGATACACGGAACCGCCGGTTTACTGTCCCCATCCGACGGACGAGGCCATGGGAAAGCGTCTTGCCCAAGAACAAACCGACGAAATAAAATAATACCAAAAAGTAATGGCATGTTATGTAGCTAATTGTAAAGGAATAGCTATATGTGTAAGAATTGACCAAAACAACACGGACATATGTAAATACAAAAACAAAACTAAAACCGGGGTGATTACATAAGCTCTCTTATTCTTCGAATAGTCGAGCTAAAAACCAAGTATGCTAATTTTTTCTTTTCTCTCTAGTCTTGCTTCCAAGGGATCCACTTTTCAGTATTTATTTCTTCAGATTTGGATCGACGTCCATAATTCTTCCAGTCTCTTTAACTGATCGTGATTTTTTTCTTTCTCCTTTGTCTATACAAATAAAATACTCACTAATTCTTGACTGTCCTTTAAATTTCCTGCTCCGATATGCAGTATCATAAACATCCTACAATAGAGGAAATACATGTGTGTTGCTGATAAAGATATCAGAATTAATGGTTAGTAACTTAGAAGTTCAGCTGTATTTTGGCGAGTGTAAGAAAACCGATACAGTAAATGCGAGCCTCCGGCGAGTATTCATCACTTTTCGATACGCGCCAAAATACAACTGAAATTCTAAGTTACTAAACGTGTATTTTTTTATCATGTAAACTGTTTCAAATAACATAATTTACCTGGAAAAAAATGGAAACAACAGCTCACGTCTGCTGCGGTCAAATACAAATGGAGGATTTTTATCAAGGAAAGTAACTTTCCTTTTAATATATTTATAGCGATAATAAATGCAGAATACTTTCCTTTGATAATGCATTGTATTCCTAAATTGGTCAGTATAAAACATAAATGTGTATATGTGTATTTCAAATGGTTGATTCGTGACACTTTAAGTCGTCGAACAATAGCACATGTACCCAGGAAGTAGCTGTGTCTGTATAGTAGAGACATTCGTTGCATGATAAATTGTATTAAAGGAACAAACGGTAATCTTGAAGTTTTTAAAAGGTGTGTGTATGTATTTCTAAGGATTATAGTCCCTCCACCTACGACAGGCGTTCTACCCGACGATTATAGGCACAATGTCTGGACTTTTATCTGTGTGTTGTTGTGTGATGTGATGATATGTCTACTTGAAGCAGAGAACTCAATGGTTTCTTTATAGTGCTGCCACACTGGAATACCACGCCGTAGTAGACATGATACCCCCACCCACCCAGTCACATTATTCTGACACTGGTCAATCAGTCGTAGCACTACCCATTATTTGCTCGTCAGGCAAGGGTTACAAGTGACCACTCCATTTTTTAAAGTCTTTGGTATGACGCGGTCAGGGGACTCGAACCCACGACCTCCCGAATGCAAGGCAGACGCTATAACCACTACACCACAATGCTTCGGTGAAGTTTTTAAAATGGGTGTTTCGATTACTATATGCAGTTTTATTTTAACTTTTATACTGCTTACATTTAAATAAATAAAAATTTAAGAATTCACGTTTTCCTTGCATTTTACTACAAGTTTTAATATATTATTGGTGCATTAATATAATATTTTAAAACGCTGCAAAAGTAATTTGCTTGTTACTATTCTTAAAATTAACATTAATGATTGAAGAAATGCAAGTTATGCAGAAAAACTAGCGTGACGCCGTGAGTTTTAAAATATCAAGATTGCCGTGAAAAGCAACAAACGGCAATCTTGAAGTAATTGTCAAGCAAATCCCGTCATTCTTCAGGATCATGCCTCGTGTGTATTTCGACGGATCGGTATGTTTAAAATCTTGACATTTAGTTAGTCGGAAGACAACGGAACAGAACATTGTGCACTGTTGCAAAATAAAACAATATGGCCGTTACCCAAATTGTTGATGTAACATGTTCGTTACATTTTTGTTATTTTCAATACATATGATGGTTTTATCACTGCTTTCATGTAAATAAAATATAGATGGAGCAATCGGCTAAATGACGTTGCAAAACGTTCATGATAACTTTGATTTTGAATGAAAATGCCTTCTTCTAATAAATAAAACCAAAAAATCTTTAAATTCAACGTTTGAAGGTTACTTATGAAATCATACATTTGCGCAATGTATTCCTAATGTGTCAAGACGTCTGTATTTACAATCAAGCGTGGACGATGATCAGGACTAGTCTATAATTATATACTTACTCCCTGGCATTTACAATCAAGCGCGGACGATGATCAGGACTAGTCTATAATTATATACTTACTCCCTGGCATTTACAATCAAGCGTGGAAGATGATCAGGACTAGTCTATAATTATATACTTACTCCCTGCTATTTACAATCAAGCGTGGACGATGATCAGGACTAGTCTAAAACTATATACTTACTCCCTGGCATTTACAATCAAGCGTGGACGATGATCAGGACTAGTCTATAATTATATACGTACTCCCTGGTATTTACAATCAAGCGTGGACGATGATCAGGACTAGTCTATAATTATATACTTACTCCCTGGTATTTACAATCAAGCGTGGACGATGATCAGGACTAGTCTATAATTATATACTTACTCCCTGGCATTTACAATCAAGCGTGGACGATGATCAGGACTAGTCTATAATTATATACTTACTCCCTGGTATTTACAATCAAGCGTGGACGATGATCAGGACTAGGTCTATAATTATATACTTACTCCCTGGCATTTACAATCAAGCGTGGACGATGATCAGGACTAGTCTATAATTATATACTTACTCCCTGGCATTTACAATCAAGCGTGGACGATGATCAGGACTAGTCTATAATTATATACTTACTCCCTGGTATTTACAATCAAGCGTGGACGATGATCAGGACTAGTCTATAATTATATACTTACTCCCTGGTATTTACAATCAAGCGTGGAAGATGATCAGGACTAGTCTATAATTATATACTTACTCCCTGGTATTTACAATCAAGCGTGGACGATGATCAGGACTAGTCTATAATTATATACTTACTCCCTGGTATATACAATCAAGCGCGGAAGATGATCAGGACTGGACTATAATTATATACTTACTCCCTGGTATTTACAATCAAGCGTGGACGATGATCAGGACTAGTCTATAATTATATACTTACTCCCTGGTATTTACAATCAAGCGTGGACGATGATCAGGACTAGTCTATAATTATATACTTACTCCCTGGTATTTACAATCAAGCGTGGAAGATGATCAGGACTAGTCTATAATTATATACTTACTCCCTGGTATTTACAATCAAGCGTGGACGATGATCAGGACTAGTCTATAATTATATACTTACTCCCTGGTATTTACAATCAAGCGTGGACGATGATCAGGACTAGTCTATAATTATATACTTACTCCCTGGCATTTACAATCAAGCGTGGACGATGATCAGGACTAGTCTATATTATATACTTACACCCTGGTATTTACAATCAAGCGTGGACGATGATCAGGACTAGTCTATAATTATATATTTACTTCCTGGTATTTACAATCAAGCGTGGAAGATGATCAGGACTAGTCTATAATTATATACTTACTCCCTGGTATTTACAATCAAGCGTGGACGATGATCAGGACTAGTCTATAATTATATACTTACTCCCTGGTATTTACAATCAAGCGTGGACGATGATCAGGACTAGTCTATAATTATATACTTACTCCCTGGCATTTACAATCAAGCGTGGAAGATGATCAGGACTAGTCTATAATTATATACTTACTCCCTGGTATTTACAATCAAGCGTGGACGATGATCAGGACTAGTCTATAATTATATACTTACTCCCTGGCATTTACAATCAAACGTGGACGATGATCAGGACTAGTCTATAATTATATACTTACTCCCTGGTATTTACAATCAAGCGTGGAAGATGATCAGGACTAGTCTATAATTATATACTTACACCCTGGTATTTACAATCAAGCGTGGACGATGATCAGGACTAGTCTATAATTATATACTTACTCCCTGGTATTTACAATCAAGCGTGGACGATGATCAAGACTAGTCTATAATTATATACTTACTCCCTGGTATTTACAATCAAGCGTGGAAGATGATCAGGACTAGTCTATAATTATATACTTACTCCCTGGTATTTACAATCAAGCGTGGACGATGATCAGGACTAGTCTATAATTATATACTTACTCCCTGGCATTTACAATCAAGCGCGGAAGATGATCAGGACTAGTCTATAATTATATACTTACTCCCTGGCATTTACAATCAAGCGTGGACGATGATCAGGACTAGTCTATAATTATATACTTACTCCCTGCTATTTACAATCAAGCGTGGAAGATGATCAGGACTAGTCTATAATTATATACTTACTCCCTGGTATTTACAATCAAGCGTGGAAGATGATCAGGACTAGTCTATAATTATATACTTACTCCCTGGTATTTACAATCAAGCGTGGACGATGATCAGGACTAGTCTATAATTATATACTTACTCCCTGGCATTTACAATCAAGCGCGGACGATGATCAGGACTAGTCTATAATTATATACTTACTCCCTGGCATTTACAATCAAGCGTGGACGATGATCAGGACTGGACTATAATTATATACTTACACCCTGGTATTTACAATCAAGCGTGGACGATGATCAGGACTAGTCTATAATTATATACTTACTCCCTGGTATTTACAATCAAGCGTGGACGATGTCAGGACTAGTCTATAATTATATACTTACACCCTGGTATTTACAATCAAGCGTGGACGATGATCAGGACTAGTCTATAATTATATACTTACTCCCTGGCATTTACAATCAAGCGTGGAAGATGATCAGGACTAGTCTATAATTATATACTTACTCCCTGGTATTTACAATCAAGCGTGGACGATGATCAGGACTAGACTATAATTATATACTTACTCCCTGGTATTTACAATCAAGCGTGGACGATGATCAGGACTAGTCTATAATTATATACTTACTCCCTGGCATTTACAATCAAGCGT
The DNA here is from genome assembly GCA_037043455.1 of Cyrtodaria siliqua. Lineage (NCBI taxonomy): Eukaryota > Metazoa > Mollusca > Bivalvia > Adapedonta > Hiatellidae > Cyrtodaria > Cyrtodaria siliqua. The sequence goes on along the minus strand of JAWPHD010001478.1, from coordinate 146 downwards.
GGACGATGATCAGGACTAGACTATAATTATATACTTACTCCCTGGTATTTACAATCAAGCGTGGACGATGATCAGGACTAGTCTATAATTATATACTTACTTCCTGGCATTTACAATCAAGCGTGGACGATGATCAGGACTAGTCT